>OY288248.1:66038710-66468426 GCA_958450325.1 Agrostemma githago | reverse complement strand
CGTCTTCCCAAAATAATATCAATTTTAATAAATCTGAGAATAATACGTATTATTGGAGTAGTTAAACAAGAGTAGTATAGGTGACCGGTTACCTGTAGAACCCTTCCACCTTCCTTTTTCATCTTTAATTTTATTTAACGACAATAATATCAACTATAGAACGTCTTCCAAAAATAATTCCAATTTTAATAAATCAGAGAATAATACATATTTTTGGAGTAGTTAAACTAGAATAGTATAGATGATTAGTTAGCGGTAAAACTCGTTCAGCTGCCTTTTTTGCCTTTAATTTATTTCATATTATTTCACTCCTTTTCACTTAGTGTACGGGGCATTAAATGTCATTCATGTCCTCCATCTTCCTCTTCCTTCAAGTTTTCAACCTCACTAAATCTAGCTAACAATACAATCCTACACCAAAATCAACACGTTAATCTAAACGAAACATATAGGAAAAAAAATAAAGAAGGATGAAGAGTAATGGAGAGAGAGAATGATGGAGAGAACTAAGGAGAGGTAGACTTGACAAAATTGACCCGACCCGAATAAGCCAAACTGAACCCGACCCGACACCTGAATTGAAGACTTGATTTTGACCCGTAATTCGAATTAACCCAAGATAACTCGAAACTAACCCGACTATTATTATAGAAAACGAGTCGATATCCCTAAAAAAGTTGAAAACAACAAACCCGAGAATGACTCGAGCCCGAAATTATCCGACCCGACCCGAAGTTAACCCGATTATTATAACACAAAAGTGGTCCGACCCGAAACTGACCCAACATGGTTCACCCGTTATCCAGGTCTAAGTAGGAAGGATGGAGGATAGGTAGCAGGTTAAATATTAATTAGGTGACCTGATGTAACAGGTTATAAAGTCACTTATACTACTCTTGTTTAACTACTCTAATAATACGTATTATTCTCAGATTTATTGAAATTGGTATTATTTTGGGAAGACGCCCTATAGTTGGTATTATTGTCGTTAAATAACCCTTCATTTTATTATACTAAAACGAACCTCGCATGCTAAAACAACTTTGACGTTAAATTTAGATGCATTAAATCGACTTAGCAACCCATTCAAATTCTCACATGTTTAGGTAAAACAATGTTTGCATATCATCCATCGTATTACTAACACACGTATTTCAAAATCAAACGATATCTTAGTAGAGGCCGCTAATGTGCGGGCGGGGTTGGGTGTTCTTTGTGAGCTTCCCAACACGTACCCTCACCTCTTACTCAGAACCATGGTTTCCGGATGTCCGAATCCATTGGCACACGAGAGTCATTCAATACACGGTATCCGATAATGTCGGTATCGGTATCAAATGCTAAGGGACGAACCCAATAAACTCTGACATCCGAATGGGCCATACTTTGTGCACGGCCCACTAAGATATAGAGTGGGTTCGAACGGGCCCAAACTCCCACAAAGTTCGGTGGCGACTCCACTTCATTTAAATTTCAATTCGACCCATCTCATATGGAGATTCATTCGCCTCCCCAAACCCGCGCGTCGCCGCGTCGGGGTGGACCTATGTCATGTCCACATTTGTATTAATTTAAGAAGCACATGCATAGTTGGTATTATTCACATGAAATAACCCTACTTTTTATATACAATGTATATATTTTTTCTGTTGGCCTAGAATATACAAGTCGGTTTTAAAATTGATTTCGTAAGTCACATGTGATACTATCTCACAATAAGAAAGTCTCGGGTGTGACCGTCTCACGTAAACTTAATGTGAGGCACTAATAATAAATAAAATAAAAATAAAAATAACCCCTTAGATGTGAAAGTTCTCAAAATAAATTTACTGTGATACTGTCTCATACAAGAATTTGTGATAAGAATATTGCAAGACCTCTCATATGAGAGTTTGTTACACATTTGTAACCGCTTCTCATGTGAGAGGTGTTAGCAATATAGTAGTATAAAAAAGGAACGAGCTTATCTGGTTGTGGCTTGCCAAAGTCACTGTCCTAAAGTCGAATTTGTCTCGTACACTACACACGGCTTTTCCCGACAATCGATCCTCAGGAGTACACAACCTTTGCAACTTCGGTGTAGATGGAACTGCAAACTGAACACTACTAAGAACGTTGCAAAGTAACCTCGAAAATATATGAGAGCATAAATGTTGAAGAGAGAAAGTGAAGAGAGAAGAGAAGAGATGAGTTGTGTGCTGTGAGTAAATGTAGAAGGGAGAAAGCTTGACGGAGAAACCAAAGTTTGAATTAATGGTGGTAACAAAAAAGGAGAAGGGTAGGTGCATGAACAAACCAAATGCATTTCCCACATTGACAGATTCAGAATAATCAAGAAGGCTCTAGAATTTGCTTTGGACTTGTGCCGTAGCAAGCTACAAAAACATAAAGTGGGTTAACCCGACCCGAGACGAGCGCAAGTGTGGTTTGAGGCCAAACCATCACATCTCCTTTAAAGGCCCGCTTAACTAAAAGTAATAGCACTAGGAAGGAGGAAGCTTATAAAGATTAAGTCTTCCTCCTAATTTTCCGATGTGGGACAAAACCACAAAGGAAGATAAAAACAACAAAACTTTGTCAATGTGGGATAAATCTCATTTTTCCTTATTTTCTCAATGTGGGACAACAAGTAAGGAAGCTTCTTTTGAAGCATATAACCGAGCCACTAAATGACGATGTGGGATACTTATCCAACAATCCCCCACATGCTACAAAAGAAGATTTCAAATGATAAAGATGATAGTTGGCAACCAGGGTTTAGTGTTAAGATGTTAATGTCTTTCGACTTGAATTAACACCCAGTGAATACAATTTTTCTCAAATCGTCATCTTAGGTGAAATCTTTCACCTTGAACCATAGATGAAGTTGGTAAGAGGTCGTTGCTCACTTACTTAACCCCAAATCAGGGCAAGTGTTCCTGACTACGCTCATTTCTCTATGAACGCAAATTGGTCATTATCTTTTACTTGGACTTGTCCAAGTGCCCCCACATTTTCCTGGTACTTCATGAGTGCTCTAGAGGTCCCAAGCCAAAGGCCCCTCATAGGGGGGTGGGCAAAGACCCCCACACTCACATAAACAAGTTCATCAAGTTTGACTGTCACGCAAACCACCCACGAATGGACTATTGATGCGTGTCGTTTCCGCAGTCAAAATTAAATTTATAAACACTATTAACTCTACGGTAGATAGGGTAAGTAGAGGTTGATCCCACAGAGACTGACGTTATTATCTAAGACGATTTATTATTTAATAATATAAATATAAATAAAATGGGGGGGGGGGGGTTGTTGGATGAAAAATAATAATAATAAAATAAAAAAACATTACATAAATAAAAAATTAATTAATCATAACAATACTCGAGACATGTAACGTATAATATAGTCGGGTTAATCATCGATTCAATTAATTAGACTCAAATAGATCGGTAACTATTTAATCCCTTGTAAGCAAGTAAATTAACAGTTTTATCTTTCTTAATCGTTAAACTCCGTTAACCACGCAAGTTTAATCCTAACTAAATTAGATCGACTCAACCATGTAAGCACGTATCAAGTCAATAAATTTAATCGCGTTAAGACCACCAATCAATTGAATTAAATAGAACCAGAAAGTTGCAATTAAATAAAACTCAATTATCATACAAAATTCTAGTAGTTAAATTAGATCAGTAAGATGTAACATAATTTAAAACATTATTAATTTAACAATTGACTCATGTAAATAATCTAGGTGATCAGGCTAAATTAATAAACATGAAAACAACAGTCAAATTGTGAATTTCATACGAATCTTAAAGTACTAATTAAATGTTAAAACAATAACGTAATCTCCTAACTCATTGACAATAATCGGTACATTACATGTTCGAATAACTGAAAGATAAACTAAATAACTAATGAAACGATAAATAAACTAAATAAGATAGATAGATAGATAGATAGATAGATAGATAGATAGATACAACCGTTAGATAAATTAGGAGTTGAATTGATCGCGTCCCGCATTACAATCCGGTTGAATTTGTACCGACCTTGGCCGCGAAGGCCAAGGCCTTTGCTCTATTCCTATATGTGTGTTTTGCGGCTCCTCTTCTCTCCTCTTCCATGATTGGGGATTGGGTATTTATAGTTTCATTGGGTCGAATTTTGGAAAGAATTGGGGTATAATTTCTGGGTAGAAATTTGGAAAGTTGATGAGAATGGAAGAATAAGAGATATTAATTTCTATACCCTGATGAACGTATCTTCTTCGTGCATCCCCGTGATGTTTTTTTGGTATCTTCATCTAATATATTTCTCCTTGATATTTCATTCTTTTCCTTTCTTTGTGAAGTGCGAGATATTGGCTTCCTTTCATTTGCAAGTGGGCTAATTGATTATGCATTGTTTCCTCTTCTGTCATCCTTCAACCGGTTCAATTGTATATCGATCAACTCGTACCTATAATTCATAATTAAGACAATTAAGACAGTTTTATTCTAAAATAATATTTACTTGAATAATTAACCAATTTACTAAAAAGTATACTATATAGCCCAAATAATAATATAAATAATATTATCGATACATAAAACGGGGTGAAAATATGAGTAAATAGAGAGTTATTAAATTCCCCCACACTTAGCCCATTGTTGTCCTCGACAATGAGAACTCAAGAGCTAAGATTAAGAAGAATCAAAATATTAACCCTCCATGATTTCAAACCAACCAAAGTAGGTACAACCGACGACAAATTAATAATATTTTATAAGTTAGTAAGTTAGTAAAGTTAACGAAATAAATTACGAGTTAGATTAGCAAGTAATATATACATAAATTTCTCCTCCACTATAAACTATTCAATTAATTAATTTAACAACATATAATAATTTAAATCGCTTCTAACTCTAAATTAGAAATAAACTCATTATCCTTCCTACTTATTTAACTATCTTTGAAAAATTGCGTAAGAATTAACTCAAAAAGATGGATTTCAGCAGTTTAAGGTCTTAGGGGGAGGGGATCTACTTTCGGTACATTCCTATTACCAATTCAGTATGAGGATCATTCTCCCGAGCACATAAGGCAAACTAGACACATCGTCTCACTTTTTCCGCTCTTATTCTTTCTTTCTTTCTTTTTCTTTTTCTTCGTTTGATTTTTTTTCTTCATTTTTTCAATCAATTTTTTTCATTTTTTTTCCAAGATCGAGTGACCCATGTAGCGAGTTTTCAACCAATGACTCCCGCCCTTCCGGACAAGGCATTAGGTATTCTCCCAATCCCATTAGGACTAGGTTCCCCTCGGATTTACTAACTCGAGTCACAAGACCAACTCACTCACTTTTGAGGCATCTAATCTTCCTTATAGCCCTTATTAGGAGTCACCTACGAAAGTAAATTAATTGAAACAAGACCGGCTTACCGCTCGTACCTCCAGAGTCAACGAAAAAAAAAAGTAGTTAAGGTAGCTAAACAAGTGGTATTCTTTATAATTTATTTGCAACTTAAATTTACAAGAGACTTAAAATACCGTCTATTACTAAATTAATTAATCCAAGTCTAATCGGGAGGAAAATTAATGCATACACAATTTTAAAACAAATTTTTAAGTTAGTAACAGTTAAAGTTAGAGTTAATATTTTTTATTTTTTGAAAAAAAAAGTTAGATTAGAATTTGTCGTCGACTTCCCTATTCTAGTTAGTCGAATAAAAACAAAGAGTTTTTTTTAAAACAATAAGCTTCATTTATTTAAAATTTTCCACTTTTTTCCACAAGAATTAAATTTTGCATTTTTTCTGTAAAAATTAACCACTCCCCCACAGTTAAACTCGACATCGTCCTCGATGTCAAAAATAGACATTGAGAACTTAAACTTTAAGCATATAATATAAAAAAATAAGAGGGTGGAGGGACTTAGCGGATTCCAATTATTCGGTAGTTGGTGATATTATGTTACTTGGACACAAAAATATCATTATTCCCTTGTTTTTCCATGCTCCAAGCGAAATAATTAACCCGACACCAACGCAAAAGTTCTTTTACAATCTGCAAAATATAACATTGACCAAGGAAGTGTAGCACAAAAGAAACAAAACACACATAGCATAGACAGGAAAAAAAATATATATATCTATATATAAAAAATAAACTATAACAATAATCAAATTAATAAATTAAATATTTTTTTGGGCAACCGACACTATTAACATCCCCTTACAAAGGTTGCAAAACTCAGGGAGGCACTTAAGCCGACCCAACTTATAAAACAAAAATATACAAGTAATAATAAGGGTAATAATAATAAGCAGATAACGTCTAAGACAATAAACAATCAGTCCCCGGCAACGTCGCCAAAATTTGATGTGTGTCGTTTCCGCAGTCAAAATTAAATTTATAAACACTACTAACTCTACGGTTGATAGGGTAAGTAGAGGTCGATCCCACAGAGACTGACGTTATTATCTCAAACGATTTATTATTTAATAGTATAGATATATATAAGGAGGGGTTTTGTTGGTTTTGAAAATAATAGTAATAAAGTAAAAACATAACAATAAATTAGTAACTAATCATAACAATATTCGAGGCATGCAATATATAATATAGTCGGGTTAATCATCGATTCAATTAATTACACTCAAATAGATCGGTAACTATTTAATCCCTTGTAAGCAAGTAAATTAACAATTTTATCTTTCTTACTCGTTAAACTCCGTTAACCACGCAAGTTTAATCCTAACTAAATTAGATCGACTCAACCACGTAAGCACGTATCAAATCAATAAATTTAATCGCGTTAAGACCACCAATTAATTGAATTATATAGAACCAGAAAGCTGCAATTAAATATAACTCAATTATCATACACAATTCTAGTAGTTAAATTAGACCAGTAAGCTGCAACCTAATTTAAAACACTATTAATTTAACAATCGACTCATGTAAATAATCTAGGTGATCAGGTTAAATTAATAAACATGAAAACAACAGTCAAATCATGAATTTCATACGAATATTAAAGTACTAATTAAACGTTAAAACAATAACGTAATCTCCTAACTCATTGACAATAATCGGTACATTACATGTTCGAATAGCTGAAAGATTAAACTAAATAACTAATTAAACGATAAATAAACTAAATAAGATAGATAGATAGATAGATACAACCGTTAGATAAATTAGGAGTTGAATTGATCGCGTCCCGCATTACAATCCGGTTGAATTTGTACCGACCTTGGCTGCGAAGGCCAAGGTCTTTGCCCTATTCCTATATGTGTGTTTTGCGCCTCCTCTTCTCTCCTCTTCCATGATTGGGGATTGGGTATTTATAGTTTCCTTGGGTCGAATTTTGGAAAGATTTGGGGTATAATTTCTGGGTAGAAATATGGAAAGTTGATGACAATGGAAGAATAAGAGATATTAATTTCTATACCCTGAGGAACGTATCTTCTTCGTGCATCCCTTTGATATTTTTTTGGTATCTTCATCTAATATATTTTTCCTTGATATTTCATTTTTTTCTCTCTGTGAAGTGGGAGATATTGGCTTCCTTTCAATTGCAAGTGGGCTAATTGATTATGCATTGTTTCCTCTTTGGTCATCCTTCAACCGGTTCAATTGTATACCGATCAACTCGTACCTATAATTCATAATTAATACAATTAAGACAGTTTTATTCTAAAATAATATTTACTTGAATAATTAACCAATTTACTAAAAAGTATACTATATAGCCCAAATAATATCATAAATAATATTACCGATACATAAAATGGGGTGAAAATATGAGTAAATAGCGAGTTATCAACTATGAACTTGTTAAGAGCTATGAGCTCAACCTTACACATGTGAAGTACATACAAACACACAATGCTACGAAAGGCAACAATTTTATTCATAGGAATGGTCCGTGGCATTACAATTCGAGATCCATGTGACTTCGTTTGACCACACTAAACTTAGCGGTACTAAGTTGGGTATTCATCACATTTCACTCTTTTACTGGCTTTAAACCCATTTCTTGTGTTGTTTCCAGCACCGACTTTCTGCCAAGACCTTTCGTGAGAGGACCCACAATGTTCCTCTCACTACATACGTACGTTTTCTTCTAATATCACATTTCCACTGATCATATTTCTCACACTTCTGTGTCTAAAATGGATGTTCCTTCTCTTGCCATTGTAAGCTTGACTCTGGGCCACACCGATTGCCGCTTGATTATCACAATGCATGGACACGGAAGGAGTTGGCTTTCTGCACAATGGAATATCAACTAGCAGACTTCTCAGCCACTCGGCTTATTATCCTGCCAGTTCTAGAGCAATAAATTCAGATTTCATAGTGGATTTAGCCAAACACGTTTGCTTACTAGATTTACATGATATAGCAGCATTAGCAAGAGTAAAAACATAACCACTGGTTGAATTGATTTCATCGTTACCCGATATTCAGTTGGCATCACAACATCCTTCTAAAACACAAGGTGTTCTACAATAATGTAGTCCCCAATCAGCCGTTCCTTTTAAGTATTTTAAGACCCTTAATAAAGCATTCCAATGGTCATCATTTGGATTGTGAGTGTAACGACTCAAACGGCTTACATCGTATGCTATATCAGGTTTAGTATAATTCATCAAATACATTAAACTACCAAGTATTTTTGCAAATCTTTTTGTGACACACACTCTTACCAAGATGTTTACACAAATGAACACTTGCATCATAGGGTGTACTCACAAGATTACAGTCAAACATGTCAAATTTCTTTAAGATCTTTTCAACATAGTGAGACTGATTTAGACACATGAAATTTTCAGTCCTAATAACCTTAATCTCAAGGATTACGTCGGCTTCTCCAAGATCTTTAATGTCAAAACGTGAATTAAGAAACCTTTTAGTGTCATTTACCACTTTCATATTAGTATCAAAAATGAGCATGTCATCAACATAAAGACATATAATTACACACCCATGATCATCAACTTTTGAGTAAACACAAGCATCTGAATCATTTACATAAAAACCGTAAGAGATAATACTCTAATTAAACTTGTCATACCATTGTTTTGGAGCTTGCTTCAGACCGTACAAAGAACGAACAAGTTTACATACCTTGTCTTCTTGACCTTGGACTATACATCCCTTAGGTTGTTTCATGTAAATTTCTTCCTTCAAATCGCCATTCAAAAAAGCTGTCTTAACTTCCATTTGATGCACGATGAGATCATGTATAGATGCTAAAGCAATAAGAGCCCTGATAGTAGCTATTTTTGTGACAGGGGAATAGGTATCGAAAAAATCCAATCCCTTCGTTTGTCTATTCCCACATACCACAAGTCTAGCCTTATATTTATCAACAAAACCGCCAGTTTTGAGCTTCTTTTTCAACACCCATTTGTTACTAAGAGGTTTACACCCTCTTGACAAATCACTCAAAATCCAGGTGTTATTACTCATAATTGACTCAATTTCGTTGCTGATAGCTTCTAACCAAAAATTAGAATTGATGGAACTCATGGCCTCTTTGTAATTTCTAGAGTCTTCTTCCATAACAAAAGCATACACAGTTTCTTCATTAAGTCTATCGTCTTCACTTAAGAACGTCATAATGAAATCATGTCCGAAACTGGTTTCTGTTCTAGCCCTTTTACTCCTAATTTCCAAAATTTCGTCACATGAATCATTGTAAGAGGGGGTCAAAATGAGTGGTGTTGTGGTCGGGCAAATATGACTCTCCTTTTCATAGGAAAAATCTGTTCAAAGAACTCAACATCTCTAAACTCTTTAATAGGATCAAAACCAAATAAATTTTTTACGATTAAGCGATAAGCCGCACTGTTAGACGCATAACCTATGAAAATTGCATCAATTGTCTTAGGTTTAATTTTAGGTTTTGATGATCGAGAAGGTCAATTTTACCCAAACACCCCCACACTTTTAAATAACCCAGATGTGGAGGAAAGCCCCTCCAAAGCTAAAAAGGCGTCTTATCTATTCGTTTGTGAAGAACATGATTAAGAACATAACAAGAAGATAGAAGAGCCTCACCCCACATGTTATCTAGCATACCTGAACTGATAAGCATTGCATTCATCATATTTTTCAACGTCCTTTTTTTCCTCTCAGCAATTCCATTTTATTGAGGCGCGTAAGGAGCGGTGAATTCATGAATTATGCCTTTTTCCTTGCAGATTTTGTGTAGGGTTCCAACATCGTACTCTCCTCCTCTATCAGATCTGACACGTTTTATTTGAGATTTAGTAAATCGAGAAAAATCATCTACGAAAGTAATGTAATAATTTTTACCTTCTCTAATTGTACAACTTTTATAATCACCCAAATTAGAATGAATTAACTCAAGTAGTGTGGAGGAACGTTGCACGGATTTGTTAAATGATTTCTTAGCATGCTTAGCTTCAACGTATATCTCGCATTTATCAAACTCGGTGCTACTAAACTCAGGGATTAAACTTATTTGCTTCATTTTTCTAACCGAAGCAATATTAGTATGCCCTAGTCTAGCATGCCATAATGAAACAGATTCAGCTATATACACAACAGCAGACGAATTATTATTCATTGTTTTGATATTGAGTACAAAAATTCCATTATTACAAAAACCTTTACCAACAAAATTACCGTTTCTAGTAAGAACTAATTTATCGGATTCAAAATAAAGTTTTATTCCTGCTTTGTTTAAAAGACCACCAGAAATGAGATTTCTGCGAATTTTAGGCACATGAAGAACATTGTTAAGTTCAAGAGTTTTACCTGAAGTGAGCTTAAGAACAAGTTTACCTTTCCCTTGGACAGCAACTGTGAAGAAATTACCCATAAAGACACAATCACCATTGTTGACGATGTCGTACTCCTTGAACATTTCTTTGCTGGAACAGATATGTTTTGTACCACCCGTATCAACCACCCACTCGGACAGATTGCATACCAAATTTACCTCGGACAAAACAACAACTATAACCTCGTCTGGTTCAGTTAAGTGAGCTTGAGGTTTGTGAGATTTTTTATTTCTCCTTTTGTTGTTGTGTGACAATGAACCCGTAGGACAGTCTCTTGAAGTGTGACCATATTTCCCACAATAGTAGCATTCACCCTTGAATTCCCTTTTCCCGCCCTTGTTGATGTCAGGACTCATCATAACCCCGTGAAGTTGATTAACACTCTTTTGCTTATCACCCTTGGATTGGTGTTTCCTAGTCTCAACAAGATTAGCATTAGAGGATTAATGTTCTATGGTTTTTATCCTAGTTTGGATACGGTTTTGCTCTTCAACCTTTATGTGGGATACTAACTCTTGAAGTGTAAAATCCTTACGTTTATGTTTCATGAGTATAATTTTGCCATGAAGGAGGGAGTTTATCAATAAGACAATTGGCTTGAAATTTTTTTACAGATATTCATCCCTTCCACAAGAATTTCAGCGCACGGATTTTCATACTCATGCACTTGATCTAAAATAGGTTTACTATCATTCATACGGAAATCCAACCAACGACTACATGCATACTTCTTAGTTCCTAAATCATTCGTTCCATACTTTGTTTGTAAAGCACTCCATATTTCTTTAGTCGTCTTATACTTACAATAAATAGAAAATAAGGCAGCTGTCATGTAGTGTAATAACATTCCTCTACATGTCTTAGTATTTTTTTCATAATCTTTACCAGAAAGAAGAGGTGCTTCGTCTTCAGTTAAAATATAATCGGCACCAATTTGACTAAGAAAAAATTTCATCTTATCAGACCACATACGATAATTTTTCCCATTAAACGGATCCATTTTAGACATGTCAGGAACATAAGGAGCAGACATCATAACAGTAGAGAAATGAGCGGAAAAAATTGAAATACCAGCCATATTGCTAAATGATAAGAAGATAATATAAGAAAGAAATATTCGACTTTAGATTGTTAGCAATATAGTAGTATAAAGAAGGAACGAGCTTATCTGGTTGTGGTGTGCCAAAGTCACTGTCCTAAAGTCAAATTTGTCCCGTACACTACTCATGGCTTTTCTCGACAATTGACCCCCAGGAGTACACAACCTTTGCAGCTTCGGTGTAGACGGAACTGAAAACTGAACACTACCAAGAACGTTGCCAAGTAACCTCAGAAATATATGATAGCATAAATGTTGAAGAAAGAAAGTGAAGAGAGAAGAGAAGAGATGAGTTGTGTGTTGTGAGTAGGGATGTCAATTTCACCCGAAACCGTTAAATATCCATCCACCCGATTTAAATGGATGGACGAAAACCTGAAATTAACGGATGATGGATGGATGACGGATGAAGCTAAATCCAACCCGTTATCCATCCATCACCCGATATTCTTTCTATTTTGCAAAAAAATATATACATTTATATAAAAGTTAGAATATTTAATAGGAAGTACTAAATTATTATACTTTTTATAATGTCTAAACAAAGATTAAGTTAGAAGATTTAATAAGAGTTCTTAATATAATACAAGTTGGCTTTATATGTTTAGCATGAATAACATTTAATACATTTTTTGAGCTTTTAAGAATAATTAAATCGTCATCCATTTATCACCCGATCCATCCGTTTCACCTGCGGATGATGGATGGATGGATGACGGATGATATATTTAATGTAACGGATGGATGCGGGTGAGGCTTCACCCGACCCGAACCCGATCCATTGACATCCCTAGTTGTGAGTTGTAAGTAAATGTAGAAGGGGGTTTATATAGAAAGCTTGACGGAAAAACCAAAGCTTGAATTAATGGTAGTAGCAAAAAAGGAGAAGGGTAGGTGCATGAACAAACCAAATGCATCTCCCACAGATTCAGAATAATCAAGAAGGCTATAGAATTTACTCTGGGACTTGTGTAATAGGGCTTGCTTGGGATGGGGGTAATACATTAAGGGGTAATTGAGGCTAAAGTGTGAAGAAAATGGAGGAAGGCGGTGGATGGTGGTGGTGTTTTATAATTTAAAGGGAAGGTGAGAGAGTAATAATAATTTACCCTATATGAGGTAATGCATTACTTAGAGGGAGATGAGAGTAATGTATTACCTTCATATGAGGGTAATTGTTCCTCCTTCACCTTCTCTTTACACTATAAATCACCACTATTAACCACTCCTCACCTTTATTTTCTTCTCATTTTAAGCTCTATTACTCCTTAATATATTACTCTTGATTGGGGTCGGCCGCCTGTCAAGTAACCGCCTGCTGGGCAGGCCCTGGGATGATTCCTGTCAAAGCTCAAAGGACCAGTCTCTAGCAAGAAATTGAAACAGAAGCATCAAACGCTAAGGATGGCCGTCGGCTGCTGGGACCATAAGCCACCCCAGCCTGCTGGAACCTAGCAGCCACTGCCAGTAATCCGCCTACCCTGGGGAAGTCCCTGGTCGACAGGGCCAGAACCCCCAGGGGCCCTCCCGTCATTTCGCCTAAGGTAATTAGGAATGGATGGATGAGAAGCCGCCACTTGTCACTTCTCTATCCAACCATTCCTCTCCCACTTCTCTCTCCTGTGGGAAGGTATAAATACCTCCCCATTTCCCACATGAGAGGGGTTGGATTTTCTCTCTCTAAACTCTTACTCCTAAAAACGCCACCTAGCTCCTCACGAACTAGGTCTCTCAAGGCATTTCACGGGCTGACTTAGGCATCGGAGAGGGTTCCCTCGGACAACCTCCGAGGCCCTGTGCGTTCATTGTGCAGGGAGCAGGCCAACTCCGCCGGGAAGGTCCGATCCTGGGAGTGAGACGAAAGAGAGGTTCAAGGAAGTCAATCGATCAATTGTTCACCAGTAATTCAATCATACAGCCCGGATCCAAGGCCGGGTGAATTGTTTCCGTGACCGGAACAATTTGGCGCCGTCTGTGGGGAACTTACGGTTGTGCTCACGAGTTACCCACGAAAATCAACCACTCATAATCACAAAACTAAAACAATCATGCCAGAAATCATTGATGCCAGTGCAGGAACGGGTCCGATGGTCCCACCGGTGGCCCCCCTGTATGGTATGCCGCAGTCGGAGAGGGTTCCTCCTGCCACGATCCTAGGGGTAGGGGGAACCAGTCTCCTCGGCGGACCTAACACTGCCGTGACACCTGAGTTGGGGGCACACCCAGGACACGCTCTTAATCTGACCCCAGCTCAGATGGCGCAGACAGCCGCGTTCTTCTCTGCGATGCTGAACCAGGAGTTCACTCCTGAGGACTTGGTAGGCAGGGTCGCATCGGCTCCCAGGCAACCATCCCCAATCAGCAGGGATGAACCCGGGGGCACGAGGCGGACCGCCGCCAGGAATGCTCAGAGGAAAGCAAGAAGGACGACACAAGCGTATGCGCATGTGCAAAGGCGCATTACTACCGGCAATCCAGAGCCACCTGTCCAGCAGGCGTTCTCCATTCACACAACAGAATCAGCGTCTGGAGAGCAGGGAGGCTTATCCCGAGGATTACAGGAGCGAATGAGGCCCAGGGAGCCCATGTCAAAACGCTTGGGAGAAAAACCAGGCGGGGTTTTTTCCAGGCTAACACCGGCGGCCAGAGAGCAGTCAGCCCCTGGTTTATCCCAAAGCCTGCAGTCAAGGCTCAACCGGGGGCAACCGCTCGATTCTAAGTATCACCAGGGTGAGAGCTTCTGTCATTCCCAGAGAAAGAGACCCAGGCAGGTCTCCCCTGAGACAGAAGACGAAGCAGCGAGCAGGCCGCCCCCAAGGCACCGCTCCCCCAGTATGAGGAAACCAGCCCATAAACAATGGGATGCTCATGGTAACCAATCTGGGGAGAGCAGGTCACGATTGGTGGGCAGGCCCACAAAAACCCCACTTCATCCTGAGGTACAAGAGTACCCCATTCCAAAAATTAAAATGCCCACCATTAAGTTTGATGGGACAACAGACCCAGAGGACCACCTAGCAGCGTTTGAGAGCCACATGGGCATGTACGACGTAGATGATGCCGTCTGGTGCAAAGTTTTCCCAACCACCCTGGTAGGGCTCGCACAGGGATGGTTCAGAGACCTCCGCCAGGGGTCAGTCAGGTTCTTCATAGAACTGGCCGAGATCTTCCTCGAGCAATATGCTGGGAATAAAAGAAGACGCCTCACCCGTTTCGATCTTATGACCCTGAAGCAGAAAAAAGGTGAAAGTGTGAGGGAATACCTGAGAAGATTTGATCTATCCTACCAGCAAGTCAAGGAGATCGATGATTCCACCGCCGTCTACGCCCTGACAATCTCCCTACTCCCAGGGGAAATGAAGAACCAGATGATCAGGGCCCAGCCAGAAACCTTGGCCATGGCCAGGAAAATTGCGGAAGGGTTTATTCTGCAGGAGGAGTTCCACGGCCTGACGGATACCCCTGCAAGCCAAACAAGGCCACAAGGGGGACCGCAGGGTGGATGGGGCAGAAGTGAGCCAGGCAAGCAGAGAGAAGAAGGGGACACTCCCAAGAAGGAGCGCACTATCTACCAGCCCAGGTTTGACAGTTACACTGCCCTCAACAAATTCAGGGCGGAGATCTTCGAACTGGAAAAAGAAACTGCTAAGTGGAATCGCCCGAACAAGCCTCGTAGCCCGAAAGGAGACCCCAAGAAATTCTGCACTTTCCACGACTGCATAGGCCACACCACCGAGGAATGCCGTCACCTGAAAGACGAGATCGAGAAGTTAATCAGGAACGGATGGTTAGCCAACTACGCAGCCAAGAATAAGTCTCAGAAGGAAGTATCTGAAAAACCCGAGGGGTCAGTGCAGAACCGCATGGTGATCCACGTGATTTCAGGGGGCACTGAGGGCCAGCTCAGTCGAAGAGGCCAAAAAAGACAAATGCGTGAACTAAGGAACCAGATCTGCTATGCTGAGAAAGCAGGGAGTCCAAGGGGAGTGACATTAAGCATCACCCCTGATGATGCAGGGCGCGTAGTATACCCGCACAACGACCCTTTGGTGCTGTCCCTAGAGATCAGCAACCACATTGTGCGGAGGTGTATGGTAGACACTGGCGCATACACAAATCTACTGTACAAGGACGCCTTCGAGAAAATGGGCCTGGAAAAAAGGCACCTACGACCTGCCCCCGGATCGTTATACGGATTCAGTGGAGCAGGCGTGCTGCCTATGGGAGTCATAGACCTACCCGTAACCTTTGGGGAAGGCTCTACTGCCAGGAACGTCAGGGCAACCTTTGTTGTTGTGGATGCAAGATCTGCCTACAACGCCCTAATTGGCAGAGCCACCCTGGACAAAATCGAGGCGGCCATCTCCATCAGGGCCCTCACTATAGCGTATGTCACCGATTTCGGACTAGAAGAAAAAGTGCGCGGGGACCAAGAGTCAGCCAGACAATGCTACTCCGTGGCCCTGCAAGAACACGAAAAAGAAAGAAAAGGAAAAAGAAAGGCTGACAGTTCCCCCAGCAGGGAAGGCGAAATACCAGCCGAGCACCCGGCGTCCTACCACCTGGAGCCGGGGGGCGAAAGCATGCTAGTAGACTTAGAACCAGGGAGGCAGGTCCTAATAGGAGCTGACCTGGAGGAGTCCTATCAGGCTGAACTGGTCAAGCTGCTGAAAGAAAACAAAGACGTATTCGCCTACTCGGCAGACGAGATGCCCGGCGTTGATCCATCATGCATCGTTCACAAGCTGAACGTAAGCATGGACGCTCGCCCTGTAAAGCAGAAAAAGCGAAATATGTCCGCAGAAAAAGACGCGACAATCAAGGAAGAAATTGACAAACTCTTGAAAGCAGATTTTATTGAGGTCTGTGACTACCCGGAATGGTTGGCGAATGTAGTCATGGTTAAAAAGTCGTCAGGCGCATGGAGAATGTGCGTAGATTTTACAAACCTCAACAAGGCCTGCCCGAAAGACTGCTATCCGCTCCCCAGAATCGACCAACTGGTAGACTCCACCAGTGGTTACTCCATGCTGAGCTTCCTAGACGCCTTTTCAGGGTATCATCAAGTATACTTGTGGTAGCCGGACAGGGTGAAGTGTGCGTTCATCACCAGTTCAGGCACCTACATGTACAAGATGATGCCATTCGGGCTTAAAAATGCAGGGGCCACATACCAACGTTTAGTTGATAAAATGTTTGAAGGTCAAAAAGGCAGAAACATCGAGGCTTACGTTGATGACGCCATCGTAAAAAGCAAAGAAGACAGAGAGCACCTGATAGACCTGCAGGAGACCTTCTGTTCCCTGCGCGCCTACAAAATGAAACTCAACCTAAAAAAGTGTACATTTGGGGTCCGTTCCGATAAATTCCTGGGGTTCTTGGTCAGCTCTCGGGGGATAGACGCCAACCCTGAGAAAATTCAGGCAGTTCTAGACCTTCCTGAGCCCAAGACCATTAGAGACATCCAGCGCCTGACGGGCCGCATGGTCGCCTTAGCACGGTTCGTCACCCGATCAGCGGACAAGGCCACTCCTTTCTTCAAGATACTGAAAGGAAACAAACAGTTCAAGTGGGAAAACGAGCAGAAAGAGGCCTTTGAGCAATTGAAGGACCATCTTAAGAGGCTCCCCACCCTGGCAAGACCAGTAGCAGGGGAAAAACTTTTCCTCTACATTGCAGTGACCAATATAACTGTCAGCGCGGTTATCTTACGGGAAGAGGCAGGCACCCAGCAACCTATATACTTCGTAAGTCATGCGCTGGGGGCAGCCGAGAAAAATTACCCGATGGTCGAAAAAGCCGCCTACGCAGTCATAATTGCTGCCAGGAAACTCAGACCTTACTTTGACGCGCATCCAGTCGTGGTCCTCACCGACCAACCGCTGGAGAAGGTGTTGGAAAAATTTGAAAAATCAGGGAGATTACTGAAGTGGGCGATCGAGCTGAGTGGGCTAGGTATATCTTACCAGCCAAGAACAGCCATCAAGGCCCAAGCCTTAGCAGATTTTCTGACTGAGTGCTCCCATTCAGGGGAAGAAGAGACCCCTGCCGAGGAGTGGATCGTGCATACTGATGGATCCTCGACAGCCAATGGCGCTGGCGCAGGCGTCGTACTGACCAGCCCAGGGGGGGCTGACTTTGAGCATGCCCTCAGGTTTGTCTTCCCAGCATCGAACAACGAAGCAGAGTACGAAGCAGTACTCGCAGGCGTCAGGCTAGCAAAAGCCGCAGGGGCAGAACGGATTGTCCTGGCGACAGACTCCCAGCTCATCGCCAACCAAATCAATGGTGAATACGAAGCAAGGGACCAAGCAATGGCCACATACCTGGAGATGGTGAAAGGAGAGTTATCCGGCCTGAAATCATATGAGATCAAACAGATCCCCCGCACCCAGAACAATCGAGCAGATGCCCTGTCGAAACTGGCGAGTTCCAGTCTGCAGGACATACGGAGGTTAGTGTGGGTCGACGTCTTGCATGAGAAATCTACCGGCCCCTGTCAGGCGATCAGCACCGTGGAAGAAGGTCCTGAAAGCTGGATGACTCCCTTCATCCAATTCAAGAAACACGGTGTCCTACCATCAGACGCAGCACAAAAAAGGAAAGTACAGGCTAAAGCAGCCTGGTTCATACTCATCGAGGGGGAGCTTTATAAGAAGTCTTTTACTTATCCCCTGCTCAAATGCCTACGGGCAGATCAAGCTGCTGAAGTGTTGGAAGATATCCACTCAGGGATTTGTGGGCATCACATCGGGGGGAGATCCCTGGCCCACAAAGCCCTAAGGGCAGGCTACTACTGGCCCACCATGCTGGCGGACGCCAAGAGCCTGACCCAGAAATGCAGAAAATGCCAACTCTTTGCCCCATCAATCCATGCCCCGGCCCAGGAACTCAGGCCAATCCTATCCCCCATCCCCTTCGCTCAATGGGGAATGAACATTCTAGGACCCTTCACGGTGGCTACAGGGGGCAGGAAATTCTTGATTGTCGCTATAGACTACTTCACCAAATGGGTGGAAGTCGATGCAGTGCCCAACATTACTGAGCCGGCGGTCAGGAAAGTGGTCTGGCGAAATATTATCACCAGGTTCGGTCTGCCAAAGATGTTGGTATTTGACCATGGCAGACAATTTGATAATGATCCTCTAAGAATCTGGCTGGAAAACCACAACATCGCAGTCGCCTATTCAGCCGTCTGTCATCCTCAAACCAATGGACAGGCGGAAGCGGCCAACAAACAAATCTTAAATGGCCTGAAGAAAATGGTGGATGACTGCAAGGGTAGGTGGGCTGACGAGCTTCCTAGTATACTCTGGTCAATCCGAACTACCAGGAAAGAGTCTACAGGCCAGACCCCGTTTGGTCTGGTATATGGAGCAGAGGCATTATTACCAATTGAGGCAAGGATCCCTTCTCTGCGCTCCCTGCAGTACGACCGAGCTGAAAACGAAGCTGCAATGGTCGAAGCCTTGCACCTGGTAAATGAGTTAAGGGAGGAAGTGATGTGAGTTGATATGAACTTTGAAACAAGAATGTAAAGATGGATTAGTATTCTGAAATGGACGTGAAACAAGTAACCAAAACAGAAGGTAAAGATAGTTTGAGGATGAATAAACCGTAACCAAAGGATAGTATGCTAGGTGAAGTAGACCTATACTTCAACAAAGCGCTTTGCTAGATCAAACACTCGATTGAAATAGCGAGTTTAGAGCTTGTAACGCGACTCACTCTAGACCTTGTCTTGTAAACTACAAAGACGAAACAAAAGGAAGCTCAAAGCTTAACTTTTACTTGGTTTTTAATTTGCAAATTGGATGATGCTTATTCCTTCAAATGGCCGGCTATTTATAGCCTACAAGGGCCCTTAAACCGGTTGGTTTAGGGTGACAAAAACAAAGCTAAGCCTAATGTGAACTAGGAGCTAATTACAAAGTTGGAGCTAATAACAAAGTGGTGTGAACTTGGAGCTAACAACTATGCTAAGTGAAGAGTAATCAGCCGTGGTCTTCTCATGTGAACAAGGAGATGAAAACAAAGCTTGAGTAGGAGTAATGAGGCGCGGCAAAGGTGTGAACATGGAGCCAAAAACAAGGCTAACAAGAGAGCCTTTTGACCGTGTACACCAAGAGAACACAATCAGCTCTAAAACCTTCTCAACTTCAGTCCATTACTCTTGCTTGAATGATCGTGACCCTAAGTTAATGTCTTCACTTTACCTTGATTAGTTGCTCCTTTATCCAGCTCAAATTCGAGCTAGCTCCATTTATTGAAGATGGCTACTTATTATGGCTAATGTAGCTGGCCTAAGCTTAAGCAGGAGCTAGTAGACTTTAGATGAGCTCATTAGAACTTCCTTACTTGGATTGGTAGCTCCTTGATTCGGATCATCTCCTCCCCCTTGACAAGGAATTGTCCTCAATTCTGAAATGCTAACTTTATCAAGGTATCGAAGAAGATCTTCTATTAGGAAGGTGGCTTGAACTCCATACTCATCCGGCAGCTTCAACTTGTAAGTTCTGTGGTTACCCTTGTGCGGAACTTCTGGTTGTGCCTTCCATTTGCTCTTTCCTTGGTTTGGGAACTCCTCCGTACTTACGTTAGCCAAAGACAAGTCATCCCTTATGAAGGGCCTTGTACTTCTGTTTTTGTTGTGCTCTCCTTTGTAGGCTGCTCTCATTTTGTATCCTGAATTAGAATGCCTTGGAGTGCAAAGGAGGTTGCCTTTAGAAGGAAGTCTCACCTGCAAAATAAGCTCATCAAAAGTACTACAAGAGTTAGTCTTGTGTTTGGCCAGTACTTCAGTCTCCATGGAGTAGTAGTCCTTCCAATCCTCAATTCCAATTCTGGTTGTATGCGTGTTGTTACAAGACAACGCGTAGACCATGTCTTTGCCCTTACCTTCTACATACCTTAAGATCTCAGGATCTTTCCTAGGCATCATATAGGAGGGCATTCCATTAGAGATAACAATACCTTGTTCCTTTTGCCACTCTTCAAATGGCGTTCCTTCACTGCCACTTTCAATCTTGATTGGCTCTTCTTTGGTGGCATCCAACTCTCCTTTGTCTAAAGTATGCACTTCTACAATTTTACTAGCAAACATTGAGAGGCTGGGTTTTCCGACTCTATTCGCTAACATGTTACACACGTTTTGAGGTGCCATGGGTTTGAGTATAATTTTTTTCCCTTTATCATTCAATTCATACTCATTCCTCCTCCCATGGTGAACTACGTCCCTATCAAACTGCCAAGGACGGCCTAAAAGTATGTGACAAGCATCCATAGGAATTACATCACACAAAACCTCATCAATGTAAGAACCCATGGTTAATCCAACCCTCACTTGTTTAGTGACCCTTACCTTGTTCCCGTTGTTTAACCAATGTAAGGCATAAGGGTTAGGGTGATTGGTAGTAGCTAGACCTAGTTTGTCCACCATTTCAGTTGAGGCAACGTTGGTACAACTACCTCCATCGATGATTAGACTACACCATTTATCTTTCACTTGACACTTAGTATGAAACAGTTGGTCTCTTTGTTCAGTGTCTTGTTGAATTGGGTTAGCATGTAGAGTACGAAGGACTAGAAGTGTGTCATAAGCCGGGGGTTCATAAGCCTCAATATCTTCTTCCTCTTCCTCCTCTCCCTCATTGACATTAAAAACAGCCCCTATACGTTGTTCTTCCTCCCATAACTCATCCCTAACTGTGATTACTTCCCTTAAGGTCACAACTCTTTTGTTAGGACAAGCGTTTTTGAAGTGACCAAACCCTTGACATTTGAAACAACGTACCTTAGATAGACTAGTTTCAGTGGTTGTTTTGGGGGTAGACTGAGGTGGGGGTGCTGGGTTAGTCTTAACAAAAAGGGGTTGATTAGAACTAGTAGGATTGACTCTATTGCTATCATCTATCCGAGACCAAGCATGACTCTTACTAGACTCACCCTCATGTCTTCCCTTCCCTTGCGCCTCAATTTTTAGACACAACCCACACAATGTATCAAAATCAGAATAAGGGCACAAATCAACTGTATTGGCTATACTACGGTTTAATCCACGTAAGAATCTAGCCATTTTTATTTCTTCATTTTCCTCTACTTCTCCCATTAAAACCAGGTTCTCAAACTCATCTATGTATTCACTAACACTCATTTTACCTTGCACAAGGTTAGCAATCTTTTTGTATAAGGATAATTTGTGCGTAGTTGGGACATACCTCTTGCGTAATTTACGTTTTAAGGACTCCCAAGAAGTAATCTTACCCTTCCCACTTCTGGTGCGTTGTACCTTAAGCCCCTCATACCAAAGGGAAGCCCCTTTGCTTAGCTTTAGGATGGCGTATTTGCACCTCTCTTCGTCCTCCAAATCCTTGAAGTCAAAGAGCTTCTCTATGTTTCTTTCCCACTCCAAGTAAGCTTCAGGATCAGTACCACCATTAAACTCAGGGAGTTCATTTACCTTGATCCTATCCACCAGTTCCCTCCTTGGTTGGAAACGAGAATTCTTGGGCTGGAAGTTCTCCAATGCCTTCTTTAGTTGTTCCAGGAAGGTAGGATCTTCAAAGTTCAACACTCCTGCCATGCTTACGTCTAGATGGATGACCAAAGCTCTGATACCACTAATGATGTGAGTTGATATGAACTTTGAAACAAGAATGTAAAGATGGATTAGTATTCTGAAATGGACGTGAAACAAGTAACCAAAACAGAAGGTAAAGATAGTTTGAGGATGAATAAACCGTAACCAAAGGATAGTATGCTAGGTGAAGTAGACCTATACTTCAACAAAGCGCTTTGCTAGATCAAACACTCGATTGAAATAGCGAGTTTAGAGCTTGTAACGCGACTCACTCTAGACCTTGTCTTGTAAACTACAAAGACGAAACAAAAGGAAGCTCAAAGCTTAACTTTTACTTGGTTTTTAATTTGCAAATTGGATGATGCTTATTCCTTCAAATGGCCGGCTATTTATAGCCTACAAGGGCCCTTAAACCGGTTGGTTTAGGGTGACAAAAACAAAGCTAAGCCTAATGTGAACTAGGAGCTAATTACAAAGTTGGAGCTAATAACAAAGTGGTGTGAACTTGGAGCTAACAACTATGCTAAGTGAAGAGTAATCAGCCGTGGTCTTCTCATGTGAACAAGGAGATGAAAACAAAGCTTGAGTAGGAGTAATGAGGCGCGGCAAAGGTGTGAACATGGAGCCAAAAACAAGGCTAACAAGAGAGCCTTTTGACCGTGTACACCAAGAGAACACAATCAGCTCTAAAACCTTCTTAACTTCAGTC
Organism: Agrostemma githago; assembly: GCA_958450325.1. Lineage (NCBI taxonomy): Eukaryota > Viridiplantae > Streptophyta > Magnoliopsida > Caryophyllales > Caryophyllaceae > Agrostemma > Agrostemma githago. The sequence continues at coordinate 66,445,252 of OY288248.1, read as the reverse complement.
CATTACTCTTGCTTGAATGATCGTGACCCTAAGTTAATGTCTTCACTTTACCTTGATTAGTTGCTCCTTTATCCAGCTCAAATTCGAGCTAGCTCCATTTATTGAAGATGGCTACTTATTATGGCTAATGTAGCTGGCCTAAGCTTAAGCAGGAGCTAGTAGACTTTAGATGAGCTCATTAGAACTTCCTTACTTGGATTGGTAGCTCCTTGATTCGGATCAGGAAGCTAGCACCAACATCGTTGCCTACCAGCAACGAATGAGGAAAGCCTTCAACACCAAAGTCCGACAGAGGAACTTCCAGATGGGTGAGCTGGTTCTGAGAAAGACGCAGGCGGTTGGAAAGTCAAGAGAACATGGAGAGCTGAGTGCCAACTGGGAGGGTCCATACCAAGTGACTCGAGTCCTGGGACCAGGCACATACAAAATCGCCAACCTTGAAGGGCAAGAGCTGCATGCTCACTGGAATGCGGACACTTTAAAGAAATACTACGTCTGAAGAGAATTCGAAGATAGTTTTTATTTTTTGCTAAAAACAAATGGCGGAGGACGGTCAAAGAATGTTGACGGCTCCGACCACCCGAAAATGTCACAGTTTTATAAAGAAATGAAGAATATTCGGATTTATACTCGTTGCCTGTTCACACTCGCGTTCTTCACACACAAACGAGCAGGGGGCAATAGGGGGATGCCCCCCCTGTTGCCAAAGTCGGGAAAAATGACCCCCCCAGCAAAAATCCGAGCGCCACCCTGCTTACCTTCGGGCGGGCAGGGGGCAGGCCCCCTGGACTTTGAACAAAAGCCAGGGACAGGCCAGATTAACAAGGACTGGGGGCAGGCCCCCCAACCTTGTATAAAAAACGCAAAAGCTACCCTGCTTACCTCTGGGCAGGCAGGGGGCAGGCCCCCTGGACTTTGAACAAAAGCCAGGGACAGGCCAGACTAACAAGGACTGGGGGCAGGCCCCCCAACCTTGTATAAAAAACACAAAAGCCACCCTGCTTACCTCTGGGCAGGAAGGGGGCAAGCCCCCTGGACTTTGAACAAAAAGCCAGGGACAGGCCAGACTAACAAGGACTGGGGGCAGGCCCCCCAACCTTGTATAAAAAACGCAAAAGCCACCCTGCTTACCTCTGGGCAGGCAGGGGGCAGGCCCCCTGGACTTTGAACAAAAAGCCAGGGACAGGCCAGACTAACAAGGACTGGGGGCAGGCCCCCCAACCTTGTATAAAAAACACAAAAGCCACCCTGCTTACCTCTGGGCAGGCAGGGGGCAAGCCCCCTGGACTTTGAACGAAAAACCAGGGACAGGCTGTGACAGGCGCGATCAAACAAAAAAAAAAGGATCCCTGAATTTTAAAACAGTTTGCCATAAAAAGCAAAGAGAAATATTCCACAAACAAAACCCATGAAGGGTGGAAAGGTCTTTACAAAGTTGAAGAAAAAACAAAGTGGCAAATATTACAAAATGGCCATAAGCACTGGCTCAGCACTGAAAGATAAAAGCTTTTATAAGAAAAGAGAAGGGGCGTCACGTAGCATCCTGGTGAGCGTCGGCATCTGCCTCAGGCTGCCTGGCCGCCCGAGCTTCATTCTTAGCGGTATAGAGACTCCGGAAGGAGTCCTCATCAAAGGTAGGGAACAGCTCCCCTATCACCTCCATTACCAACTCCAGAGAGGAGTTGGCACCGCTCGCAAAGCTGGCGTCCACTGCAGCCTCAGTCTCCTCAGCCAGGGTCTCTTTCTCCTTCGTCCATTCCCCCTTAGCCTGTTCAAAAGTCGACTTGGCCTTTGACAGCTGCTCCTCCAAGTCAGTCACCCTCCCCTTTAAGTGCCCCATCTCGGCCAAAGATAGGTTGGCTCGGTCCAACGACTGCCGGCTCTCCTTCAGATCAGCCTCTAGCTTGGCAACCTCCTTCACAGCCATTTCCCCCTGCAGCCTCCATTGATCAGCCTGCTTCTTGGCCTCCTCAAACTCTCCCTCTTGCCTTGTCATTTTATCTTTCAAGGAGCTTATCAAGGAGACATCCCTTTCTATCATGGCCAGGCGGTCGGGAGGAGGAGCCCCAGGAGTAACTGTTAGCTCCTCATCACTCAGGCGGCTGAGAGCCGCCAGTTCCGCAGATGCCAGCATAACCTTGGAGGTACGCTGGATATATTGGAGCACTTGATGAGAAGTTGAGGTCACCATTTTTGTAAGGCGGTCGGCCAAGACGGCTCCGGAGTCAGAAAGCAAGCCTGACACATCCACACTGTCACCAGCCGTGTAGTGGAACTCTGCATTTTCCTCTGGGAAGGGAGTGCTTGAAGGCTCACGTGCAGGGCGCTTCGCCTCAGGGGTGGTAACATCCGCCTCCAGGTCCACCACGTCAGCACTAGGAGCCTCCCTCCCTCTTTTCCTCCTCAATTCCAAAGGAACACTCTCCCCAGTCCCCTCGGAATCTCCAGGCTGCGTTCCCTGCGAAATCCGAGGGCCAGCCGGAGAGGCACCCTGTTTCTGACTAGGGGAAGGAGTAGCTCCTGAAGTAACCTCCGCCTCCCCCTCATGGATGCTAGGGGTAGGAGTCGCCGGCTTCGACGAAGGCAGCCGGGGTGGGAGAGGTAATCTTCGACCAGCGGCAAAGTCTTTCACAAGCTTCATGAGGGCTTTGCTTCCTTTCCTAAAATTTGCAGGAAGGGAAGGACGCTTTGAAAGAATGTCCAATTCCTCGCTCAGGCCCAACCTCCTGACCTGCTTCTTGGTCCAGCGCCAAGTATAGGAATCTGCAGAAAGGGAAAGGCGGTCATCTAAAAAGCAGGGAGAAATAAAGTCCCTGGAAAATCGTGACAACAAAAAATCCCTAGAACTACCTTCAAGGCCAGGAATCAGGCCCAGGGGAAGCAAATACTCGTCTGTCGTGATGAGCTCCGCATGGGGGAGCCAGAAAGCAGGGCCAAAGTTCCTATGTTTATCCACCACAATCTCAAACTTTTTTACCAAAATCTCCTCCTTCTCGCTCAGCCTGACTTCGAGAGCCTTCCCCCCAACACGTGGGTGATACTCCTCGCGCGTCTTCATGCGGGTGTGGACATGGTTCCTAAAATGTTTAGGAATTTTCCACCCCGACGCGCTATGGACATATATAAAGTTATTTTTCCAGTCTTTAAGGCTGCTCATAGCCGGTCAGACCAAGGCGTACTTTTTCTGCCTCAGCAGAGACCAATAACCAGGGGAGCCATCCCCCCCAGATGAGGACACCATTTGAAGACCGACCATGAAACGAAGGGCGTCAATATAAGGCCCCTCACCATGGAAAAGGCAGGTCCAGGTGTAAGCTATTAAGGATCTAATGGCAGTTGCAGTCAGCTGGGCGATAGCAACGTTCATCCTCCTGAAGGTTTCCTCCAGGAAGGGGTGCAGCGGGAATCGCAGGCCAAATTCCAAGGCCTTATGGTAGACGGCCACACATCCTTCTAGGGGACAGCACACTGTGTCCTTTTCCCCAGGGACTACAACCGTATACCCTTCCCCGAAATTATAAAATTGTTCAATGGCCTTAGCAGCGTTGCTCTCCAAAATCAGGTCCCTGTTCTTGGCCTCAGGATAGGTCTTTAGGGGGACCACATACTTTTCCTTGTCCAAGAAGTAGGTCCTCCCCCTCTCCCTGCGGATGAGGGGGCCGGCGACCCTGGAAGGATCAGGGCCTCGTCATCAGAGTCAACCACATCAAAGGGAGCTGGCTCGGGTGACTCAGCACCCTCCCCCCTGTGATAATCGTCCTCCTCCCTGGGGCCGACCCCGGAGGAAGAAGCTATGTCACGTCGGCCACCGTCGCCGCCCCCAGTTCCCCCGAGCACGGAATTAAAAGAAAGGGGACGGACTCGTGACATATTGGCTATGGAAGGGAAAAAAGAAGTGAAAGATTTAAAGTTCTAACCTAAGGACGCCGATAAAGTTGCCGGAGACAGTGACAAGAGGTGATCCTTGCTCCTCGAAAAATGCTCGGCAAACGAAGAATATTCAAGAAGTATTAAGGGGTGTGAAGTATCAAGAAGAGCAAAAGAAGGGAATGAAGGGAGAGAAGGGTTTATATAAAGCCCAAGAAGTTCGAAAGGCGATCCCTTGACAAAACCCTCAATAGTCGTCCACGTGTCGCACACTGGACACCGACTGTTCGCCCTTCCCAAGAAGGGCCTCGAAAGACTAAAAACGTCAGAGAAAGAGCAACCGACGACGTCATTCCCACAAAAAAAAAATAATACAAAAATAATAATAGGCACATATTAAAAGTACAGTACACGAACACGTCGCCTGAATTTCATTTCATTAAATCTTACAAGGGAAAATTACATTCAGTACCCAGCAAGGAAAGAAAACGTACAAGGGCCCAGAAATTCCGGCCCAGCAAATAAACGCCCTGCTAAGCAGGCCTAATCATCATCCAGGTCAGGAGAATAGTCCCCAGGGCTACCTGAACCTCCAAAGTCCGAGCCCCAGTCCCATTCTGGGGAGTCTTTGAAGGGGTCATCAGGGATCCCATCCTCGTCCCTGTCACTCAAACAACCGAGACCCTCACTATCGTCAGAATCTCGACTGCTATCCTCCCAGTCCCTACCAAAGGGAACAGCCTGGGATTCGTCGCAGGTGCGACAGCCTGTCTTCTTCACAGGCGAAGAGGGACCTGACGCCAAGGAGGAATCAGTGTCAGAGAAGTTGGGGTCAAATTGTTCGGGGTGCAGCCACGGAAAGCACTCACGGCATCCCCTGTCAAAACAGCCCCCTCCCTGGGGGCAGCGCCTAAACCTAGGCGCAGCAGGAGGCGAGGACCTCCTGAGGCGTTTGCTCATCCTAGCAGAAGCTTCCTTACCCGTCCGGCGGGAATGAAGCCGTGAAAGGCGACTGCGGCGGACAGCTCGATAAGCAGCACGAGCATATCGGAGCCTCCAAAACCCTCTAAAGATGAAAGTAACATATCTAACTCCACGGCGGGTTACAAATTTTTTAATCCAAACCATGATTAAGACGAAGAAAGTGGAAGGATTGAAGATAAGCTAAGCAGAAAAGTGGAGGAAGCTGGGGTTTTATACAAGAGAAAACACGGCATTAATGACACTCCAACCACCCTGGAAGGAGAGCCACCAATCGGGAACTCTTCACGGTTCCCAAAAACCCACCTAGAGGAGAAGTGTAATCATTGCAAAAGGCACTCTCAACTCTTTGCATACTTGACGTGAGCAGCGTTACGTCCCTTGGGAAAGTGCAAAACATTAAATGTTGTGGCAGACATGGAAGTCAACCTCCCTCCAAGCAAGAATCGCCAGCAGAAGAAAGGCCTTACTTCCCCCCTACTGACGAAGGCCAATTGATTGGGGTCGGCTGCCTGTCAAGTAACCGCCTGCTGGGCAGGCCCTGGGATGATTCCTGTCAAAGATCAAAGGACCAGTCTCTAGCAAGAAATTGAAACAGAAGCATCAAACGCTAAGGATGGCCGTCGGCTGCTGGGACCATAAGCCACCCCAGCCTGCTGGAACCTAGCAGCCACTGCCAGAAATCCGCCTACCCTGGGGAAGTCCCTGGTCGACAGGGCCAGAACCCCCAGGGGCCCTCCCGTCATTTCGCCTAAGGTAATTAGGAATGGATGGATGAGAAGCCGCCACTTGTCACTTCTCTATCCAACCATTCCTCTCCCACTTCTCTCTCCTGTGGGAAGGTATAAATACCTCCCTATTTCCCACATGAGAGGGGTTGGATTTTCTCTCTCTAAACTCTTACTCCTAAAAACGCCACCTAGCTCCTCACGAACTAGGTCTCTCAAGGCATTTCACGGGCTGACTTAGGCATCGGAGAGGGTTCCCTCGGACAACCTCCGAGGCCCTGTGCGTTCATTGTGCAGGGAGCAGGCCAACTCCGCCGGGAAGGTCCGATCCTGGGAGTGAGACGAAAGAGAGGTTCAAGGAAGTCAATCGATCAATTGTTCACCAGTAATTCAATCATACAGCCCGGATCCAAGGCCGGGTGAATTGTTTCCGTGACCGGAAAAACTCTCATCCCAAGCATGTCCTTATTTGTTATATTTCCTGCTTACTTGATCTTTGTCCTCCTCCTTACTTGTGAATTTATAGCATGTTATATTTTAGTGTCAGTAATAATAGAGACTATCCTAACTTTAAGATGCAATGATTTGTCCATTCTTAAACTAACATGCTCCCTAAAAAACCTAGAGATGAAAAATGTTATGTTTTGATGATCATAATGTATCCACATCCATTTTATACGAAGTGACTAATTCTTTTGCATTGCTGGATTAAGTACTTCAATAATCTATTTGAGAGTCCCTTAAAAACGAGTAGGATCGGACAAAAAACTTTCTCCTATGTGTAATATTTGCAATTTGGAGTTCTATATGCATGCATATGTAAGATTGGTACAACAAAGGTAATCTCACCTCGATCCGGGGCTCTGAGCAATTGTTCTTGAAATGGAGTTAGGGGAGCCCAATACGTATCTAAAGAGAGGGGTACGGTTAAGTGTTAATTATATGTGTTACTCTGTAACAGAAGAAATTATGTTCAATAAAGGATGTAATATGGGTTCCGAGAGCCCAAACAGCATGTAATCCGATGCTCTTTCTCTGTTGGCAAAAAAAATTATCTATGCATTTTAAGTTTTTTTTTTAATGTTGAATGTACTGAGAAGATTTTTTTTGAAATTATTGGTTTGGGTTATCAATTTTGTGAATTTAGTTGTTCAATAATGAAATTTTATGAAATCATTATTAGATAGGGTGTATAATAGTGGAGTGTAGATATTATATACCGTACAATCCTACATACATACATACATTTCTTCTTTTTTTGCCAACAAAATCAAAACCACCCTACAACAAGTATATACATACATAGACTCATAAAATCAAGAAAAAATTACAAATTACCACCACGTGTTTTCTATATTTTACAAATTATCACCATGTATTTCATTCATTACAAAATACCACCTATATTTTAGTGTATATTTAAAAATCAGCACCGTATTTTAAGGGACGTGCTATTTCATACACGAAAATTATTACGTTGTACACGTAATTTCCACATTTACCCCTCTCATATCTCACCTTCACCGAATTCATTTGAGAGAAAAGTGTAATCAAAGTATAAAAAATTGAAGACCTTCCCCCTCCTCCCACTGCCCTTGCCCAGCAGGATGACAGCAGCACTACCTCCAACCCCAACCTTAACCAGTCCACTACCGTGATAAACCCCGTCGACGACCACATATATCATCCCACACCCGCTGGTGACCCCAAATCATCGAACCCACTTCGTCCTAACCTTAATCTCACACCCGACCTTTCGTCGGTTCCTCTTCCCAGACCTACCCGTCGACCACTACCGCCACCCCAACTGGTCTCCCCGCCCCTCTCCCTATGTCCGCCACCCTGATCCGACCATCTACCCACCAACTGGCTGCCCATAACCACCCTCAATCACCGCACCAACAACCCTAATTGCAAAAACATCATACTAGAAAAAAAATTAATTCTAGTACTAATTAGAAAGTAACGAGATAATATAATTAATAAGATAATTACCTCGCGAAATTCAATTTATATGTTCCACGTTAGTGTTACGTTCGATAATCTTACAACTTTTGCTTAGATTGATTGGTTTGGGGATAGAGATAAGGGAGGGGTTTTGATTTAAGGGAAAGGGCAAATACGAAAATTTAAATGAAAAAATGTGTACAACATAGTAAAATGCGTGTATGATTTAGCAATTCTGTATTTTAATCCCGACCTTCATTAGTATAATTCCAGACAGTTTAAAGGATTAGCAGCTTGTTAACGAGTTTAAGTCAACTACCTAAGTTACCCCTAATTTCATTATTATCTTCATGAAAAAAATATCCACCAAAACCTAACTTCATACCCTGTCATCCTTCACCACCATTCACCACTGCCGCCACCTATTGCCGCCACTACCCATTTCCAATACACATGACCACTACAAACTCTTGCCGTCGTTGGCCCTTCATAACCCAAAAACAACATTTCCACCTGTCACACAAGTCAGCACGATGTCGGTGATCGTCGATGGCTAGATCTCCCTTGGTCATCCTCTTGTCGCTCTTTCAGTTGGAAGTCTTCATCGTCTCAACTTCCGTCGATGGTGCACGAATAGATAATTAAGGGTGCGCTCAAAACGAGGTAGTGCCGGATCTCTGGCGACTTATGGGTGGTGAAGGGCTAGGGCTTTAGAGGAGTGAGACTATGAGGGTGAGTTAGGGTGGGGTAAGGTTGCGGTGTCACTATATGGAGTTAAGTTGTTCTTGCATTTTGCTGTTGGTGTTGGGGGTTAGCTGCAAATATGATGTCAGATCTCAGATTTTATGGATTTTTTTTTGAGAATTTGATGGACATGGAGATTATAATGAAATTAGGGGTAAGTAAGGTAGTTAACTTAAATTTAGGGGGTGTTTGCTAAATGGCAGATCCGCCAAAAATTGGCATATTGAGAGCAAATGGCGGGTTTGACCACAAAATATGTTAATGGTAGTGTTTGGTAAATGGCGGATTGTAATAGCATATTGGGGTCGAATATGCCGTTTTGCAATATGCTGCTAGGAGCAGCATATTGAGCTTAGCGGATTAGTTTTCTTCTTTATTTACCATTTTACCCTTTTACAATTTAAATCATACTTTCATTATTCCTGTTTTCATTATTCTAAATTCTTCCGTAGAATTTATCTTTCTAAGTACGTTTTCCTCCCTTCGTTTTTTTTATACTTAGCTTCCCCTGTTTTTTTTCTCATTCTTTAAATATATAGGTGAAGTATTCTATTAAAATGGGAAGATAAATTTAAATGGAAGAAGTACATAAATTTGATAAACAATTATTTGTTGCAATAATTAATTCATGACTTGCAAGCTTCGGCTGAGACTTCATAAACTCAAGAAATATCAACTTTAATTGATAATAGAAGAAATCGACGATATTAATTATTCAAATGGTTGGTGTGATATATATTGACGTATATTTAATTAAAAAATTGTTTATGTTCTTTTTAGTCATTTTACAAAACAGTTAACCAATCTGCTAATCTAAAACAGCTAATAACCAAACACTATTAAAAATTTCTGCTAAATAAATCTATCAGTCAAACCTGTCAATTGATTCTGCTAGTCAAATTTGCTTTCTAAATCTGCTTCTGCTAATATCATTCCGCTGTTTGCCAAACAGGGGCTTAAACTCGTTAATAAGATGTTAATTCCTTTAAATTGTCCGAAATTATATTAATGAAGGTCTGGATTAAAATACGGTGGTGATTTGAAATATACACTAAAATGTAGGTGATATTTTGTAATAAATGAAATACATGACCGTAATTTGTAAAATACGGTAAATACGTGGTGGTAATATGTAATTTTTCCTAAAATCAAAGCCACCGTACATACATACATACATACCGTATAGGAGTTTGTTATGGTAGTTAAAGATGATGTAACTAACTCCATTATATATATTTTGGTTGTACATACACTCATGTTATCAAACTAGCGTGGGGTGCGTAGTTTGCATTAATATAGTTTTTGTTGATATGCGTAGTTTTTAAAAGGCACAAACCATTACGTTTACATTTTTACAAGTTATATCAAATACTCATGATTATGTACATATACTATTGCGTCGGATCATATCTTAAATAGTTTACAACATACAACGTATAATATAGACGTTGTTTAAGTTGCATACAAAATCAATTATGAGTATGATAATCCGTATATCATAATGTTATTATTAATATGTTGATCTTTATTTTTTGAATGAATTTACTTGCGGGGGTTTAGGCTGGTCCTTTTTATTACTCATTAATTTAGGGTTGAAATCTAATTTGATCCACTCACCCTGATGTGTCAATGACTCAACATGAAATTGAAAATATTTAAAAAAAATGAATATTTTTTAGTAATAAGTAAAAATTTATTAATTTAATATTTTGAATTACATATATAATCAAATAAGAAGTACTCGTACAAATTATATCATACTCCGTATAACAATAAAATAATCATTTAAATGAAATATTTATTGTAATTGTTTGAGTATAATTTTGATAATTAATTAGTACTAAAAATAATATCATAACGGAATAAATGTCTGATACTTAAAATATGTATTTTACAACTTCAAATATTTGGAAAAAATAAGCAATAAAAACTATCTCAATCCCATATTCCAACCTTAATCGCATCCGTGATTTATAAAAGTCATTGTCTATTGTAATCAACCAGACCCATTTACCAAAGATTGTTATCAACCAAAGATATTAATATAATAATACAAATACTAAATAAAAAAATGACTATGAGAGAGGAAAAATACTGAAATAAGAAATAATAAATAAATAAATAAATAAATAAATAAAAAGGATTAGGAAGGAGGGAAAAAACCAAACTATTGGCAATGCAAAGGGAAAATACTAAAATAAAAATAAATAAAAAGGATTAATTAGGAATGTGCTGAGGAGAAAAATATCGAACTAATGGCAATGCTATGATTATATCAAACATGGAGGGACAAAGTTGGAAAGGGGAAATTACGCAAACCCATTTGGGCATGCTCCCTCTTTTTATATAGGTAAAGATAATAAAGCAAATGTTTTATTTAGCTCTGACTCTCAAAGGTCACCTTCTATATCCAAGATCACATTAATGGAGGTCAAAGTAATGTGACTTAATAGAGACATTTTTTTACTTGTGATTTAAAAGGTTATGAAAAATTTTAGTTAGCCCACCACTTAATTGGATTTAGTGAAATTACATCAATCTCCATTAAAGAGGTTGAAGGTTTAGAGAGACTCGTTAGGGAATGAGCTAAATAAAATGGATTTGTTATTGTATTAAATCAATCAATGTTTTGTACACTTTTAGTTTATAAACGGAAGTTTTTTTTTTGCCAGCGTGAAAACATGATGCCTTACATAATGTTCAGGCTATAAAAATCCTTATTACATCCATTGTTAAAAATAAAAACATGTAAAGACAACAAATACATCGATTAACGAGAGTCGGGGAATGGAAAAAGGTAAATTGGGCACGAGCATTAGAATCTTCTTGATTGATGCTGCTAACCTCCGAACACTGCCAATGCAAAATAATTGCAGGGTGACAATAACCAGGCGTACTTACGTTCTTGCGAAAATGACGTAGAAATAAATGGTGACAAGCAAGACGAAAAAGTCTGCCGTCGATGGAGATAAAACTTCTACACCAGGGTGATCAAACCCTTTGACCATAAGCACGACAATAAGAGAAGCATAACAAGCATGTAACAGACAACCCCTCAACCAATTTCATATCCATAGTTGCACAATGCACCGTCTTCTGACGAACCCAAACCAGACACGACGTGCCAACAGGACCGAATTTTTTGAAAATTTGAGAGTTTTGAATTTCAAAATGGGGTAGTATGCCGGCTAAAAATAGGATACTTTTGAGTCAAATCATAAGTCTAAATTTCGGCAGCATTTTGGGTTTTTCAAAACTGGATATTTTGAAAAGATGCATTTTGAAATGATGGTTTTTGAAAATGACACGGAAACCAAGTAGCAAGTGGTCAGGTAGGCATTATGACCCACAGCATGTATACTTTACACTATGTCTCGGTCGGTCAAAATAGGGTCTATACCAACACCGATGGCTCTCTCGTAAATCAGGACGGACTTCCCTACCTGAATTGGACTTAGAACATGCCGCGAAACCCATACGAGTTCGGCCATAGATGTCTTTAGCGTACCCATGTTGGAATGCACCGCGGTATAGTGAGACATCGGTCACAAGTAACCGGCCCGGGCAAGATTTGGGTTATGTACGAACCATCAAACAAAAACGTGTACGCTAATAATCGATCGATTTCTCTTCGAGTCTCACCTTGAGAATCCCGATGACAAGTGGTACATCATGTATCCCCAATGGAGTCACCAAATTGTGGACATGACATAGGTCCACCACGACGCGGCCATGGGCAGGTTTGGGTAGGCGAATTAATCTCGTGGTGAGATTGTTCTCGGGTCGAAATTTAAATCAAAACTGGAGTCGCCACCAAAATTCGTGGGAGTTCAGACCCGTTCGAACCCACTCTATACTTGGGTGTATCGTGCACAAAGCACGACCCGCTTTAGTACTAGAGCTTGTGTGGTTCGTCCCTTTGTATAACGATACCGATGCTGAGTTATCGGGTATCGTGTATCGAATGACTCTCGTTCGCCAACGGTCCATAAACCAAAGGTCCTGAGTAAGAGGTGAGGGTACGTGTTGGGAAGCCCACGAAGTACACCCATTCCCGCCCGCACTTAGCGGCCTCTACTAGGATATCGATCGGTGTTCTTGTACGCGTGTTAGTAAGGCGGTAAAATGATATGCAAACAACGTTTTGAGCTACGCATGTGAAATACGTGTTCAGCTACATCATTTAATGCATCTTAAATTATGTCAAAGTTGTTTTTAGCATGTGGGTTCATTTAGAAAAAGGTAAATGCCACACAACGTAATTAAACAACTTAAAAGTAAATTGCAAATTACACTGGCAGAATACAACCCGGAATTCACAATACTTGGACAAAGCGATAATAATAAACGAATTAGCAACAGTAAATGTAATCTATAAACGGACCCGTAAATAGAAAACATAATTGAAACCGTAAATCGAATAAATGGACGAACTCTGATCGTTTACACATTATGTTGTGTATTGACCGAAGGACAAGGCTATAATGCGCATTCGCGTATGGAACCGAAGCGGACACTAGCTTGATCCCGGGCCTCGAAGTCTTGTCCGGACTTATCATGGTGAAATGGAGATGTCTCGACTAATCACATATCGGACGCGACTAAAGATCCGTCGATGTAGGATCAATCACTAGAGACGTTTACTCAAAGTCGTGAAAGTAATAAAACAATATTGGATTAAAAGTGACATAATATGTATGAGTTTTTAGAAGACGATTACGTGATCGATTTAGCATGCGTTGACTTTAGAGTCGTAAATGTGACTTGATGGGACTTTATATCGTCTTTAGCCTCTCGTTGGAAGCTTATAGGGGTCACTCGACCGAGTCATTGAGGGAACTCGATCGAGTGCCCTGGACGAAAACTCTTTGCTCGTTTTTGAGGGGGTCACTCGATCGAGTGGTCCTTAGGCACTCGATCGAGTGCCCTCTGTAACGAGTGACAGCTCATTTTGAAACGATCCATTTTGTGAAGTTATGATTCGAATCAAGACATGGTCGAGCTAAATATAAATATCATGCAATTTATACTAGTTTGATTTTCGATACCTCGTAGTGCATGACGCTCGGTTACGGAACCGGTATCAAGCATTTAGAATGAAATTTGTGAAATCAAAACTAATTGAACTAGGATGAATATCGATTCCCTCCATGTCACAATGTCGTTGTCGATACTTGCGGACCATATGACGATCGATTAGACGTCATCGGGTTTCATACTAATTCAATTGTCGATAACTCTTTTATGCGCGACGTTCGACTACAGAGTCGACAACGAGCTTTTAGAGCGATATTTGGAAAATGACATCGAATGTGCTTGATAATAAATTACTGCGATCATGTTATAATCTGATGGTTAAGCGTACGCCATAAAGCGCCCTAACCTTTAAGTGCCTAGGGTGGCGCGCCTCGAAGGGCGCCACCTCCAGTACGACTTGTTCGGGGGATTATACAGACTTTAGACGGAATTCGTTATCGAACATACTCGATTGAAAACTCGATTTGTCGTCACAAATATTAGGTCCTTTACATTTCGATATCGTAGTTTGGATTTTGAAGCCTACGATAATCGATTTAGCGTCATCGGACATTTGCTCGAATCGATTTGAAAGTAGTTTTTGTTATATCATAATATACGCGGTATTAATATAAACAAAATGAAAAAACAATTAATAAAAGGTAGATTGTTAGGAACGAATAACCAAATGTTAGAAACGGAAATAAAATGTTAGATATTATTATAGTTAGTAATGATAAATAAATGTTAGTAGTTAGTAATTTGTATACAAAAATGAAAAGAATTAGAGATTAGAAGAACGGGATTTGATACACCCTCAACCTACATGATAATAGTCTCGGAAAACGGGCTCGTAGAGTGTTGTCATAGCCACGGGAGCGGTTCGAATATGTAGAGTGAGTTAGGGTGTGTGATTAGAGATAAAATATTCTCGGTTTTTGGCGAGTTTTTGATCTTGGGAATGGCTTGTGTGTGTGTGTACTTGTGAGTGTGAAGAACTCATTGTAATGCTAGTAATGTGAAGGAGGAAAGTGAAAATGAGGGCTGAAGATCCTTTCAAAATGATGAGCAGGGGGTATATATAGATTTTACTCCCCGGATGGGGTCACTCGATTGAGTGGCCTATAAAAAGGGTCCTGGTCCATTTTTAGGTGGTCACTCGATCAAGTGGCCCTTAGGCACTCGATCGAGTGCCCTAAGACGGGTGAGACAAATGGGGAAGGTTGGGATCTTTCTTTGAATTTTGATTTTGTTAGTTTTATTTTGTATTTGGACGCAGCGTGAGGCTGGTTACGTCTCGGGTTTCGACTTTGATCGGGTTTTGCCTCGGTTGCAAAAGACGGGTTTGCCCCCGGTGCGGTTTTGGCTCATATTAGATTTATTTTATTGGGAACGACCCACTGAGTGTCTATTTGAGGTCGATTTTGAGAGATTTTTACTCCTCTAAGTGCCCACGTCGGATACTTTTGAATCCGAGCCCCGTATTCTAGTGTATTAATGCATGTTAACGTCCGATCATCATCGGGTAGTGTTTGGTTGGAGACTGCTATAGACACTAGCAGGTAAAATGCAGGTGTCTACAAGTGGGTCGTTTCCAATAAAATAAAGCTACTATGAGCCAAAACTGCCACCGGGGGCAAAACTGTCTTTTCTCGACCGAGCCAAAATCGGTCAAAGTCGAAACCCAAAAACAAAACAACCCCAAAAAGCGTCCAAATACACTCAAAGTCAAAACGGAATCTGTTATTGCCTCGAATAAGCTGGATGTAAATCCATATTTTGAGCAACTTCCAATACGCGCGATTCCAGTCGCTTGCATCCAAGCGCCCTAGAACCGAGCCGCCTCCACTGGGGTACCCCAATACCGAGTCGCTAGCCTCCGGGCGCCCGAATTCTGGGTCGGAGCATTTCGCAAAACTCTATGAATACATACACCCTCACGTCCAACGTATCAAGGGTCACAAAATAATTTTCTCGAAATCTCATTACAGAAAACCGAGAGCATTTTCATCCTCTACACACACCTTAACTCAGCTACTCTGAACCGCTCCCCATGTCTACAAAGATACTCCGCGAGCCCGTATTTCAAAGCATTTGACATCTAGGTTGAGGGTGTTCAAACCCCACTTTCTAATCCTGTAAACTCATTTATTTATCGGACTACTAACATTACTAACATTTTACATTATCGCGTCTAACATTTTATTCCTCGTTCCTAACATTACTAACTTTTTGTTTTGCATATTAACATTTTATTATCGCATACTAACTTCTACTTTTTGTTATACTAATACCGCGTATACTATTATAAAATTATTTTCAAAATTGATTCGAGCAAACGTCCAATAACGCTAAATAGAGCGTCGTAGGCCTTAAAGGCCGAACTACGACGTCGAAATGCAAAGGGCCTGATGTTTGCGATGACAAATCGAACTTTTCGATCGAACACATTCGATAATTAATGCTGCCTAAAGTCCGTATAACCCCCTAACAGGACGCACAAGAGGTGGCGCCCCAATATTGAGGCGCGCCACCCCAGGTGCCTGAGGATCAGGGCCCCTTATGGCGTGTGCCTGACCCGTTGAGTTATAACGCGATCGCAGTAATTCTTTGTCGAATGTTTTCGATATCACTTTCAAATGTCGCTCTAAATGCCCGATGTCGATTCCATAATCGAATGTCACGCGTAAAGAGCTATCGATAATCGAAGTGGTACGAAATCCTATGACATCAATCCGAGAGTCGTATGGTCTACGCGACCCGATAACGACGTCGTGATACAGAGGGCTTCGATATTCGTAATAAGTCGATATGTCCAATCTAAATCATAAACTGAGATGATTAAGGACAAGTACCTTATTATGGTCGAAATAAGATATCGTAGACTTCCAATTTACTCCACAACGATACAAATTTCGCCTAGTGGATAACGCTTGTGACGTTAGTCGACGCTCATTAATCTATCACTCGTCTTCTTTTCAAATCAACATTTCATGTTCGTTTTTCCCTTTTTACGACTTTGAGCGAACGTCTTATTGCATATGTAAGTCTTATATCGATGACTCCCTAGTCGGACTCGATATACGACGGATCGAGATGGTCAGTTTTTTCTAGGATGAGTCGGGACGAGATATCGAGGCTTCAGGGTCAAGTTAGCATCACGCTTTGATCCTGAACGTTGCCTGTCTGGGTGCCAAGGGTCAGGCGCCTGAAAATCTGTCCGCCTCACCTCAGGCGCCAGAGTTCTAGGTCGCACCATTTCATGCAATCGAGCCTTTGTCCTCTGGTCAATACGTAGCTGATTAGAGTCTGTCAAATTATTTGGTTTACGGTTTCAATTTACGTTTTCTATTTACAAGTTCATTTATAGTTTATGTTACCGTTTCTAACTTGATAATATTATATCTTTACTTGTGGTATTGATTGTGAATTCTGGGTTGTATTCTACCCGTGTAATTTGTAATTTACTTTTAAGTTATTTATTTCCGTTGCGTGACATTTATCGCTTTTAAATGAACTCACATGCTAAATTCAACTTCGACATAGTTTAAGATGCATTAAACGACGTAGTGAACACATAATTCGCATGTATAGCCTAAAACAACGGCTATTATACATTTTCATCGTCTTACTAACGCGCACATTTAAACACCGATCGATATCTTAGTAAAGGTCGCTGTGTGCGGGCGGGGTTGGGTGTCCTTCGTGTGCTTCCCAACACGTACCTTCACCCCTTACTCAGAACCTTCGATTTCCGAATGCCTGAAACCATTGGCAACGAGAGTCATTCGATATACGATATTCAATAATTTGACATCGGTAGCATTATGCAAAGGGATGAACCTCCACAAGCTCTAGTACTAATGCGGTCCATGCTTTGTGCGCGATACACCTAAGTATAGAGTGGGTTCGAACGGGTCCGAACTCCCACAAAATTCGGTGGCGACTCCAACTTTGATTTAAATTTCAATCCGAGGACAATCTTACCACGATATTCATTCGCCTACCCAAACCTGCGCGTGGCCGCGTCGGAGTGGACCTATGTCATGTCCACAATTATCAACCCCAAATTCTCCCAAATTACCATGATCCCAATAATATGAGGTCGATTCCTTACACCATTGGGTAAATGGCCATTCGGAGTTCTCCTCCTTCTCATACCCAATCCCTCACCAGAACTAAAGTCACCTTCTCTCTCATTGGAGCTGCTACTATTACCAGATGATGATGTGATATGAATCACTCCAAAATCCCCATTCTGATGAATGTCCCCATTCTGATGAATAATCCCATTTTGTGTTCCTCCATTCTGATTTGCTCGCCTCCTTTCCACATCTCCATTTACCAAATTGTATGTGTCACCTTCTATAGCAACAAGACGATTGATTTTGATCTTCCTTCTGGAATTGGAAATTGTTTTTGTTTTATTACCCACTTGCTGTTCAGAAATCTTGTATTTGGAATGCTTGATTTTGTTCGGTGCTTGACTCCAATCCATCGCAGCCATTTAAATACCCCTAATTTGCATGCAACACAAAGCCAGATTTTGGAAGACTAAACAGATTTACAGTGTATGCAGCGAGATAATAGTTGAAGCGTGCTACTCTACCTTCACAACTTTCTTCCCCAATCAGAGAAAATAAAAGTAATGATTGCTTCTTCAGAAACCTTACATGGAAAAGTCTCTTGGGCACAGATATTATGCCAATGATAACCCCCTGAAATCTAGCATATATAGACACTCTAATAATTTCTTCTTGAAACCAGGTAAAGAGAAGTCGAAGAGTTAAAGGAAAGACGATCAAAAGATATCTAAGATATCTCCTAGACCACCTTCCTACTCTAAAGAAAGGTTAGGCTTTCCTTCACAATTAAGGAAGAAAAGAAATCGCCTTCTCTTACTTGTTTTAGAGAGAGAAGTTTTTTTTTATTACACCCAAAAAGTTAGACACCCTAAAGACCTATATAAGAGCGGAACAGATTTGACACTACATTTTGATTTCAAGAGAAATACAAAGTTGTACTTATTATAACTACTTAAAACCGCTCTTAATTTGCCTATTGTAGGGGCGAGCGAATCATTAGATCCCTTACGATTCCAAG
Source organism: Agrostemma githago (assembly GCA_958450325.1). NCBI lineage: Eukaryota > Viridiplantae > Streptophyta > Magnoliopsida > Caryophyllales > Caryophyllaceae > Agrostemma > Agrostemma githago. The sequence continues at coordinate 66,426,866 of OY288248.1, read as the reverse complement.
ATAGGCCTATCATGGCGACATGCCAACCTCCACGGCCTCTTCACAATAATCGGAACACTTCACAACTATCCAAGAAAGGTCTTTAGCTAAGATTTAGAGCACCGGAAATAAAAAATGCAGTAGGTTCAGAAGAAACATATAACTACCAGTCCACTTTAACCAACCCTCCTGTCAAACTAATCAACCTATCTCAGACTTACCCAAATTCTTCATCCCAAAAGAAGCCCACAGAATGGAATCAAACTGAATCAGAATAATCCATAGGAGAAACAAAAGAGGTTTTCAATCCAATTAAGGAAGAAACAAATAAAAAACCACACTTAGAAAGGGATTAACATCCATACGAAACAACAAAAGAAATGACTGAAAGGGAGGGAAGATACCTTGGTTAGACACTACAGGAATGGAATAAGAATCGTCGGAGATTGGCCAAAATTCTTGCAGTTGTCATTAGTTCCACAATCACTTGTATTGCAATTGCAGCCCCTAGTGTTGAACATCACCCAATTACAACTACACACCCTCCTCCTGCTAGATAGGAGTATGACGACTTAATACCATGGATGGGCTAATGATACTTTGCAGATTCCATTCCCTGCTAAATGTTACGAGTACTAATTTTTACCATCGTAGCTAGGCCAGCCATTCTGATTATATTTCTATTTTAGGCCACCCATTACTAGTTTTCAAGACCGTCTCATAAAAAGAAAATAGGAATGGAACCGACATATCAAGATCAAGATCAAGATCAAGAGAACGATCATGTTTTGTCTGTTAAGTCGCATCACACACCAGACTGACCAGGCCAAGCTAAAATCTGCAGGTTGTATACCATCATAACGTTGCATTGAAGAAAAAAAGTCTGCCATTATTATTACTGATGAGCGAGGTGACACTCTGTGGGAAGACAGTGAATTTACTTGTGATTTAAGAGGCAACGTCTGGCTAACCAAGCTGAATTGAATTCTTTTGCTATTAGCTGATCCTTGCTACTTATTTTTGTACCCTTTTTTGCCTTCCATATCCCTAAATGTAATCTTCTCACCATTTATTACTCCCTCCAGTCAAGTCAAAATTTTCTCTTTATGTTTTCGACACTATTCATAATCAAGCAGAACTTTCGATATTCACGACAATCTATTAGAGAAATATATTCATGAACAACGCAAACGTGAAATAGCAAAAGGGAAGGTTGGTCTTGATGAAGAGAGTATTTAACTTCCTATTTCTCACTTTATCATGAAGATTTTCCTTTGCCGGATTTAACTGAAAGGGTTACCATCAACAATGAAACTCAAGTGGCGGAGCAGCATTGTTGGGATTCAACAATGGAAATTGACGAGCCGAGTGATTCTTCCATCATCTTTGTGAAGGAAACTACAGCGGAGCACCCAAGTTGGGATGGCAATAAGGAAATAGAGGAGCCTATAGATGATGTTGTGAAAGGTAAACTAAGGATCATGAGACAGTTTGTATCATGTTCCTTTGTTCATTCATAATATGTGAGTTTTTTTTTCTCTCATGGGCTAGTAATCTATGTCTTAAATATAAAAAAACAAAGTCTACAGTTTCATTTTTAGTGCAAATGTAAGTATATATATTTCCATGCTTTGAGTCACTATACAGTCCTGTTCCTCTGTACTAGTAAACTATTATCAATAGTATGATACTTGCTTGGTATACTATTTCCAAGAATTTTGATTCTAGCGCACAATTCACTTTTAACTACAGCAAATAGCCTCTCTGGTCATTCTGCAATTTCATTGGAATCTTAGATTGTTTTGATTATTTTTGGGATAGAGAGTACTATGGGAATTAAGTTAAAAGTGGTCACCAGAGTGTTTTTGCCTCGTATAGTCGTATAGCGTGAAGTATAAGCCGGCAAATGCAGTTCTCAACATAATTTTAATCGTGTATCCTACATATGATCGCCTCTTTCTGTCATAATATCACGGGAGTAGGGCTGTATACTTTCCATCCCTTTACTACCTCACAGGCAAAGCCTTTTAGCTAGGTTCTGTTAGGCAGTATGATAATGTTGGCCAGTATCTTAATTCGTGTGTTTGAAGACGCCAACTTGTTTTCTGCTCTTATTCCTGTCTAAAATGTCAGATTGTGTAGAGTCACAACCACAGAGCAATGTGGGTCGAGCAACAGATGCATAAATTAAGGCCGGTTTGACCCCTTTCATCATATCCGAAGAGTTTCCAGTGCAAGAAGATTCAAATCCTGCAGTAGATAAGGCAAGGGCTTCAGTTTCTGGTGAAATTTATGAAAGGATCCCTTGTGACACTGTGGGTGCCAGTAAATGGAATGACGCTGAGAATATGATCTCGAGATTAAATGAAGACTCAATGGTTGATGGTATGTTAAAAATTAACATTTGGAATTTTTCTTCCGTATCTTGATGATGTAACTCTATTCGTTACAGAATCTTGTATTCTTGTGTTTTAGGTCTTACTGAGGCAGTTCCCCTGGTCACAACTGAGCCTGACAATCAGTCTTGTTTGGTCCCTTTGCTTCAGTCCAAAGAGGGATCGAATGTACACGAGGCCAATCCTCCCGCTTATGGAGAAACCAGATCCTTTTTGGATCAGCCAGAGTGTCAGGCTTCTGATCTTCCTGAAAAGGCCTCATGTATGACCCCCTTGCTTAATTTTGAAGAGCCGGGATCATGTCCTTCTTCCGATTCCACAATAGTGTTAGAGCTTGATGAAGAAGATGATGATGAAGAAACAACAATGAAAGGGTGCAAAATTTTCACTGAAGGAAGTGGCTCGATTACATCAACCACCATGCTTAATATAGCTGATGATTTCCTTGAAACAAGTTCCAATTCTTTTGTACAGGTAGGACGATACACGATCAAATCCGACCTGGCACCCATTCTGACAAAAATTCTAGTGAAGTATGGAGATATTGCAATGGGTTGCTCGTTGCTGTCCGAGAATCTACTCGAGGAAATTTGCAATGCATTTCAGGACCTAGAATCAATTTCCTTCAGCGGCCTACGCTCTCATCATCTAGACGCGAGCGGATCCTCTCCAGTGATGGAAAAAACTGGATGATCCAGTACATAGGTGGATGCATGACACGTTGTACAATAGATTTTCAATGGCTAGATGCTCAACTACATTGTTTATCAATATCCAAGCTTCTAATTAACTACTCCGTAAGATTTATGGATCGGACGATCGAGTTTTGGATTTCAGATAAAGTACGGGTCAAGTGTATTTTGCACATAAAATACGAGTTTTATACCTATTTTGGGCCGTGTTACGGTAAGGGTCACATGTGGATAAGCCTGTCAAAACTCGACCCGATCCGACAGCCCAACCCACTCGACCCGTTTTTTTAGCGACATAACCCGTTTTTTTCGACCCGTGACTTGTTTGGCTCGAACCCAAAATGACCCGTTAATTTAGGGTGGAAACCTGACCCGTCCGTTTCAATTCGTTGGGTCAACGAGAATTTATTAAAATTAATACGGGGTAAATTAATATTTTATATACGGAGTAGGAGTATTATATTTGGATATAAAATTAATAAAAATTAGGCGTTCGAAATTATTTCTGACCCATATTTTTAACGACTCGTTTCACAAGTCGAAATTATTTTTATTAATTTTAATAAATTCTAGTTGACCCAACGGATTGAAATGGCCGGGTTAGGTTTCCACCCTAAATTAACGGGTCATTTTGGGTTCGAGCCAAACAAGTCACGGGTCGAAAAAAACGGGTTATGTCGCTAAAAAAATGGGTCGAGTGGGTTGGGCTGTCGGATCGGGTCGAGTTTTGACAGGCTTATCCACATGTGACCCTAACCGTAACACGGCTCAAAATAGGTATAAAGCTCGTATTTTATGTGCAAAATACACTTGACCCGTACTTTATCTGAAATCCGAAACTCGATCGTCCGATCCATAAATCTTACGGAGTAGTTAATTAGAAGCTTGGATATTGATAAACAATGTAGTTGAGCATCTAGCCATTGAAAATTTATTGTACAACGTGTCATGCATCCACCTATGTACTGGATCATCTAGTTTTTTCCATCACTGGAGAGGATCCGCTCGCCATCTAGACCGTCTCAAAAACTTGTGCTAGCTAGGCGAGGCATTAAAACCTGACATGAAATGGCTCAACAACAGATGTGAAGACCTTGAGAAGACGGCCCTTCAGATAAGCCAGTACCCTTTCCTGAAGAAAGATATGAGTCGGTACAGTGAATGCATTGAATCATTGGGAAAAAAAAGGTGGACCGTAGTAGGGCCATTGTGTCTAAGTTGTTGGAGGAAAATAAGTCCATGGGAGGTTCAGGGAAGTTAATAACTTCCTACCTCTCCCTTAGTGTTAATCCCACCCATCTATCAAGATTAATATGGACGGTGGATGGATGGGTTTAGATTAATAAAAAAAAAAAAGGACGTTGCGGAACTTACTGCTGCGGACAACCCATCACCCATCAATAGTCAATAGCCCCCTCAACCTATCCCAATTAATTTCCCTCCTCTCTATTCTCCCGCCCAACCCATTGCACTTCCACACTCACCAACTCTCAATCACTCAACGCTCTCTTCCTCTCTCTAAAGAAAACCCATCTCCTTCTCCATCTTCATCTCCATTTACGCAGCTTCTCCATCTCCAATAAGGTATGTTGAATGTTCTATTTTCGACCTCCGATTTTCTTTTTATTCCATTTTCATGAACCCTAAAACACCAACTCCCGCATGCATGAACCATACAAAATAATCACAACTAATAATAATTTTTTCCTTTAACAACTAATAATCACACAGTTTTTATTCTTGATTAATCGTTATTCCTCTAGTTATTCTTGATTAATCGTTGTAGTTATAGAGCTAAAGATGAAGTCTTTATTTCTTTGTTGAAGTTCATGTTGAAGTTCCCATAGTCGTCATTGTAAGTATGCATCTGGCATCGATTAGATAGTTCTTTGTTGAAGTTTTGCATGCTTCCTTGTTGAGGTTTACGTTAAAGCAGTGTTATAGTCACAGACTTGGTGTTTGGGAAGAAGTAAAACTAACATTTGAAGAGTCATACAGAGTTGGTTGTACAGTCATACAAAGTTGGTTGTACAGTCATACACAGTCGCACTTGTTATGATGCAGATTCACACGCTTTATATTGTATAGTCATGCATTGTTGGTTGTATAGTCACCCGTTTGAGGCTGTATAGTCACACTCCTTATGTTGAAGAGTCGCTCTTTTTTTACTGTAGAATCACACTCGTTACGCATGTAGAGTCGCACTTGTTACTGTATACTCAGTTGTAAAATCACACTCTTTACGCATGTGATTTTACAACTGAGTGTACGGCTTCAACGATGTGATTTTACAGTAAAAAGAGAGCGACTCTGCAACATAAGGAGTGTGACTATACAGTCTCAAACGGGTGACTATACAACCAACAATGCATGACTATACAATATAAAGCGTGTGACTTTGCATCATAACAAGTGCGACTGTGTAGATCCAAAGGTGTGATTGTACATCATTCTGCACAACCAACTCTGTATGACTGTACAACCAACTCTGTATGACTGTACACCTAACTCTGTATGACTGTGCATCATTCTGTACAACCAACTCTGTACAACCGTATGACTGTGCAGCATGTTGTTATTGCAGCAGAATGTCGGGTGCGAAGAAGAAAATTCAAAAGAAGATCAGTAAGAATAAGGCCGTGGCAGAGAATGTAATTGATGATACATTGGTTGTAGACCAAACTTTAGGTAAGAAGAAACATAAGAAGAAGAAGGCTGTTGTAAAGTCTGTTCAAGATACATCAGGGGACCACATTGTCGCCGAGACGAATGTGGTGGAGACAGAAATCGTTGACGAAGGCAGGCACAAGAAAAAAAAAGGGTGACTTTTGATTCACCTGTCGCCGACCAAAATTTGGGTAAGAAGAAACATAAAAAGAAGCATAAGAAGAAGAAGACTGTTGTGGAGTCTGTTGAAGATACATCAGGGGACCACATCGTTGCCGAGACGAATGTGATGGGGACAGAAATCGTTGACGAAGGCAGGCAGAAGGTAAAAAAGAGGATGACTTTTGATCACCGGTCGCCGATCTGGGTGTGGGTGAGACAAAAAGTGTTGAGGAAAGCAGGCCAAAGAAAAAGAGGAGAGTCAAATCTGATACAGTGGCCGACCCCACATACGTGAGCGTGTCTCGGAGGAAGAGGAGGGGGGGGGGGGGACCGCAGAGAGGGTCAGCCAGATATTCACTGTAGGCCAAAGCGGTTGCACCAACTAATTGCGCAATTATCGGATGATCAGAAAGAGAGGGTGCGTGGTGTTGGCTTCGGCGGGCTCTTGGACCTGAGGATCGAATCGGTCCCCACTGACCATGCGCTTATGTTCCTACGTGCATTTTCTGACGGGTCCCATATTTTTCGCGCCTCACGCCGGGAGGCATTCATGATGTCAAAGTACGACGTCCACGATTGCCTCCAGCTACCTTTAGGCCCTCATCCGGTGAAATTAATCCCAACACAAAATAAGAAAGGGGCAGACTCACCTGACGTGATCAGGTTAAAGAGTACCTGGCGGAAGGGGTTCGATGTGGTTGACAGCAGCAAGCCAATAACATTAGGGAGGGTGCACGAAAAGTTAATGGCAACCAAAGCCGCTGACGACGACTTTGTCCGCAGGTTTGTGTTGTTCGCGCTGTCATCATTCCTCGCGCCTACTACGAACAACTCACTGGACCTGAGTCTGCTGGCCGCAGTGGAGGACGTGGACTTGATCGGTGAACAGGACTGGTGTAGCTTTGTCCTGCAGGATCTGGTGCGGGCAGGTAAGGGGACGCGTGACCCCAACAAAGTCGTCAACTACCTCCGGGGGTGCATCCCCATTCTGATGATTGCGTACTTCCAGCGCTACGATTTCCGTAGCGAGACTTGCAGATGCGACATACCATTTATCGCACATTGGGATGCACGGAAAATAACCGATCGTCTTGCTGGGGAGCTGGAGACGGGATCCCTGGCAAAATCAGCTGCGTTCGAAGGTCTCGTACCCACGTACATGTGGGGAACCAGGCAGCGAGTGCACCCCCGCTATAACGATGCCCTCTGACAAACAGCACTCTAGTCCAAAAAGAGGCGATCAATCGGAAGGCAACGCGGTTGACGTAAGTGATCTCCCGGCCACTCTATAGATCAACAATTTATTGTTCGTGACTCGGTTTAATCTGAAAGTCTTGCCTATGTTTTAAAAAATACTGATGGTCATGGTCGTTATGATCACACTCATCCTGATGTACAGTCACATACTATTAGGTGTATAGTCACACACTATTACTTGTATAGACACACCCATTGTGTTGTCCAGTCACCGCTATAAACTGCACAGTCACACGCTACAAGATGTATAGTCACACATTTTACGCTGCACAGTCACACGCTATAAACACGCAGTCACACTCACATTCATTCTGTTATCCAGTCAGTACTATAACCTGCACAGTCACACGCTGTAAACTGTATAGTCACACACTTTATTCCTTACAGTCACACACTTAGATGCTTAGTCATAGTTACGCTGCCAGCCTCAACACCACTGAGCTTCGCACTAATGATTTGGTTTCAACTGAATTATAGGACGACCGGCATTTTTTCATGGAATTCCGAAGGTGTGCGCTAGCCTTTTGCGGAATTACTGATCCCCACGCTTTACGACTACGCCATATTGGAAATAATTAAGGTCCGCAATAGCATATACAATATCACGGACCTTGACCATTTCAAACGTCGACAAGTCTTTCTGTTTCACAAAGCAGGAAATCGCCCCCATGATCTAAGACTTGAACCATATTAGAAATGATTGAGGTCCGCAATATACGACAACAATGTCACGGACCTTGACCATTTCAAACGTCGACAGCCTTTGTGTTTCCAAAAAGAATGTTCCTAAGTAACAGATGATATTCATGAATCCTCCTCGGCAATCCCTGCCGGGTCCTCCTCCTCCTCCTCCTCCTCCACATCAACAGGTGGGTACTCAGCAAATGGGTTGGGGCAGTTCCTCTTGTCATGGTGCACCATCCTCTTGCAGTTCTTACACAGCCGTTTAGGCTTCGCGGCAATTGCAACAACCTTCGCCTTAGAAGAAAGCATCCGCTTCCCACTGCCCTTGTTCTTGGCTTTCTTCGGGGGCAATATGTTTATTTCAATTGAGCTCGTACAGCCGAGGATCTCCTCTAATTCTTGCGTCTTGCTAAATGGCACAGCAGAGACAATATCGGACCTGAAGTCGCGAATGACGTCAGCTAGATTACTAACATCTTCCTTACCCATTTTGCTGACGTGACTGACGGTCTCATAGAACTCCGAGAACAGCCTCGTGACTGTAACAGCCTTCTCATCGCGTGGGCGACTCTCTGTCAGGGGACACGCATTTACATTACGGAGAGCATCCTTTGTCCATCTCCATGCCACGTACCGTTCCGGGATCGACTCCCGTCCTTTCGAAGAGTATATCCAAATGGCGTGCCTGCAAAGAATTCCATACCTACAGAACTTCCTGCAAGTACACCTGACCTCACATGTACCTGCGAGTGCATTAAAAAACACATAAAGAGTGCGACTGTTGACCGTACAGACGGTGGCTACGCAACGTACGAGATGAGAGTCCGTAAAGGTATGATCACAACCTTGATAGGATACAGTCACACCCATAATGTTGCATAGTCACAGTCCTTACGACGCAGAATCAAACGAATTGCGTTGTACAATCACACGCACCGCGATACAGAGTCGCACCCTTTGTTGTGTACAGTCACATTCAATGAATTATGGAAAAAAACTCGTTACGTTTAGAATCAAAGCGTTTGGATCATATAATATGGCTACACGAAATGGACAGTGACTTTCTATGCCAGTACCTGGGTTGTATTCAACAATGTAGTTGCGGTCCCGGATGGAGTCCAGTACTGTTGTTGCTTCGATCCCGTCCTTCTCCTGATACCCACGAACACTGCACGTGTACAGCGAAAACTTAACCTCTTCCTGAAAGTGTGCAAAGGCGACGTGCGTGTACACCCTTGCCGCGTGGCTCTCCATCGGATTCGTCGATACAATTTTGGGGAATGACTGCCGGTTATCGTTGTCTAGCCTCTTCTGCATGTGCCTTTGTTGGTCCATCGCACTTTCGAAACGCATCCAGAACTGGACCAACGTACCATTGTTGTCTTCAAACTTTTTGAAGAAATTGTTCTCACTCTCTGATCTCTGCGTTGTCCTCATAATTCCGGACATCCTCACCTCCCTGCAATGCGCGGCGACCCATTTGCTCCTCTCTTTGAACATATTTTCGAACCATTCGATCCCAACAGCATCATGGTCGATCATAATCCGCCCCCACCTGTCGTCGAACTCCTCCGCCTCGATGTCATCATCCCATATAATTGAATTGAGAGCTTTTACAAAGTCCGAGGCCTCCTCTCTTGATCTGCCATACTTTGTTGGAACCTTGTTCATGATGTGCCACGTGCAGCACCGTTGGTGCGCTACTTTGAATATTTTGGGGACGGCTTTTAGAATCCCGGGATCCTGATCTGTAATGATATAACACGGTTCCTTCCCGCCCATGGCTTCAAGAAACCGGGAGAGAACCCATATAAATGACTCGTAGTCCTCCTTAAATAACAACGCCCCACAGAACGTGACAGACCGTTTGTGGTTGTCCATGCCAGTGAACGATGTGAACACCATGGAATACACGTTGGTTCCGTACGTTGGGTCGAACGAAACTGCATCCCCGAATGCCGCGTAGTTTCTTCGAGCTGCACCATCCGCCCAAATGACCCTGCGTAAGCTTCCGTCTGTATCTACATCGTAGTCAAAGTAGAAATCCTCCTGACTGTCCCTCAAACTCTTGAACCGGTCTATGAACAACTGACCATCCTGCTCGTGGACGAAGCACTTGACGTCCCTCCCCCAGTTCTTGAAATCAGCCAAGGATGCTCCGATGTTATGATATCCCCCCGACAACTCCTTGCACATCCTGTATGTTCGAGTCGCCCCGATCTTCAGCTGCACACACAAAAAAGAAACTGCATTGGTCTCGCACAGTTGGCAGTCAAACATACACTAACACCATTGTTGACAGACATTACGCACCCTCGAGTTGCAGACGATCATCTCCTTGTGATATCTTGATAGATTTCGAGATGACTTTTGAAACTCTCTGTCCTTGACCGTCACAAGATCGTGGTTGTGTTCCTTGATGAACTCTTCAATATAAAACCCCCCGTCATTGCACAGAGCCTAATTCTTGCTCCACATTGCGTCCTCGTCGCCTTCGTAATCCTCTTGGGTTCGTACGATCCCACGTACTCTTGCCCCTCCTTCTCTCCCGTGCTCGACAGCTTCACCATGCTCTGGCTGGCTGTTTTGCCCTCCTTGTTACAAGCCAACAATTTCTTCTTGATCGACCCATCAAATGATCTAGTTGTCGTGTACCTCTTCGCCTCGAAACCAACATAAAATGCGTAAGCTTGATAAAACTTGAATGCTCCATCGATGTCCACGAACTTCTGCCCTACGTAAGGGACAATCACTGTGTCTTCAGCTGGCATATAGGTTGGAACAAAAAATAAATTATCAAAGGTTGGACACTATCAAACTTGCAACGCACGCATTCATCTCTGACCTTATTGACAAAGGTGTGACTTTTCTCGACAACGACTGTGCCTTTGCGTGTATAACAACATGATTGTTAGACCTTAACACCCGCACCGCATAACAAAAGCAAGTACAACTACAACCCCAGATGCAATACCAACAATAATAAATGTATACAGAGTATATATTTTCTCAACAGCAAAAAAAACACCCGCAATAATAAATATAACAATGATAAGGAAACGAAATAATAATATGCAATACTACAACTGCAATTGGGTATGATTATGAACAACTAAACATATTGAGTATGACTGTCTATCATATTGAGTATGACTGTCACGTTATAACGGTGTGACTCTGCAAAAATATCAAACCAACCTGACAGTCACACCGTTATAACGTGACAGTCATACTAAATATGATAGACAGTCATACTCAATATGTTTAGTTGTTCATATTGAGTTCGACTGCACATTTTCCTGGCTCTTCTCATTTAACAAAAAAAAATATATCCCCCCTCTATATATCCCCCCTCTTCTCAATCCATCTTACCTCCTGCATGTTGCCCAGAAATATCCCCCCTCTATATAAAACTACAACTACATGCAACCAACAAAATAATAATTTGCCTTGGTTAATATCCACAACACATAAGAACTACAAGTACAACTACAAACCAGTATGCAATGATAGATATAACAATGATAAAGAAACCAACATAAATATTGGAATAATAAAGAACCTTCAACTTAATACAGCAGAACAACTACAGCAACAGTGAACGTGTGACTGTCTATCATATTGAGTATGACTGTCACGGTATAGCGGTGTGACTCTGCAAAAATATCAAACCAAACAAAACAATGTTCGACTGCACATTTTCCAGGCTCTTCTCATTTAACAAAACAAATATATATGTGTGTATCCATCTTACCTTCTGCATGTTGCCCAGAAATTATCAACTGCACATTTTGGTGAGGGAGATATCCCCCCTCTTCTCAATCCATCTTACCTCCTGCATGTTGCCCAGAAATATCCCCCCTCTATATAAAACTACAACTACATACAAACAACACGTAAGAACTACAAGTACAACTACAAACCACAACAACAACAACAACAAAAATACAATGATAGATATAACAATGATAAAGAAACCAACATAAATATTTGGAATAATAAAGAACCTTCAACGTAATACAGCAGAACAACTACAACAACAGTGAACGTGTGACTGTCTATCATATTGAGTATGACTGTCACGTTATAACGGTGTGACTCAGCAAAAATATCAAACCAAACAAAACAATGTTCGACTGCACATTTTCCTGGCTCTTCTCATTTAACAAACCAAATATATATGTATACATCCATCTTACCTCCTGCATGTTGCCCAGAAATTTTCAACTGCACATTTTTGATCATCGCGTGGTTCTTCGAGGAACAACACCATGAAAGCATAAAGACGTACAACAATTTACGAATTAGGGTTTATTTATTCTGATATATACATATAATGGTATAGATAGAGGGAAGCTTTTTTATTAAGGATAAATTTCGAATTTTAGGATGATTTTGGTGAGAATTCTGGTGAAAAATTCTGGAGAGAATTTGGGATGTAGAACTTGGTGAGAAATTTGGGTTGATTTTCGAACATTGGTGAGAGAGTGAATTTTGTTGATGGAAAGGGTGATAGATTTGGTGATAGAAATGGTGATGGCATGCTGTACTTTGCCATGCTGCTGCCTGCTGCTTGTCTCTTCACGGACATATTCTACCTTTTTTCTTTTCTTTTTATTAATCTTAGCCATCCATCCAAACCAAATCAAGGGTCAAAAACAAAACTTCCCAACTTCCCACTTTTAACCAAACTCCCTTGATCCCTCTTCTATATATATATATATATAAAGAGAGATAGGTTCTTATGAGTCCCTCATAAGTATTGAGTCCCTAAGTCCCCATCTCATCCGTTGGATGGGAGATGGATCAAGGGACGAGAAAAATCACTGTTTTAATAAAAAAATAAAAAATAAATAAGAAGATACTGCATCCAACAAAATAGGAAGGTGAATATTTCAGTAACCTAACATTCTCGTTCATTCAATCATTCATTCTCTCCTTCATCAATTCTATTTCCATCACTTTCTTCTTCATCGTTCTCTCGCTCATTCAATCATTCATTCTTCAAAATCACATTCAGTCAGTCATCGTCTTCATCGCGCCGCTGCCATTTATTTCAAAACCACACAATCAAGAACACATTCAGTCAATAATCGTCTTCATCGCGCTGCTGCATAATACGTTCGATCAATCCGGCTTCTACTTTTCATTCAATGGCTGATATGCAATTCGTGGAAAAAAACAAACGGTGAGTATATATATATATTGTAGTTTATACTTGAAAGGACATGGGAGTCATTAAGATGATACTAAATTATTGGTTTCTACTTTTCTACGTTGAACTGCATACCAAATTATAAAGATATTGGGTTATTTTAGTTCACATACTGTGTTACTTTAGTGTAGAGTGTCTGTTATTTTAATGACAAACTTCTATTACTTTTATGGTCTATTACTTTAATTCATCGAAGTTGTTACTTTAGTTCTAACGTCTGTTATTGTAGCGCATTAGAGAGTCATGGGAATAAATGAAACAGCCATATTTAAGTAATAAAAAAAAAAAGATATTGTTTCCTATAATAGTAGGAGTCATTAAGATGATACTAAATTATTAGTTTCTACTTTTCTACGTTGAACTGCATACTAAATTATAAAGATATTGGGTTATTTTAGTTCACATACTGTGTTACTTTAGTGTAGAGTGTCTTTTATTTTAATGACAAACTTCTATTACTTTTATGGTCTGTTACTTTAATTCATCGAAGTTGTTACTTTAGTTATTAACATCTGTTATTGTAGCGCATTAGAGAGTCATTGGGATATATGAAACCGCCGTATTAAAATAATAATTAAAAAAGATATTGTTTCCTATAATGGTGGGACGTGATTGCCAACAAAATAGGAAACAAATAAAAAGAGTAACTGCCCCTAAGATTTGCATTAAAAAAAAGAAAAAAGAAAAAAAAAGGGGACATACTGCTTCCTAAAAATAACTCCCATAATTTTAGTAAATAGTAAATCACTTTATTCATTCATTCACATTACTAAGTTCATCATCATCAAACCTAAAAAATATGCTTCCCATCAATCTGTGCTCGACATCCCGTTCTATGAATTCAATATCGCAACATCTTCATCAACTATTGATAAGAAAATCGTAGAGTACAACAATGGTGAGTTTTCGATATTGTTTACAGATTTTTTTGTTAATTTTATTCATTTCATTTTATCACGTTCAATCATTCATCTTCTTCGCGCGGTTGCAACTTACGTTCAATCAACCCACTCGATAACACGTTCAATCATTTATCTTCTTCCTCGCGACGCTGAAATTTCTCATTCGATGGCGGATATGCAAATCGTTGAATACACAAACGGTGAATATTTGGTTTCTAATTTATACTGAAAACGCGTCATTAGGATGCTCCATATTATTAGATTTTAAAGTTTACAGTATGGAAACTGCATATTATTGAAGGTCTAATCATTATATGAATTTTACGCACGAACAAATATATGGAGTTATTGTAATGCACATACTGTGTTACTTTAATATACACAATCTGTTATTTTAATGGCTAACCCCTGTTATTTTAATGCACATAATGTTAATTGAATCTAATGTTACTTTAACGCACTTCATCTGTTACTTTAGTTCTTTTCATCTGTTACTGTGACGCATTGGAGTGACAAAAAAGATTTAGAATACCGCCATATAAAAAAAAGGAAAAAAAAAAGATACTGCTTCCTATAATTATGGGACATGATTGGCTTCAAAATAGGAAACAATATCAAAGAGTATCGCCCTCATTCAAAGATAGATACTGCGTAATACTCTCATTTCTGATCATTATATGAATTTTTTTGCACTAACCTGTACCTGGTGTTATTTTAATGAACATTATCTGTTACTTTAATTCACACTATCTGTTACTTTAATGTCTGACCTCTGTTACTTTATACCTGGTGTATAAGCATCCTCTGTTAATTGAATCCAGTGTTACTTCAATGCACTTCATCTGTTACTTTAAATCTTGTCATCTGTTACTTTAATCCATATTTCAAGTTTTGATTGTTTCTTTTTCGCCACGTTTATTGGCACTGTTATTGTGTTTCAGTAGACGCAAAAGCACATGAATGATGTAGGGATGCAAGTGAGAGTTTCCTCCATACATAGGGCAGATCTTCAAGGACGTGGATGAGTCAGTAAGCTTCTATAAAATCTACGCATTGGCTTGTGGATTCGATGTGAGAAGGTCCACAACAAAAAGATGGCGCGGTGGTTAGATCAAATCAAAACTTCTGACGATGATGATGAAGAAGAGGACGAGGAGGAAGAAGAAGCAGAATTCTAAGTAGGACAGTATATTGTTAGAGTAACATACATTATTCGTTAGAGTAACATACTTAATGCGTTACAATAACACAAATTATGAGTAATAGATGTAAAACATTGGAATTGTAATGAAGTTGATTCAGTTGGAACTCTTGTATCAATTTTTGTTTTGGAATATCCTTAATAAAAACAAACATTATTCTTTTGGTTAATTGGAACGACTCATGTGTATGCAAGAGACTATTATGCAAAGTAACAGATTTTACAAGATAAAGTAACACAGTTCATGAATTAAAGTAACACATTGTATGAGTCAAAGTAACACAATCTATGAGTTAAAATAAACAGCCTCAAAACGGAGAGTAAGTTATGCAGGAGGATTTGTGAATTGAAAAAAAATTAATTTTGAATAAATGTGTTGTGTGAGAGAAAGAAGATAAGTGAAAAAAAGAATTAATAGGAGAGAAGATTTGAGTATATAATTAGAGATGAGAGAGAAAAATTGAAATATTTACAAAGATTTTGTCAGTTTTTTTCTTTATTGACAAAACAAATCTTAACCATTAATCTGTAATTAAATCAAAGGCTAAGATGAGGACTCACGGACTCAAAATATATAAGTGGACTCACCTGATCCCACTTCTATATATATATATATATATATATATATGTATATATATATATAGTAAGGCTCTTATGAGTCCCTTACTCTATATGAGTCCATGAGTCCTCATCCCATCCGTTGGATGAGATGAGGATGGATGGACAAGATTCATTGCATTAAAAAAAAAAAAAAAAGGAAAGATTTACGTTCCTAAAATAGATCCCAAGAATTTAGGAAACAATAACCACTCCATCACGTTCATTCATCATTCATCACATTCATTCATTAATTCAACCGTGAGAAAAAAAACCCTATCTTCATCACGTTCATCCTTTCATTCAATCAAAATTGTGCACGAAAACGCGTTACAATGGATCCAGAATCAGTATCATCTTCTTCAACAATTGATAAGCAATCGTCTGAGTATAACAATGGTGAGTTTCAATAATAATTTGACGTCGATTTTCATTGTTGCTATTACTTTCATTGTCGATTTTCATGGTGAGTATAACAATTGTTTTTTCTTCATGGATTTCAATAGTCATATTGCTTTCAATTTGCGTTTTCATATCAATGTTTTATCGCGTCGAATTGCGTTTTTTTTACGTCGATCTTCATGTTTATAGTGCTTTCATTGTCATTTCGTATCACAGTTTCGTATCAATTTGCGTTTTTTTGATGTCATTGCGTTTTGATATCACAGTTTCGTATCAATGATATTTTGATATCTTGATCTCTATAGATTACAGGTCTTTATGCTTTTTATTAAGATTTTCCCTGATATCCATTGATTCTATTTTTTTTATTTCAGTTAACGCAGATTCGTCGTTGAAGTAACATGCCTTCTGAGTTAAAGTAACACTTAATTGCAATTACAGTAACACAAATGAACGTTCAGGAAAAGAATTTTTATGATATGCTAGAGTAACGTATTGTACACGTTAGGGTAACACCACTTATGAATTACAGTAACACATTATTTACATTGATGTAACGCTGTTTGATTTTGTGCAGGTAGTTGCGCCAGAGATGCGAACGCACAAGACAACACTGGAAAATGTGGAATTTAATTCGTTTGATTAATTATGGATTAATATTATGGTTCATTGATATTATTGTTTCACCGATATTATTGTTTTGCTTTATGTTGAAGCATGCATGGCATTGAAGTAACACAAGTAATGAATTACAGTAATACCTACTTTTAATTAGAGTAACACAAAAATGTAACACTAAAAAAGGGTTTTTGGCGCTGACGTTGGAGTAACATCTTTTTAGAGTTAAAGTAACGCAACTTAGGAGTTACAGTAACACTTATGCCCATGGGCCTGACTTTTCTTAATTTTTGGCATGAAGCATTGGTAAAGAGCCGAATGCACAGGAATGGTGCAGAGATGTGGGTGAGATTTTCACTCCGTACTGAAAAAGACACAGAGGAAGACGAGGATGAACAAATGTTTTGATAATACTCGTGTTCTTTGAATATTACAAGAATTTTTTCTTTTTTCCTGGTTTACACGAAAAACTAATGTTGTACACATTTGTGCAATTAACACTATATTTATTTAATAAATGTGTTTTTGGTTAGAGTAACATCTCATGTGCGTTGAAGTAACACTATTAATTTGTTACAGTAACAGAAAAAATGCATTGTAGTAACTGAGGACAACAGTGTTGTTCATTCATTGAAAGAGTACCAATATTGGTGATTGCAATATCATTGTACTAACGGCATTAATCACTTAAAGTAACATAATTTGTTCATTAAAGTAACACACACAGTGCTTCGGTGTAACACACAGATTGTGAGACCAACGAAAATTGTGTTAATTTCAATAATCCCCATAGTAACACCAACAGTGAATTAGAGTAACAGGTGCAGCTGGTCATTGTAACAGAGTTTCACAGCTTCAATGTACTGGTGATAGTCAAAATACCAATGTAATTAGACAGGTAACTAAAGAATAGAGACCATTAAATCGTAGTTACAAAAGAGATGACATGATTCAGTAAACACGCTATTTTTTTCGGCCCTTTGTTGGCTTGCTCATGGGACCGTCGATGATTTTTTGTCTAGTGTTCTCATACTTGGCTACGTTTTCCAACAATTGCGATCGTACAGTGTTCCTGTCTACCAATAGAAGTGTGGAGTAACATAAGAAGCAGATTAGAGTAACAAATGTACACAATTGAGGGTTTACAAGGATTCAAAGTATCACGAAGATGAGAGTTAAAGTAACACCTCTTATGCATTACAGTAACACATGGTTGTCTTTGAAATAACACCGTACATCAAACACAGTAACAAAGCACCCCTTACAGTAACACATCAAGTTTATTACAGTAACAGCGTATGTGCATTAAAGTAACATTCGATATATGTTCGTCTGTAGTTGAATTCAATTACACGAAACAGATGAAAACCCAGATAACAAAACAGTCTTCAGTGAAAAAAATTAATTATATGGCACAGACGCAGCAAAATTAATGAATCAATAATTAGCGAAAGAGGTAATGAAATATAACACAGATGTAAACAAAACCTAGATCTTCAGTAAAATAATAATCTTGCTCGAGTTGAGGACAGCGATTGAATTGAGTTGAGCGACATAGTTCAGTTGAGCGAGTGCTCGAGAATCCTAGAGTTGAGCGAGCGATTGAGTTGAGTTGAAGGATTGAGTGCTCGGGTATGCCTGAGTTGAGCGCAAAAGTTGAAGTTGAAGTGGAGCGATTGAGTTTGAGTTGAGCGTTTGAGTGTAAGGCTGTGATTGAGTTGAGCGAAAAAAATTGAGCGAGATGAGAGAAGAGATGAAGATGAAGGGTTTTCTTAAGCGGACGTTTGAAAGCAAAAAAATAAATGAGATGAGAGAGAAGATTGCAGTTGGCGCTAATCTAGGGAGGAGGAGGATTTTTTTATTTTTTTTCCAAAATTTGGTAGTTACTACCTTAATTACCCTATACAATCTCACTCATCGATCTTGTTTAGATCAATGGCCAAGATTAGGACTCATGGACTCAAAAAAAATAAAAGGACTCACTTGATCTTTACTCTATATATAATATATATATATATATATATATATATATATATATATATATATATATATATATATATATATATATATGAGGGGTTCTTATGAGTCCACCTATATATTTGAGTCCCTAAGTTTTTTTCTACCATCCATTAGATGATAATTTAATGGATGGATGAGATAAATTCGGATTTTGTATTAAAAAAAGAAGATATTGTTTCCTAATTTGAAGGAGCGTAACATCCAACAAAATAGGAAACACAATCAGTATTTCGATATTCATGTGTAAGACGTATTTATTAAAGTAACACGTTTGTAACATTGGAGTAACGCAAAATTATCTATTAGAGTAACGCGTTTGTAACGTAGTAACACAAAGTATCTATTAGAGTAACACGTTTCTAATGTTGGAGTAACACAGAGTATCTATTAGAGTAACACGTTTCTAACGTTGGAGTAACATTATTATTCATATGTTGAGTTATAATAATTATGTTCTGTGTTGGAGGAATATAACTCTTAAATCAATGTAAACATATTTGCATGATATTCGTTAAAGTAACACCAAACTTTAGCCAGAGTAACAGTTCTATATAATAAGAGTAACACAAAATAAATTAAGAAGAGGAAAAGAGATGCGGTAATTTTTTTTAATTCTATATAATAAAAATTCTATTTTTTTAAAATGAAAATCTTAATTGTGAACGAACGTTTGTATGAGAAAAGAGACACAAATTATTTTTTATATGAGAGATATTAAATGATGAGTAATTAAGGAGAGAAATATTTACTTTAATTATCCAAACAAATCTTAATCATTCATCTTTCTTTAATCCAAGAGATGTGGTGAGGACTCACGGACTCAATTTTAAGAGGTGAACTCACCTGATCCCTCTTCATATATATATAGGGGATCAAGGGAGTTACTAACTTCTTAGAAGTCTCTTAGTGTTGATCTTGGCCTTCCATCCATCTTAAGATGGATGGATGGATGAGCTTCAATTAAAAAAAAAAAAGAAAAAAAAGGGAAGGCTAACATAAAGTCTGTCAACCTTCCCCTAACCCAAATCAGTCACTCTCATTATCCCTCTCCTCCATTCTCCCACTATTATCCTTTCTAATCTCTCATTTTGAATTCATTTCTCAACCACACTCACATTCCATCTAACAACAAAAATCTCTCTCTAACAAAACCTTATTATCAAATAAGCTCAATTTATAACTCCGACCATACTCCGTCAACAACTCCGACCATACTCCGTCAACAACTCCGACCATACTCCGTCGTAACTCCGATCATCATACCAATTAAGGTATGTTTATGCATATTCGATCATCTTCATCTTCATGCTTCTTTTATTTTTCATACCTTTATTTTTCATAACTTCGATCATCTTCATCGATCATCTTCATCTTCATCTTCATCTTCATGCTTCTTTTATTATCCACAAAAAAAAGAACTTCATCTTCAAGATGAAGTTTGAAGATGAAGTTGTTCTTTTTTTGTGGAATGAATGAAGCTTAGCTTGAAGATGGAGATGTAGAAGATGAAGATGAAGATGAATGAAGATGAAGATGAGCAAGTCATTTAGTGCGTAATGTTCTTGCAGAATTGCAAGATCACACACTTTCAGTTGTATAGTCGTCACACTCATTATGTTGTAGAATCACGTAGTTGTGCACTCATTGTAGTCACATATTCAGTTGTATAGTCACACTCATTATGTTGTATAGTCACACTCGTTATGTTGTAGAATCACGCAGCTACTGTAGAATACCTTTGGACTGAGGTATCATGAGTTTAATCATCTTCATCTTCATGCTTGTTTTATTTTTCATACCTTTGGACTATTTTCAGGTATTTTTTTTATCTACGTTCAAAATTCCACGTTCGTCAAATCCCTACTTCCGAACCTCAACGATTTTCAGGTATTTGTTTTTATCTTTTTAGAGCATCTTTAAAATAATTTATCATTTTCATCCTCATGCTTATTTTATTTTTCATTCCTTATTTTTTTTGGTATTTATAATATTATTAATCTTCATTATTCACAAAAAAAATGAAGGTTGAATATTTAATGAATGTTTAAATAATTTCTCTGATTCGTAGGTATAATCATCTTTCTAATTATGAATGTAACTTTGCTAATGATGATTGAAGTATAATTAACTGTATGAATTTTATTTTCCATTTTATGGTTTCAGTTTTGTAGTCACACACTTTATAGGTTGTATAGTCAAACACTCATTATATTGTAGAATCACACAAATTCTTGCAGTGATTAGTGTGTGTAATCATCTTTGCTAATGATGACTGAAGTATAAATAAGTATAATTTAATTGTATAGTCACTGAGATTAGGTTGTATAGTCACACAGTTGAAGTTGTATAGTCATACTCGTTATGTTGTAGGATCACACCATTTATGTTGTATAGTCACACAGTTAAAGTTGTATAGTCACACTCATTATGCTGTACAATCATGCAGCTGTACAGTCATTGTAGTCACATATTCAGTTGTGTAGTCATATTCATTGTGTGATTTAGATTGATTGTGTGTTTTGTCGCAGCGAAATGGCTGGTGGAAAGAGGAATGTTGGTAAAAGGGGCGGTGGGAAGAAGAAGAAGGTCGTGGAAGATACAGCGACCGACCACGTAATTGGACAACATATTGTTGCGCACGTACCGGAGACCATCGTTAAGCTCTTGAGTGTTTATATGGGATAAAATGTTTGCTTTAAGATGAACGTTCTAATGTAAAGGATGTTTGGTGGGTTAGAATGTTTTTATGTTTGACGTACTATAGGTAAAGGATGGACTTTTTCTAATGTAAATATATTTCCATCGCTATTTTCTGGTTTCAAAATTAATCACGCGAGGTCTATAGTAAAATCACTTATACTTTCACCTTTAAAACCACGCAGTTGTGCGCCACATTCGCCTTGTTGTATAGTCACACTCGCTATGTTGTATAGTCACACTCCTTACAAACATGAAATCAACTACTCCCTCTGAGTTCCTATTATTGTCCCACTTTCCTTTTTGGGCTGAGTTTGATTTTTGTCTCACTTTTCTTTTTAGGCCATTAATGTGTGGTTCACAATTACTCTCTCATTTCTCTCTCTTCCTCCTTCTTTTTTCAACCACTCATTTCCCCTTCCTTATTTTCACCCCAAAACCTTATGGGACAATAATAGGAACTCGGAGGGAGTATAAAAGAAGCCAACATGAATGGAAGTTGAATATTTAATGAATGTTTAAATACTTTTGTATGTGATTAATACTTTCATATTTTTAGAATGTCGTTACTGAGGAAAGTCACAGTCGTCCATTCATCCATATTTAACCTTCATTTTTTTGGATAATGAAAATGATAATTTCATAAATACCATTAAAATAAGGTATGAAAAATAAAACAAACATGAAGATGAAGATGATTAAATGCATGATACCTTAATCCCAAGGTATTCTTCTACAACACAGCGAGTGTTACTATACAACATAATGAGTGTGACTATGCAACTGAAAGTCTGTGACCTTGCAGTTCTGCAAGAACATTACGCACTAAATGAGTTGTTCTTTTTTTTTTTTAATTAGAATGTTTTTACAGTCAATCAAAATAATATTTCCAACTAGAACATATTAATTAGAATGTTTTTTTGTTGGATGAATGAAATTGAAAGATGAAGTTGTTCTTTTTTTTGGATGAACGAAGCTTGAAGATGAAGAAATTCATTTTTTTTTGGATGAATGAAGCTTGAAGATGTAGTTGGTTTAAATACTTTTGTATGTGATTAATATTTTCGTTTTTTTAGAATGTCGTTACTGAGGAAAGTCACAGTCGTCCATTCATCCATATTCAACCTTCATTTTTTTTGGATAATGAAGATGAATAATTTTATAAATAACAAAAAAAGAAGGTATGAAAAATAAAACAAGCATGAAGATGATTATACGCATGATACCATAGCGAGGTATTCTACAGCTGTGTGATTCTACAACATAGCGAGTGTGACTATACAACATAATGAGTGTGACTATACAACTGAATATGTGACTACTATGAGTGTACAACTGCGTGATTTTACAACATAATGAGCGTGACTATACAACTGAAAGTGTGTGACTTTACAGTTCTGCAATAACATTACGCACTAAATGAGTTCCTTTTTTTTTTAATTAGAATGTTTTTACAGTCAATCAAAATAATATTTTCAACTAGAACATATTAATTAGAATGTTTTTTGTTGGAGGAATGAAGTTGAAACATGAAGTTGTCCTTTTTTCGGATGAACGGAGCTTAAAGAAGAAGAAATTCTTTTTTTTTGTTGGATTAATGAAGCTTGAAGATGAAGTTGTTCTTTTTTTGTGGGATGCATGAAACTTGAAGATGGAGATGTTGAAGATGAAGATGGAGATGAATGAAGCTTGAAGAATTGAAAAAGTATGTCAAAGAAGAGTATTAATTGAATTTTAGAGAGGGAGTGGTTTGATTAAATTGTATAGAAAATAAATGAAGTGTTTAGTATGAATTAGAGGGGTGGTTTGAATTGTAGTGAGAGAGTTTGATGTGATTGATAGTAAGAGGGAGGGGGCAAATCACTGCTGCTACTGCCTGCTGCTGTCAGGCAACCCTTTCCTTTTTTTTTTTAATCTAATCTAAGTCATTCATTTCATCCAAGATCAATGGTCAACAATATAATTCACCAACTTCTCAATCCACCACCAACTCACTTGATCCCATATATATATATATATAGAGTAAGGCTCTTATGAGTCCTTTACTCTATATGAGTCCATAAGTCCTCATCCCATCCATTGGATGGGATAAAGATGGATGGACAAGATGCATCCATTTAAAAAAAAAAAGAAAAAAAAGAGGAAGATTTACGTTCCTAAAATAGCTCCCAAGAATTTAGGAAACAATAACTCCCTTGATCACGTTCATTCATCATTCATCACGTTCATTCATTCATTCATTCAAACGTGAGAAAAAAACCCTTTCTTCATCACGTTCATTCATTCAATCAATTCTGTGCTCAAAATCTCTTTACAATGGATTCAATGACCGCGTCATCTTCTTCAACTGTTGATAAGCAATTGATCGAGTATAACAATGGTGAGTTTCAATATTTCTTTCACGTCAATTTTCATTGTTGTTATTGCTTTCATTGTTGCGTTACTTTTTAACGTCAATTTTAATGTTGGTATTGCTTTCATTGTTATTTCATTCATGATAGTTTCATATCAATGGTTAGTTACTCTCTCGATCTGTATAGATTTCATGTTTTTATGTTTCTTATTTAGGTTTTCCATGATATACACTGATACTATTGCATTGTTTTATATTAATGCAGAAACGTCATTGAAGTAACATACCTTTTGAGTTACAGTAACACTTAATTGCAATTACAGTAACGCACTGCACGTTTAGAAAAAGGATTTTGATGATGCTGTTAAAGTAACGTAGTGTACTAGTTAGAGTAACATACGTTATGAATTACAGTAACACCAAATATTATTTAGGGTAACACAAAACGAGTATCATTTTGTAACGAGTTTTAATTTTATGCAGGTAGCATTTGCCAAGAACCGAATGCACAGGAATGGTGAGTTTTTTTTTCGTCATCACGTTCCGTCATTCATTCAAATCTGAGTTCGAAATCCCGTTACCATGGATTCAATGAGCGCGACATCTTCATCAACTGTTGATAAACAATTAATCGAGTATAACAATGGTGAGTTTTGATATTTTTTCACGTTTTGCTTCAATTTTTAATCATGGATACGTCGTGCGTCAATTTGCGTTCTTTTTTTCGTCAATTTTCATGTTGATATTGCTTTCATTGTCATTTCATTCATCATAGATTCATATCAATGGTTAATTGTTATAAATTCCAGAGTTTTATGTTTGTTATTTAGGTTTTCTATGATATACAGTGATACTATAGATCCCAGATTTAACGTAAGCTTCACTGATATTATTGTTTTGTTTTCTGTTGAAGTGGACACGACATTGAAGCTTCACTGATACGGACTTCTAAGGGCATAAGACAAGGCAAATGTGGAAAGCTTGTGCGAATTAATTCGGGAGTTCAGGTTGCAGAGACAGCCGGTTTCTGGGGGAGATATTGACAAAACACAGGAACTGGATTTTGTACACATTTTTTTACACATAGCGCTGTGCTACGTTGCAATTAACTATATATTTATTTAATACATGTGTATTTGGTTAGAGTAACATCTCATGTCTATTGGAGTAACACCATTCGTTAGTTACAGTAACAGACATAATGCATGAAAGTAACTGAGGACAGCAACGTTGTTTAAACAATTCAATACCAAAGTAACTGAGGATAACTTGGATTAGAACCATTCATTACCAAAGTAACAACATTCGTTTTTTTAAGAACCATATATAATGCGTCAGAGTAATTGATGATAATAACATTGTTTAACCATGAGACAAAGAATAACACCATTAATAACTTAGAGTAACATCATTTGTTCATTAAAGTAACAGTTATAATGCGTCAATGTAACACAATGATTATGAGACCACATTTGTATATTGTGTAAACTTCATTCATTCCCACAACATTGTTCCATTGGTGATAATCAAAATACTAATGTACATAACAAGTTTCGAAAACGATACAAAGCATTATTCGTAATTAGAAAAAGATGACATAATTCGTTAGACACGTTATTTTTTTCGACCCTTTGTTGGCTTGCTCTTGGGACCATCGATGATCTTTTGCCTCGCGTCCACATACTTATCTACGTTATCCAACAACCGCGATCGCACCTTGATTTGTCTCCTCCTTTTGCCATCTGAAAAGTACAATAATTATGTACAACTATTGTTACAGTTTAATCTGGTATATAAAATTAAAGTACAACTGATACGAGTGAAAGAAACACCATATGTACAGTTGATACGCGTTAAAGTAACACAAAGAAAGTGTTAGAGTAACATAGAGTGCAAATTAGAGTAACACGTCTACACAATTAAATGTACCGGATTACTAGCATTCAAAGTAACGCAAAGATGGGATTAAAAGTAACACGTCTTGTACATTACAGTAACACAGGGTCGTCTTTAAAATAACATCATACATGTGTAAAATTAACTGAACAACCCCTTACAGTAACACCTCAAGTTTATTACAGTAACTGAATATGCACATTAAAGTAACATTCAATATATGATAGACTAAGTATGAAGAGTAGAAGCATAGTATGAAGTAGGTGAATTCAATTAAACTCTACAAATGCATACCCAGATATCGCAACAATCTTTAGTGAAACCAATTAATTATAGGGCACAAACGCAGCAAAGTAAATCAATCAATAATTAGCGAGAAAATTAATGAAATCAGATACGAATATAAACTAAACCTAGTTCTTTAGTACAACAATCGAGTATTAGCGAGTTACCTTGTATTATGCCACCTGAAGATTATCTTTGCTAAAGTTAGAGAGTTGCTTCGATGTAGCCTTGCTTGAGTTGAAGACGAGAGGATGCGCGGGTGTGTTTTGAAAAGAAACGGAAGTCGAGTGATTGTGTTTGGGATGATGAAGGTGAAGGGTTTCAGTTAGGATGTGAATGAAAAAATTGAATGTGAGGAAAAAATTGAATGTGAGGAAGTAACGTGTATTAGTGGTTGGAGATAATTAAGGGAGGAGAGAGGATTTTATTTTATTTTTACCAAAATATGTTAATTATTGCCTTAATTACTAGAATCAATCACCACCATCCATCCACTCTAGATCAATGGTTGTAGATAGAACTCATGGACTCAAAAAAAATAAAAGGACTCACTTGATTCTTCCTCTATATATATATATATACACTCGTGTGAATATATTTTACCGTAACTTCTACCGATTTTCAATAATATGAAGGGAATAACTTAGTAGATAAATTTGCACAAATTATTTTAATTAATATTTTATCTTGCTAAATTGCATTTAATTGATAAGATTTCGTAAAATAAAATTAATGTAATCATTAACCTTTCTTTTATTAATTGCATTTAGATATAATTAATAGCAGATACATTAGTTTTATTAATTTCTACTCTGTATTAATGATTGTTTCCCTATTTAGATATTACGGAATAACATTTTTAAGGGAAATAGAGGATTGAAATGGTATATGGTGCTCCAATATTATTTTGCAATATGGTGCTCCAACAACATATTGGGTTACATAGTAGAATTTTTTTTCCTTGTACTTTTTACCCCTTTAAAAAAATATTAAACCATACTTTACCTTCATTTTGTTCATATAATTTGTTCTTATTTGTCTTTTGCAACCAAATTAAATAATTTATTAATCTAAAACCGTCAATTTTCAAACACCTTTAAAATTATTTAGACAATTAAATTCGTTAGTCAAACCTGCTAATTCATTCTGCTAGTCAAATTTACTTTCTAAATCTGCTTCCACTAATATTAATATGTTATTTACCAAACATGACATATATACGGTATATTTAATTCTCATGTACTCGGTAATAATACAAGTCTTATTTAAATCTTTGTTTTATATTTCTATCAACAGGTTGGTTGGGACACTACTAACCATGCTGATTGCGGCAGGACTAATTACGTGGTTCCCCAACAGTTTGACGATTATCATGATGTTTGTCATGCTTAACCTAGGAGTTGGGGTGTCTACTCGGGTATGGACTTCTAAAAATATAACATAACCTTTACTTTATTCGCATCTCTAGATATATAAAACTTAGAGATTATAAAATAGATAGCTTAGATCGTTGCAACAAATACACTCTTGGAGTTTTTTCATTACCTATATTAAAAAGAGAGAAGGTGAGCCAAAAATTTGCGTACAAAATTTATTCCCATTTTGCCCTTCAAAGTTTAAGAAATTTTTCATTTTGCCACATGTGTGTGAAAATTGCAATTCACCTTTTTATTGTTGTTGTCATCATCTTAATAATTTCGAATCTTAACTAGACATGTCAAACGGATTGTCGGGTCTTGTGTCGAGTTAGAATACGGGTTGGAATAAATACGAGTCTGGTAAGATACAAATTGAGTTATACGGGCCACAAATCCATAATGTTTTTTTAACATCGATTGATCCATTATAAATACACAAATTCTTGTATGAGACGGTCTCACAGTAAATTTATCGTGAGACCTCTCACATAGTCACATACATAGTTATGTCTCACGATTAGTTATCCTAAGACGGTCTCACAATAATTCCAATTTTGATCGATTAATTTTCTTACTTGTTTCTGGTAATACCGTCATTATTAATTCCGTAACAGATGTATGTGTGAAAGACAACGTTACATAATGCTAGGTCTAATGATTTACATTTGATAAAAATATTTATCATAAAAAGTATAGACATACACCTTATTAAATTGATGAGATTAATTTTTTTTTAAAAAGGATTAATTTAAAAATTAGTGTATCTTTCTACTATTTTGAATCATGATTTGGTAGCTGTTGGATTTATTACTCCGTATAATATTGTGTGTCTAAAAATATTTATCAAAAGACATTATACAAATATATAAGACCAAAATATTTGTAACAATTTATAATGGTCTAAAAAAGAACAGAGAACAGATATTGTTCATACAGCTTATTGCAGTAGATACTCAAATAAAATGAAATATAAATGAAGAAATACTTTATAGTTTATAGATTTATAGGTATTTGATTAAATTACATACCATATATATATATATATATATATATATTGAGTCATCGTATTGAATATGACATTTTCTCCGTCCAAATTATTTGTTTTTTTTGCTATTATATGGAATACATGTTATATATTATGCCAATTTTTACTTCATGTAAGGAGTTCGTCTAAAGTTTTTTCTGTAATACAACTTAGATATACTCATGTATTACTCCGTATGTATCTACGGATGTTGCACGGATGAACATTTAATTTGAGTTTATTTTCATTGGTAATAAAGTACGGAGTAATGTATTACGGAATAATTCTTTAGTGGAGTAACTGAAAATATTTATATTTTAATCAGTTATTGAAAATCTTTTAATCAACAATGTTAGATATGATGACACTATTCTTGAAGAAAATACCTGTTTTTCAAAAGGTCTTTCTACCAAAAAAAAATTAGACGGTACAGCTCGGGCATCGTCGGGCCCGAAACTAGTAACCATTAAAAAGTACATGCATTAGCATTGCCAAATATAATATGTTAGAGTCTCAGGTTCGAATCCCCCCTCCTCCTATATTGTAATTCGACTAAGTGCGTTATTCGTTGAACCAAAAAAAATTGTTAGAAAGAGTTGGTATATATTCAGTTCTATAGATGCACCCGGACCATAGGAAAAGTGTTGTTTTTGTTTAAGAATAAGAATGAGTCGGCTATTGATTGTCAAGAATATTTTTTTTTAATAAAGCTTTAGTATTTTAAAGTTTTGAGGAGCTTCTTTTACTTTGTAAATTGCTTTCGTAGACAAAAATCGAGTGAGAAGGGCCAAGTAAGCCGGGTTGTGTCATATATAATGTTTCGTTGAAGGTGTTATTAATGGCAAGTTTTCGGGGTGACCAACAGCGAATCAGAGTAGAGATAAAACGAGACGTACCATATATAGTGATTTTTTGAATTAGACTACAAGTTTTACTCAGAGTAATCAGGGGGTGTTTGCTTGGTTGGAGGTTTTGGAATGGATTGGAATAGATTCAATTCATTCCAATGTTTGGTTGGAGTATTTGGGAATGGAGTTAGATACCCAATGGATTGTAACACCATCTCAATCCTTTGGAATCTCATCACCTACCCCAACCTCAAGTTTCCAATTCCATACCAGCATAATACAATTACAATCCATTCCACCCTCGAACCAAACAACCGTAAACAAGTATGAGTATCTAATTCCAATCCTTCATGGAATCGCACTCCATTCCAATCCATTCCAATGCTTCGAACCAAACGCCCCCTCAATAACCACAGTGATGGAAGCCTTTAGCAACCAAGCGATCTTTTTATTTTTCAATAGTTTTATCGGGGTTATATTTGAATCAATATACTCATCTTCAACAAACAATAAACGTCTGCATGTGTCATTGTCGTAAAGTGGGTGAATGATGGCTTTCTTTCTGGTGGTAGGGAGGAAGGTGAGGATGGGCTGATAAGGAAGTAGTTTTAACTTGTCATACTCTTTGGGTTTGGTTATTCTGGATCGGAGGAGGGTGGTGAGTAGGGATGGCAACGGATCTCGGATCCTGCCCTGATCCTGAGATCCAGTACCTTAAGGGTCGAATATGGATCGTAATATTTTGGATCCTGAGGATAAGGATATGGATCTAATCCATATGTGTAAAAAGGGATCCGGATATGGGTCTCATTGTCGAGATCCAGATCCTACCCTCGGACCCTTTATTTATTTTTTTCTTAAAATATTATAACTTCAGTGCAAACAATGATTAGTTTAGACATAACTTTTATCATAAATTAAAATACGGAGTATATTTTTTGCCACAATAATTATAATCCCGTTAAAATTTATTTTGTTTTCGATATTAAACTTTTGTGAGATTTAATTTTGATACTTCTAACATTTAATGGCATTATAATACTCAATTTATTTAAAAATAAATTGTTAAACAATGTTTAAAATTGAAAATTAATAATTTTCATATAAAAAATAGCGACTTTATTTATTATTATAAGGATACGGGATAGATCCCGATCCTGCCCTGATCCTACGGATCCGAATATGGATCTGAGAATTTTAGACCCTGAGGATATGGATCGAATCTGGATCCACCCCTCAAAATAAGGATAAGGATCTGGATCATATAGGATCCTACCCTTTGACATCCCTAATTATGGTGAGGGTGCATTTGGGTTGATTCATGTTAGGGGAGAGTCTGGTTATGGGATTGAGGGCTCACCATTAGTGCGTGCGAAGAGTGTAAATTTTGAGAGGGAAATAAATGGATGTTAGGAGGAGAGGTGGAGGCAGTGAAAGACAGACGGGAGCTAGGGCAGAGCATGGATCGGATATTCGATCTGAATCAGATTTTCGGATAGGATCTCCGATCCAAAAATTTTAATATCCGATATCCTATCCGAATCACTCTAGATATTTGATTTTTGATATTCGAAATTTCGGACCGGATATTCGAAATATCCGATATCCGATTTAGTTGGGATTTTTGGTCAAATAAAATTCTTAATGAAGTTCAATTCAACTAGAAAAATCCTAATCTTAATGAATCTAGTATTATACAGAGTATATTATTCTACTCCCTCCGGTCATTAAAATTTGCCCCATTGTGTTTTGCACACAAAATAAGAAAGGCATTTAAAAAATAAGAAATATGGAAATAGTGGGACCAAATAATGAAGTCCACATGTGGGACATGATTTAATTAAGAACTAATGACAATGAAATGCTCAATTAACACAAAATAGAAAGTGGTAATGTTTCCCACCAATTTGCTTCATTGTCAAATCAGAGCATTAAATGCTCAAGCAACTTTAACAACTTGTGCGCTGAGGACACGAGAATTGTAGCAAAATAGTGATGATTATCTATGAAATCATCAAAATAGGAGATGATATTGGGGGGAATTACACATTTACAACCCAATTCAAAACATATTTACCGCCTCTTACTTAAATACACAAACCAAATTCTAATTTGATAACATTACAAAACAAAAAAAATCAGTAGCTTTTTTTTTCTTCACTTGAACCTTCATTTGTTCTTCCTGCCATTACCAATATTCCTCTACAACACATTCATCCCTTCTTCATTTCGTTCGAGATGCGGGGACCGAACCTGACAAATGACGAAAGGCATCAAATGGCGTGCATCTTGCTTGAGAACGCAATGGATTACAAGCCACGAAGAGGCTTGATGAAAGAACTTGGGGTAAAATTTCAAGTAGACCGAAAGACGGTTTTCCGAGTTTCACAAGAAGCAAAGCAACAAAGACTAAATGGTGAGCCTATATGCGTCAAGTCCAAAATGTTTGGTAACTCGGGTAGGGTATGCTTACCGATACCAAATGAGCAAATAATGAGATTGCACAAATCGAAGAGAGGAACCATGAAAAACTTAATGTAAAACGGAAAACGGGGCAAAAGATTGTGAACGGAGGGAGTATATTTTAAGGCAATACAAAAATGTCACCAAGGCTTAATGTAAAACGAATTAGATTATAACCTACTTACATTAGAATACAACAACTCAATATAAAAATCACAAAAAAAACTCATTGTTCAGATCGGATCGGATATCCGACAAAATTATTTTGGATATCCGAATCCGATCCAAAATCCAAAAATTTCAGATCGGATATCCGATCCGAAATCATTTTTCTGATCGGATATCCGATTTTTCGGATCAGATTCGGATAGTCGGATAATTTGCTCAGCCCTAGCAGGAACAGTAGAAGGTGGAGCAGGAACAATTCATGAATTTGTACACACATACTCCATTAATGACAACTTACAAATCCTAGTTTGATACAATTATCATGCAATTTGCACAAGAGAAGGAGAGTTTTGTTGTGTTAGTCCTAACCGTCAGATGGGACGAGCAAACCAAAATTAATGAGTTAAAACTTACTAAAAATTAATGAAAAGATTGTTTATGTGTTTATGCTTTTAAATTAACTGAAATAATTGTAACACCCCCAAATTTTATAAATTAAATTAATATTTTATTCTGTTTACGATTTAACTCGTACTCCCTCCATTCATATCCAGTTGTCACATTTCATTTTTTGACACTATTCACACTTGAGGGGAATCTTCGATATTCTCGACAATCTATAAGTGAGAATATAATCATGTGGGATTTTGTTTGATTCGTCTTTATGAGCACATTAAGAATATCAAATTTTTATAATTTTTTCTAATGTAAAATGAAAGATATCTCTAGTGTAAAATGCGTCTCGGCAAACGTGCCAAAATGAATAGTGACAAGTGAATTTGAATGGAGGGAGTATTTCTTAAAATAATTATAAAACAGATTCATTTTTCAATCATTTGAACTCGTAAAGTCCTATTACCTCGAAAAGTCTTAAAATGTATCTTACTTTTGTTTCATTTGATCTACTCATTTTATTTCTATTCGAGTTTCCGTTCCGACGGTTTATATTCCTGAGCTCATCTTTATATAAACTTGAGTTTTTATTTTAAACTCGAAACCCATTTTAATTACCTCGTTCGCAATAATTTTTATTAATCTCGAGAAATTGCTACTTAATATTTTTCTACGCGATTTCGTACGTAATTATTTTTGAAACGTGCTTTTAATACTACTTTCTCATAAACACGTTCTTATACGATTTCCGTCTACTTATTTTTTTTAAAGTGATCCATTTACGATTTTAAGCGCGAATCGGGCTCATATTGTAATAGCCCCAACCGTTTCCTTCATCAGACGGATATATTTTCGTGGTTCAGTTGAGAGAGTCAAAAACCAACTCGATATTCTCTCCTATCTTCACTCCACTTCCCCTCTTTTTGGCAGACTGTTTGAGTAAGCAGTTACTGACTCTCCAAACTCCTCTTGAACCCCCAACACAATCTCCTTATTCCTACTTCCAGGATTTATGATGCTAATAGGTTTCTTGTACCTTGTTAATATTTTTTTATAGGCTTTCGAGGCAACCCGAGGTGAACGAGTATATTATTGACTCAGATCTCGATTAAGGTAACATCGACGATCTCGGTATTGCTTGATATTTTGTCGTAGTTACATGTATAGAATTTAAATTTTTGTTTGGCTATTATAGTATGTCAATTTTTCTTATAAAAGTTTTAGAATCGTTAATTTTCAGTTTTTTCGTTATTGCCTTCGTTTTTACGAGATTATTGAATAAATCATTATATTAGTTATTAAATCATAATATTTGGCCGATACACTAATATAATTATAAAGTTCCTGTTAAAACATAAATTTTGCAGATTTTGAATTTTTAAAGTCGTTTAATGATTTTTTAACAGATTTCGTACAAAAACGAGTTAAAACCAATTTAATGTTCATATGCCTAATTTAAGTATTTAAATCTGAAATCTTTTGTGTAAATACATTCTAGTTAAATTTAATTTTCTGGAATTTTTCATAATTTTTCGAATTTTATAAGTGGGTGAAATAATTAATAGTCCTAAAACACCGTTTATCGTTAAAAACCGAATATTCCTTTTAATTTCTTATTTTTATTTTAATTCTCGATTTGAAATAAATTTTCTGATATTTTCTAACAAAATACTCATTTTCATGACATTCTAGATTTAATAAAATAAAAAGAGCGATAAATCGTTATTTAACCTTTTAAAACGAAACCGATGATTAAAAGACGGTTTTTCCTATTTTTTTAATTCTGGAATTTTCTTTTTCCTTTTTAATTAAAAAGTTTCTGGAAAATTTTGATTTCCTTGATAAGTTATGACTTTTAGACATCCGCGCACAAATTATTTTGTATTTACCTTTTATTTTTAATCGTTAACGTTTAATTAGCGCGTTTTCCGTAAAAGCCTTTAAAACCGGGTTTCCAGATTTTGAAAAAAAAAAGTATTTTCTGGATAGATTGTCTAAATATTAGTTTTAATCATTTATCATAATTGTTACACTATTTTTCGAAACTTTTAAATGATAGAATCAATTTTTAAGCGAAATCGTGAATTACCGTTAAAATGCGATTTTACAGCAGTTTATTTATTTATTCAGCAACTTCGAGCCTTCTGAAAATTTAACCGTTTCATCTTAAATCACCCTTATGATATTCTAAAATGATTTAAATGTTTAATAAAATAAAGAATGTTAAATAAATTACTTTTATAAAGTTATGATTGCCGTAAAACATTATTTTATACTCATTCCGTCGAAACTAATAATAATTAGGGAATTTTAGTGTTATATATTTTCGAAACACCCTGATTCATAATAATAATATGTTTGTGAAATATTTCGATAATTTTTATAAATAATTTACACTCGATTTAGAACTTAATAATTGTTAAGGCCGAAAGTAGTAGTTTGCGAAATTATTAATATTTACTTTATAGTTAGAGTAAATTACTATTCTCGATATTTCACTATAACGCTATTTTCATCGTAATGCCAAATTAGAAAGTAGCCTAAATTAGAAAGTTTCCTAAATTAGAAAGTTTCCCAAATTAAAATGTTTCCTTTTAAGAGCGTTTTGATAATCCTATCGAATTACGACAACGTCTTTGTTTTGGAGTTATGGAATAAGGACAAGTGTACGGGTAGAGTAATACAGTCTAGGGTATACGTTTTTGCCATCAACTATAAAGCTGGTGTGTCTATATGAGACACATTGGTCGTTGAACTGAGCATGGTTTGTGTTCAGGAGTGTGTATATTTTTACCTTAAACTTAAATATCGCATCGTATAAGTCGCCGTCGGGTTGAACTGGATTACGATTGGTGTCTAGGAGATGTGTACATTACTTAAGCCCGGACCTCGCTTCACGCAGTTCTGTTATAGTTGAGTTGCCTAGTTAGAGACTGAAGTCTAATTTGTTTTGACTGAATTCTCGAACCTAGTTTCGTATGATCCTAGTGAAAGTCTATTCCGTTACACTGATTGATTTCCATAATGCCGTTATTATTATTGATTGACATTGATTTGCAGGTTAACAATCATTTCGAATTATTTTACCGTATCATTTTAAATGTTTTCCATTTTCAACTATTTTGATATATTAGTAATTGTGCCTTAATATCATGTGATATGGCTGGGAGAACGTCGTCGTTACTGCCCACTGAATTGTGGCTGTTATGTTTATAACATGACAGGTATTCTTTGTTCCGGGGTTTGGTGTGAGCTAGCGAGTGGCATGGATCCTACTCTGTTTTAATCATGTTTCTTTGGATTGTTAAACTCATTTGAAGGATTTTTTTTTAGTCCTTTTGTAAAAAGTGGCATTTGTATTAACTAACCGTCCTTTTTGTAATATATAGAACATCAGTGTGTATTAATCTCAAATCTACATTGTTTCCACCACTGTATTGCGTTAGAATTTATAGGGGATTACAATAATGATCATGATACCCCTATCCTAGCTAGCTATATAATTTGTGGTTGTAATGGCCAAATTCTAATTTATGTTGGTTATTTTCTTCTAAGCCTACGTTATATTTTTCTTTCTCATTAATATTTTAACACTTATTCTTTATTTCCTGACATGTTCATGACACTCATTTTATTTTGGTTTAAAATATTATACAGGTATTTCCGCTTCTTATTTCTGAAAATTCCCTTGAGAAATACCCATTAGTTTACGACGTACGTTCATGGGTAGGAGATCTTTAGCCCAATTGGTAATATATTTATTGACTGATCGGGTAATTTGGACGTAGCGGGTAGCCTACGGGGGATAGGAGGTTTATTAATAATAACCATTATCCTCTCCCTTTTCTGATCAAAAGCCAAAACCCCGTGATCAAAGCCACCTCTTCTCCCTCTCTTCTAACACGACAAAATATTCCATCAATAATAATCACAACTGTCTCTAGTATGATGACAGTTGTTTCGGTAGTTGGGGTTATTCTGTTTTATAGCCCTCTACTCTTCTCCTCCTCAGCCAAACTTTCCTCACAAGCCGCATATACTTGCCTCCCCTTCTTATATCATTCATTCAAATTTTCACACGAATGATATCATGTTTAATTGTGAAGTATCGGGGGATCGACAAGGCCGTTCCTGACTAACCGGAGGGCCTAGGCAAAATCGTTAAAATTGGCCCCTTCATAACGAAATTGGAAATTAGTGGCGCACACTTGATTTTTTTTCCCCGAATATTATGGCAAAAAACAAAACTACAATTTAAAATTTGTTATATATTTTTTTTTGCGGAATATATTTTTATATTGAGTACAATATATATTTGTACTAATTCCTAAGGTTAAATCAATATATCTTTGTATTGGACTTAATATATTTTTATACTGCGATCAATATATTCTTGTATTATAATTGATAAATTATTAGTAAAGTACACTACATCCAGTTTTAAATTATTGTTCCATTTAGGTAATATGTGCGAGAAGTATTACATTGAAATGAGGCAATCATTTAACATCAAATGGATAGCAAACTTTACAATTGCTCAATTTGTTTTTAAAGTTTTCTAAGGTGTCTAATATAAATTTGATACATATAGAAAAATTTTGTATTCGCCCCTTGTTTTCATCAAACACCAAAGCTCACTCTATTAATTGAGTCACCACAATTTATTAGGTAGTTTACACGTTTAACATATATGCGGAGTATCTATTACTCCATACTTCGTATTTTTTCTCTTTCACAATGGGCCCCTTTCAACATTGGGCCTTAGGCCACCGCCCCTCCAAACTACTCTCAGGACCGGCCCTGTCGAGGAAGAAAGCCAGTTCTGATTGTAGCAGTGTTGATGAAGATTGTATCAGAGGTAAACCAATTTTGTGTTTTTTTGTGACTTTTTAATTTGTTAATGGTTAGAAATAGGTTACTTTAGATAAGTTTGCTAATTAATATTAATCATATGTTTGCAGGCTTATCTGATGGGCGTCTTTTACGAAACTTTCGATCGCTACACCTTCTTCCGACACCCAACCCACATTCTACTTCCGGGAAGCATCTACGTCGCTGCGGACAATTGTTTGGCATGACCGTTCGGGTGGTTGGAGCAACCATTTCCGAGTGATTTGAAGGAAAAGGGTGCAATTTTCTCATTAGCGTTAGGTTTGATTCAAAATGCTATTATGACGTTCTTTTCCGTAATAGCATTTTGCAAATTTGGTGGAAACATCTTTTTAATTTTTATCGTTTTAGATTTCTTTATTATGTATTTTATTATAGAAATAGTCCCGGAAACCACTAACGTTGACATTTACGGGACTCTAAAAGAAAACAAAGTTTGGAAAAAGTTTGTAAGAAAGACAGTAATTGCAGTTTAGATAGTAGATTAATAGGTTGATTTTTGTGAGAAACTAGTGTGATACCCGTGAAAAAAATTCACGGGTTGCCCACTATTATTTTGATAAATATTGATTACAATCGAAGATTTATTTTAGATTAGTAATTTCAAGGCTGAGCTTAAGTTTATGTGTTAGTAGGTTTACTAAGGCACAAGATAAAATAGCAAGTTGAGTTGTTTGTTTATGTGGTAAAAAGTATACAGATGCGTGACGAACTTTGTACAATTAAAGAAGTAGTACGTACAGGGACGTTGAAGAACGTAAATTTCTCATTGTGACACATCCGCTTTAGGATGCTCTTGAATTCAACTTTCTTTTCGTGGTTAAAATTACCATGACATGACTGAGTAGATATAGAGTACATTTATAGATATTGGAGTAGGGACACATACATACTTACGTACAAAGGAGGAGAAAGAGAAGAAAATCAAAACTCATCCCTTCCGGTATTAGAGAACATTCCTGGATCTCGAGGTGTTAAGTTTGTCTTGCATCTCACGTTATCTGTAATGTAGATTGTCACAAATCTTTTTTTATAAATGCATGTTATATACAATAAAATTTTGGCGCTGCTTTGTCCGATTACGTAATGTGTTTGGGAGGATAGTGAACCAAGTGAGCTGGGCCAAACAACAATGCTTATTAATTTCGATTTTTGAAGTGATTTAGGCCAAACAAAATCATGCGCCAAAGCAAATTGGAAAGGTCCAAATACAAATCTGCTGGGGTTAAACAGGTAAGCCCTAGTCATACTATCGCAGCCCAAGATGAAAGAAATTTCTTTCACTATGTCGACAAATTATCATTGTAGTTCGGTAAACGTAAAAATGGACATCAAATAACGGTGAGTAACATGAAAGTAATGGTATGGTAAACTAATTGTCTAAGATAAAACGTATAAAGGTGTCGTATAAAAAAGAAAAGTTCGTTTTTGGATTCCAGGATAGTCGACAACAATAACAAATCGTGTTCTTCGTTGTATGGTTTCATTTGTAATACGTTCTACTACATAGTTGCATTAACTGTTAAAAATAATTACGCCTGCACTAATCACATACACGAAACTCCAACTACTATTGCCACCCAAAATTTACCCACATTTAACTTTACCTATTCATTTACCAAGGGTGAACCATTTATCTTCACTCACCATCCACCTTTCCTCCACCAACAAAGAAACAACCAAATTGTTGTCCATTGTTACTAACCAAATCTAATGTATACGGACTTGATGTACCCGCCAAAGTGTATCCTTGATAACATGTCATTCGACATGCAAGGCGAGTGGTATACTGCCAAAATCTGCATATTTTGAAAATGAGACTAATCTTCTTGGGGTACGATGTGGTTAGAATAGACCCGTACATATCACCGACACTTGAATTCGAAAGAGCAGTCCTGGTGGAGTTCGGTGCAACACAGATGAACTACTTCAAGGCGTACAAACTTCAGAGAGCGTTTAAGGATTTCGAGAAGACTAAGGAGGCAATGACCGATCAGTGGGATCACCAAGCTGGACCACATTGTTGGGTTGCCTCATGCGAGGATGAGCACTACCTCTCGAGGGAAACGGACAACCGCATGGTGCCGAAGTGGGTGCGGTTTGTTGGCACGTACTTGGGGGAGGCTGAGGAATATTCTCACTTCGAACATATTATGTACGCTTTGAACGAAATCTACCCGGACTTCTATGATGATTAGATGCATAAGAACGGAAGTAAGTATTTTGATTTGGTATGTAGTGTATATACGTGGTTGTTAATTAATTATAAGAAAGGAAAGACTTGCATGCAATGAATTTTGTATTTGGTAATTTTTCATGGTATTCGATAATGAATTCTACTTAAGTTGTCATTTCATTAACGGTGTGAGACAAATTTCGAAGGTCAAGTTTGTTCTAAGTAGTGTACTTCTCGGGGATTGTTTCAATTCGATCAATGTTTCTACACTTTGACGTTATTGCACGGTCGTTACGGTGTTAGTAGGTTGATGATAGTGCACATTCATAGCAACAGTGTGTGCACCCAATTCGAGTATAGATTGTTATCTGCACAGGTAACGATAGTACTTAATATCGACAATAACAATAACAGGCATACAAACGTACGCTCATCGATTAACTTTCTGTTTACTTCAGTTAAGATGTAAAAAATCTCTTATGAAGCTAGTGGGCAATATTTAATGCATAATTCATCTTAGCAAGGAAGTTATAGAGGTGGCAGCGGAAAACGTATCGCTAATCGGAACAATATGCAGTTATGTTGTACAGTCAGGATCGTATCCACAAGGAGACAAATAAATTCTACTTGCTACTTAAGTCTATCTAAGTAACCAAATCAGGAGTTTGTAATTGGGTTAACTAAACTAAAGTAGTGAAAGAAAGAGAAATAAAGGAGAAGAAATAACTAAAATAAATAAGATGAATAAATATAGAGAGAAAACTAGGATCGTCGGTTCACCATGAATTTCCTACGGTCACGGTCTAGGTCACAGGTCTGTCGCAAATATCGGTCTAAGGGGTAGTGAAAAGGTCCTTCCGGTCCGCTATTCACCCTAGAATGCTTCTAACGGCTTCCGATCTTATTAGGGCAAACTAATGTGTTGTAGCAGGTCTAACTCTTACCAGGCTTCCGATCTTAGGTTCGAGTTCACCAATTCAATTAATCAATTACGTCGACTTAATCAATTAATCTCAATTAAATGCTACAATTAACAACTCAGACGCAATATCGTAGACAGATCTATAAACTAATTAGCAATCATATTCAATTCATGGATCTCCTAAATCCTAGCAAAGGAAATTAGCTACTCATAATTAAATCAAGAACAACAATATTAAAGATGATAAATCAATTAAGCATAGCAAATAGATCGAAAGAGAAATTAAGAATAAAAGAATTAATAAGATTAAGAAAGAAAGAATTAAGAACAAAGAGAATAAGAAAGAACAAAGAGAATAAGAAAGAACAAAGAAAGAATTAGATTACCGAGTTTAAAGAAAGAGTAGAAAAGAATTCATAAATCTAGATCTAAAAGTTTAGGATAGAGAGAAATTTAAAGAGAAAAGTCTAAAGAGAATTAAAAGTACAAGGGGGAGAAGTTGTATATAAAATCTAGTCTAATAGTTTCTTAAATATTAAGTTAAAACAAAAGCCCAAAAATATATTAACACTAAACACCAAATTAGGAAAGTCTCGGTCTTCGTCCAGTCTCGAGAATAGTCGATCGACGATTTTGAATAGTCGGTCGACTATTTCGATAGTCGTTCGACTATCATAGGCCCGTTTCCGTTTTCAGCACTGCGCGCTCAACTTCAAACGCTTGCCATTTCTTCGTTACTTCTTCAAATCGAGCGTGTAATATACCGTTGGAAAGCTAAGAGAAAGAGCTTTCCAACGCAACTGGAATCAGCTCAATTGGAGTTTTAGAACTCAAGATATTCACGTTTTAAGTAGACCCATTTGGAAACGATTATTCTCTTTTCTTATTTCGTAAAAGATTTCATCTTTAAGCACGATTTTTGCCTTGTT
The DNA here is from genome assembly GCA_958450325.1 of Agrostemma githago. NCBI lineage: Eukaryota > Viridiplantae > Streptophyta > Magnoliopsida > Caryophyllales > Caryophyllaceae > Agrostemma > Agrostemma githago. Next base: position 66,385,613 of record OY288248.1, on the reverse strand, counting down.
TATGCACCAACGGGTCCATTCCCTACAAAAGATGCAACAAGACCACAAAGTATCAAATTCGGGGGAATATAGTAGATAATGCTACTCGATATGCATGGAAATGCGTGCGTAAAAGACGTAATAATCATATATAAATAGCACGCATCAAACCTCCCCAAACCGAACCCTTGCTTGTCCTCAAGCAAGCACAAAACTATGAACTCAATCCTAATGGAATGTATATAACTCATAGCGGAGTATGCTTCAAAGTTACCCAAACCAATGCGCAACGATTAAAATTAATGTAAACAACCACATACAACAAGCTTGACCAATGACAACAATACTGAACCTTCAACCTTGCAAGACTCGTCTATGTCGGACTCTCACGGATCGCTCATCACACAAAATGGGTGATATTGTGAGTTTATGTAAAAACGGAAAGACAAAACACTCACCTAAACTGCGACCTACAAGAGCATGCATGCAATCTAACATGAAATCAATCTCTACTAACCGTACATACGCATTCTATCGGGAAAAGACACGTGCCAAGGACTTACATATGGTATAAAGTGAGGCTAATCGGGTAAGAAGGGGCAAAACGATATGGATATGAGGAGGTAAAAGCCAAGCTAGTATTCCCTACACCCATCAATAATAAATATTCCGTTCTCACCAAACTCCAGTCGAAGAAATTAGGCATAGCAACAAGCGCCTTATCAAAATCGCTTCCCACTAATAACTATGAAATTAGAGAGATCAATTCTTTTCTCATAGCAAAAACACATTCTTCTTCTAGTTTCACTTCATTTTTTCTTTCCTTTATTTCCTTTTCTTCTTTTTTTCCATTCAATTTTTTTTCTTTCATTGAATTTTTTCTCTTTTTTTTTCCATTTATTTTCTCAATTCATTTTTTTCCAATTCCCTTTTTTTCTTTTCCAATATCTTGGTTCCAAAATTAACCCGGAAAAAAAAAATTCCGTCCAACTAATCTACTAGCTTGACTAGGGTAGGCTATATATGGCATGTAGTTGATAAACGGGTCAAATAAGTTAATTTGGCTATGTGAGGCTCATGGGAATTAATTAAAAGAAAGGATTTGCCTTTTTCGCACATGTCAAAACCACGAGTCAAATGCATACAGGTACCTAAGAGACGAATGTCATGCTTATGCAGTTTGATGTTACATGTCTCATAAGGAGTACTACTCTCAACCTAAATGAAACTGATCATGAATGTCATCAGTTTAAGGCTCTAATTCCTTACAATTCCGAGTAGTTTGCCAACAATGAGTCAAGTTTATTCGTTCAGTATCGTTAACCAAAGATGTAAGAATGCCGCATGTGATTATATACAAAAAACGCTAACGATGCAAGGCATAAGCAAGCTAATGAAGACATAAAAGCAATATCATCATCATTATATAACCATTCCGACTCGACTATATGAAAAAAAAAACATTTTTTTGATTTTTTTGATTTTTTTATGCATGCGAAAATGCAATAAATATGCAGATGGATGAAAACAACAGATGCATACCCTCCCCAAACCAAATCACACAATGCCCTCATTGTGTACAACAAATAATAAGAGGCATAAAAAAAATATGGGGAAAGATATGAAAGACGATGAAAGTGTAAAAGGAAAAAAAATGAGACTACTTACAAGATACATATAAAGGAGACATCCCCAAACTGCATCGAAACATCCTCTTCATAATCGGAATTTTTGATGTCTCCGTCGCAAAAACGGTACCTACACAAAAAAAAAAAAAACCAAAAAAAAACACAAGAGAAACAAAGAAAATATATAGAACACATCTTAGTAACCTATGTGAATCGCCTAAAAAATAGGTCAAGGATCGCATTAGCTTGTCAAACAAGCTAGACCAATCAACAACAAAGTGGTCATAAGGAATCAACATTAACAAGCATGACCAATAATAAGTATGATAAGTAAGAAGAGTAGCGAGCAGTTTATGAGAAAAGACATACAAACCAAATATCTCAAAATTAGCCCAAGTCTTATCATTTGACACAAATTGTACAAGAGGAGAGTCAAATAACTCAAAACTACTCAAAACATCAAACTTATATTTTTCACCTTCTTCGAAAAAGTTGTTATGATCGCCATCTTCAATGTTCTTAAGCAAACAACCATCAAACGAGAAACCAAGAGCCAAAACAATCTCTTCTAAAAGAGTCTCACAATCCTCATCCATAATCATAGGCTCAAGCGAAGGTGTAAAGGAATCGAGATCAAGATAATCAATGGGTGAAGGAGATTCATCTTCAAAACAATGGGAAAAGTCAAATTTCTCTAAAATAGGTTTTTCAAAGAAATCAGATTCGCAATCCCAAGTATCCTCAATGCTGAAACTCTCTTCACTCAAAGTATCATTCAAAGGTACACTCTCTTCCCGACTCTCATCCGTTTGATCTTTTCTCTCACGCTCAAGGACTTCTCCTTTGTTCAACTCTCTTTCCAAAACCTCAAAATTGACATCAAATGACACACTCTCAAATTCACATGAACCAAAATCCTCAATGTTATCCTCAGAAAAAACATCAGTCAAAGCATCCAAACACGTGTTTTCCTCAAATATAAAACTTTCCATCTCACAATCATTGTTTGCCACAACAACATTCACAAAATGAGAAGAATATTTGACTAAAGGGTGTGAAAGTTGCTCCGAAGAAGAATAAGATGGTTCACAAGTATCCAAGGAATGCAAGTCATCATCCTGCATCAAGTTAGAAATCATAGGAGTTTGGGGAACAAGGTTAGATTGAACACTATACACATCATCAACATCTTCCTCAAATGGGCATATGTCCTGTCTAATAGATGCAACAGATTCAGTCATAACATAGTCAGTGGAATGTGAGAAATTAACTCTAGTATCTAACTTACATGGAGTATCATGCTCGTTTTCCTTTAAAGTTACCATATCTATAAGTTGTTGCATCATCGCCTTAAGCTCCGATATCTCAGCTTTCCTCTTTATCTCAGACTCCAAACTGTTTCGGATTAAATATTGGAGTAGCGCCCATCTTTGCACATAAGACATGTATTTAAACATGCCTTCACAGTTTCCTTCAATATAAGCTCGCGTCACGTCATCGACACCATCATAAATCATATGACTCACCTCCCACACACTCACATGATAACCATTTTGAGTAATAAAAGAGTTAAGTCTATCAAAATAAATATGCAGTGGTTCATGTTCAAACTGAGGGAAGTAGAAAATAGTCATAATGATGAAAAAAATTAAAAAATAAAAAAATTGAGAAAATAAAAATAAAATAAAAACTAAGAAAAAAATTAATAATAATAATAATAATAATAATAAATAAAATTAATAATAATAATAATCGTCTCAAGAAACTGGAGTTTCCTAAGACAGAAGACAAACTAAAATAAACAAGCAGAAAAACACTGTCTCCCCGGCAACGGCGCCAAAATTTGATAAGCTAGTCGTATACCTATCAAAGATAACCAACTTAGGTCTAACTAAAAATATAGCTAGGGAAGTCAGGATCGTATCCACAAGGAGACAAATAAATTCTACTTGCAACTTAAGTCTATCTAAGTAACCAAATCAGGGGTTTGTAATTGGGTTAACTAAACTAAAGTAGTGAAAGAAAGAGAAATAAAGGAGAAGAAATAACTAAAATAAATAAGATGAATAAATATAGAGAGAAAACTAGGATCGTCGGTTCACCATGAATTTCCTACGGTCACGGTCTAGGTCACAGGTCTGTCGCAAATATCGGTCTAAGGGGTAGTGAAAAGGTCCTTCCGGTCCGCTATTCACCCTAGAATGCTTCTAACGGCTTCCGATCTTATTAGGGCAAACTAATGTGTTGTAGCAGGTCTAACTCTTACCAGGCTTCCGATCTTAGGTTCGAGTTCACCAATTCAATTAATCAATTACGTCGACTTAATCAATTAATCTCAATTAAATGCTACAATTAACAACTCAGACGCAATATCGTAGACAGATCTATAAACTAATTAGCAATCATATTCAATTCATGGATCCCCTAAATCCTAGCAAGGGAAATTAGCTACTCATAATTAAATCAAGAACAACAATATTAAAGATGATAAATCAATTAAGCATAGCAAATAGATCGAAAGAGAAATTAAGAATAAAAGAATTAATAAGATTAAGAAAGAAAGAATTAAGAACAAAGAGAATAAGAAAGAACAAAGAGAATAAGAAAGAACAAAGAAAGAATTAGATTACCGAGTTTAAAGAAAGAGTAGAAAAGAATTCATAAATCTAGATCTAAAAGTTTAGGATAGAGAGAAATTTAAAGAGAAAAATCTAAAGAGAATTAAAAGTACAAGGGGGAGAAGTTGTATATAAAATCTAGTCTAATAGTTTCTTAAATACTAAGTTAAAACAAAAGCCCAAAAATCTATTAACACTAAACACCAAATTAGGAAAGTCTCGGTCTTCGTCCAGTCTCGAGAATAGTCGATCGACGATTTTGAATAGTCGGTCGACTATTTGGATAGTCGTTCGACTATCATAGGCCTGTTTCCGTTTTCAGCACTGCGCGCTCAACTTCAAACGCTTGCCATTTCTTCGTTACTTCTTCAAATCGAGCGTGTAATATACCGTTGGAAAGCTAAGAGAAAGAGCTTTTCAACGCAACTAGAATCAGCTCAATTGAAGTTGTATAACTCAAGATATTCACGTTTTAAGTAGACCCATTTGGAAACGATTATTCTCTTTTCTTATTTCGTAAAAGATTTCATCTTTAAGCACGATTTTTGCCTTGTTTATGCACCAACGGGTCCATTCCCTACAAAAGATGCAACAAGACCACAAAGTATCAAATTCGGGGGAATACAGTAGATAATGCTACTCGATATGCATGGAAATGCGTGCGTAAAAGACGTAATAATCATATATAAATGGCACGCATCAATACAATGGACGATTAGATTTTTCAACGGTCGGCCAAATCTGTAATAAATTATGTGTGGTTGTAGTTAATTGATAATAGTAACGGATTCTCGAGAACGTCCATAAATTGCTTAACTGATTCAAATGATATATTAGAAATCATATGAAAAAAGATGTCGTTGAAGAAGGTCAGTTAACGAAAAGCGTTTGAGTGAAACTCATCATATTACCAATTGATGACAACTTCGAGTTTATAAGAAAGTAGTTTAAAGAGTAAATGACCACTAATAAATGCATTACGGAGCTATGCAAAGAAAGTCTTAAGGTTTGCTTCAACGTAACGAACGGTGTTTATCACTTCCGATGCGATTACATTACGAACCACAATAATAGCCAATAACGCTAAAAAAACAACATACAACCTAATATCGGGAACGTTTAGGTATCCTAAATATTTGTTATCCTAAAAAGGTAGCGGCTGCGGGTTCCCTCGTTCATAAAAAAAAAATGTTATCCTAAGATATAACGCATTAGATATATAACAGAGTACTACCACGGTTAGTACTCTCGGAAACACGTTACGGACTACGTTTGCACTGATCAACAAAACGCTATTCAGGTGGACAAAGTTTGTGCAGTAATAAGTAACGACTTACGAATAACCAAGAGTAATCATGATTACTTCCTTCAGTTGGCAACTAATTTGGAAAACCAACTGGTTAGACATAATTACCGTGAACAACAGTTACTTCCACCAATTACTACCTCTGCATTTACCCATTGCAGTAAATGTAAGACTACCCTCACCTACCATCACTTATTCACTAATGCAAGCAAAATCTGCACCAAGCAAAACTTCCTAATAACTCTACATCTATAACTGCGTGGTTTTGAATTATTTGTTCACCACCAAATCAAATAAACTCTAAAATTGACAGATCCATTAGCAAAAAACATGAAATCCTTCCTGAAATCAATGGCTGAAGAATTAGTCTACCTACCAACTTGCATCACGCACAACCTACCTTACCAAAGGGTAGACGATCAGGGAATTGCTGGCAAGAGTTTCGATTGCGTAAGGGACGGATTAATCAGACAGGGATACCCGTTGAGGAAGATATACCCTGTGTGGCATGGGCAATATGGGAACTTTATGAGGGCTATAGTAATAGAATTCTGGAGTGGCGAGAAAAGATATAGGAGCGCTTTCAAATTGCAGAAATGCTTCAAGAGAGAGTCGGTAGGGGAAGATCTGATTTCGAGGGGAGCTACGACAGCATGTCCGGTCCTCACCTGTGGGTTGCAACATATGCCCACAAAAGAATGGTGAAGAAGGGGAGGAACTGCATACCTGTGTCGGTGTTGTGTGTCAAATTTGGACCGTTTTTCCTCCCATTTAGACCCATTTTTCCTTCGTTTTGCGAGATTAGAGTGCGATTATCGCCGTATTTTGAGTAATTCTCGCATTAGTGTCTCTCTTTTGCATTTTACGTGTTTTTGGTAGTTTTTTTTATCTATTCTGATAGGATTTTCGACCGAAAACGTATCCGAGCTTTATGAGCATGAAAGAGAGAGATACAGTCCGTAGAGCAAAGAACGCAACTGAAAGTTCAAGTAATCCAATCGATCGACAAAGAAAGAAGACCGGAAAAGAGGCGGAGGATCACCGGGTGAAGTTTCACCCGATGAGTCACCATCGGGCGAAGTTTCGTTCGACGACATTTTCCACCTACCCGAAGATTTTCGTGGACACTCACCACCGGGCGAAATTTCGCCCACCGGGTGAAATTTCGCCCGATGGAGAAAAAGTGCCAAAATTGCAAACTGGAAAAAGTTTCACCGGGTGAAGTGATCGGGTGAAGTTTCACCCGGTGGTGTTAGCTCGTCAACTGTAGGGTGAAGTTTCACCCTATGAAGATGCATAAGGTGAAGGTCTAACTTAAGGAAGAAGAATTGGATTATGAGCCTTAAAATTGTGTGACTCGTTAAGGATTAGTATATATAGAAAACCTAGGGTTTCATTTCAATTGGTGCCTTAAGTGAGCCTCTTTAGGGTAGAGTAGTGTAGTGGATCTCCATAGTAGTAGTAGTAGTAGTAGTAGTAGTAGTAGTAGTAGTAGTAGTTTACATAGAAAAACTTCATAGATTTAGTAAACTTTTTTAGTTTTAGATTAATCTACTCAACATTCTACAATCAAGTTCTTGTACTAGTTGAAGATTTGGGCTTTTATGTTGAAGATTGAAGAGTTTTGCAAGGATTGCTGACAAAGTTCTTGTATTTTCTCTTCCAAGATTCAATTTTTATGTTAATCTTCATCTTCCTCCTTTAGTTTTCTTCATACTTAGTAGTTTTTTTCCTCTCTCTTTCTCCATTAATTAGTTTTGTTTTTAGTTTCTTGTTAATCCATTGTTAGCCTTGTCATTTTTATGTTAGTGTTGTTTTTCATTGTTTGTTTGTTTGTTTTTCTCTTTCTTTTGTTTGTTTCTCCATAGTTTGTGTGTTTGTTTATTTCCCTCTTTATTGTTGTTTGTTAGTGTAGTTTCCCTTATTGTCTTAGATTAATTATTTCACCTCTAGTTTAAGCATGTTTAGTCTTTATCCTAGTCTCCTTAGTGTTAGTTTTATTATGGGTAGTGAGTAGATTTTAGTTAGGGGGCTAGGGGAGGAGGAATTCTAGATAAAGGTTTTATTTTGTGAGATTATTGCATTTGAGGGCGATTTGTCTTGATTGGGATTGTTGTGTCTTGATTGACTTAGCTTGATCACCTAGGTTGACTTGACTCACCCGGACCAATATGGGGAAACTCGGGGTTTGAGTAATTCCGTCTGGAGACCTTTGTTTATTCGTCGCGAAAGCGAGTTTAGGCTTGGTTGGTAAAGAAACCGAAAGATGGCACCTCCCTTATACACCTTGTGATAATTCTTGCGATTGCACCCTTGTCTTAATTTCCGACTCCCCGACTCTCCCTAACGCCTTTCTCATTAATTGTTTCTCGCTTTAGTTCCTTATCTCGTCTAGTTAGTTTAGCTCCTCTCGTCCAAAACCCCCCTTCTCGACCCAATCACTCTCAGACTTAGACTTGACCGACTACTCTCGACCGTCCTTGTGGATCGATCCCGACTTGCCGCTACTACGTAGTAGTTAGTTGGAGTTTATAAATATTGTTTGACCGCGTTAGATAGGCGACAATCTGACGTGCATCAGTAGGTTAATTGGAAAAACTAGGGTTACAAAGACGCGGACGCGGACAGCATATCAACGTACGTATGTGTGTTTAATCTGTTGAAGCAACACTGTCCAGGCTTCTACGTGTAAAACGTAATTGCTGGTATTTCACTCTAATTAACGTTTTGAAATGATCTTTTGAACTGTCGTACTTAAATCCTATCTGCTAAGTTTGTTTTTGAACACTTGACTTGTTTTTCTATTTGTAACGGATAATTTAACCGCACTGCGGCGTTTTTTATTTTAAAACATGTTATGCAATCTATTGTCTGTATGTTTCTGAATGCAGTAGTGTAGTACAGTTTCACTGGCAGTAGTGTAATACGGTAATCAAACGTAAAACGAAACAGGTAGTCCACGAACACTTGAAGTCTAGATCATGACGTGACTTGGGAGGAAATATACATAAGGTTCAGTAAGCTTATAATAGAATGTCGATTAACGAAACAAAACGAAAGTTCAGATGAAATAATGACGTAGTAAGTACAAACTATCAGTGCAAATTGGTGAATATCTCCTTGAAAACCACATTTGTAGTTGAGTCAGTATAAATGAATCTTCATCTAAAATTAAAACTTTAAGCCCCTTCTTCCTGGTGACCCTGGAAATAGCCACGTACAGTTGTTCGTGAGTAAAGACTGGTTTAGGAAGAAACAGTCCAACGTTCAAAAGCGACTGTTCCTGGCTTTTGTTTATCGTCATTGTGAAGCAAACTGCCAGTGGAAACTGTCGCCTTTCGAAACGCAATAATGGAAACTTCGTCTCATCAGACGGGGATAACTTCAACCTTGGAATGTACACATGCGCCCTCTTCCTGGTACCGGTTATCACGTTGGCTTCAATGACACGGTCACCAAGTTTCGAGACAACTAATCTGGTACCGTTACTCATCACACCAATCTGAAGGCCAAACCAAGGACACTCAAGCAATAGGTCCAATCAAATGCTACTGCTGCAATAAGCCATGTCACAAAGAAGCAAATTGCTGGAATAAGGAGAAGGATCGGAATGAAAAGAAGATGGATCAAAAGGCAAATGTTGCTGAGACAGAAGAAAGACTCTTTCTAACTGCAGAAAACAAACAAGATGCAGCAGCAGGGAATATCTGGTACATTGACAATGGGTGTTCAAAGCCACATGTCAAGTACCAAGTCTATGTTCAAAGACTTGGATGAGGTAAGAAAGAGAAAAGTAAGGTTGGGTGATGATAAGCAGTTGAATGTGGAAGGCGTTGAAACTGTGGCTATCAAAACTGAGCAAGGTAATATCAAATTACTACATGAAGTGCAGTATGTTTCTATGGCTTACAACTTGTTAAGTGTAGGTCAATTGCTTATGTGTGGGTTTTCATTATTATTTGATAATGAGTCATGTGAAATCAAGGACAAGAAAACTAATGAAGTGGTCATGCATATGAGTAGAAATAAGATGTTCTGTCTAGACTTAGTCAGAAATGTGAGCAAAGCTTTAACTGTAAAAGTGGATTAAACAGCAAAGCTTCGGCATCTTAGATTTGGTCATTTAACTATGTAGAGTTTAAAGCTCTTGAGTAGTAAAGAGATGGTGGATGGACTACCACACATTGCTGAGATTAAGTTGTGTGAAGGGTGTGTTTATGGGAGCATTCAAAAGGGTCATTCCCAACTGGTAAAGCTTTGAGGGAAAATGAGTGCTTAGAGTTGGTACATGGAGACCTTTGTGGTCCTATGCAGATAGAGTCATTAGGTGGAAGTAGACACTTCTTGTTGTTTTTTATAGATGATTTGAGTAGAATGAGTTGGATATACTTCCTAAAAAATAAGTCTGAGTCATTTGAGTACTTTAAAAAAATTTAAGGCTATGGTAGAGAATCAGAGTGGAAAGAGTCTCAAGTGTCTTAGAACAAATAAGGGAGGTGAGTTCACACCCAAAGAATTCACAAGTTTTTGTGAGGATCACAGAGTAAATAGGGAGCTAACTGCTTCATACACACCTGATCAAAATGGTGTGGTTGAGAGAAAAAATAGGACAGTAGTTGAGATGGCAAGGAGTATTCTAAGGGGAAAGAGACTACCTAATGATCTGTGGGGGGGTAGCAGTGTCAACTGCAGTGTATATCTTGAACATCTCACCAAGTAGGGTTGTTCAAGATAGGACACCTTATGAAATTTGGAAAGGTAGAAGACCAAATGTAGATCACCTCAGAGTATTTGGGTGTATAGCATATGCCATGATCAATTTGAGGACAAAGCTTGATGAAAAGTCAGTAAAAATGTGTGTTTATAGGGTATGCTACTCAATCCAAAGCCTATAGGCTGTATAATCCTGAGAATGGGAATGTAATCATCAGTAGAAATGTAGTTTTCTCCGAGGATGAAGTCTGGGGCTGGTTGCAACAGGGTACAAACCAAAGGGTGCTCACATTTGAGGATGGGAATGAGCCACTACAAGAGGGAGATCAAGGTGTGAATCATGAAGATGAATCACCACCAGTAACACCAACAAACAGTCAAGGAGAAGACACATCATAAGGCTCTTCTTCTTCTTCTTCTGATGAGTCACCTTTAAGGAAGATGAAATCTTTAGAAGAACTTTATGCAACATGTGGGTTTGCTCTAGTCACTGAGGAGCATTGATTTTGATGAAGCGGTCAAAAAGGAGGAGTGGCAGCTAGCCATGGAGGATGAAATCGGGTGCATTCAGAAGAACAAAACCTGGAAGTTAGTTGATACACCAGTCAGCAAAAATGTGATTGGATTGAAGTGGGTTTTCAGGATCAAATTCAACACAGATGGCAGTGTACAAAAGCACAAGGTCAGGCTACTAGCAAAAGGGTATGCTCAAATAGAAGGCATTGACTTTGAATAAACCTTTTCACCAGTAGCAAGATTTGAGACAATAAGGGTAATTCTGGCTCTAGCAGCTCAACTCAAACTCACAGTTTATCAATTAGATGTTAAGTTTGCATTCCTGAACTGAGTGTGAACCGAGTGTGACTAGAATCTTATCTAGGTGCATTATGATGTCTAAATGCACTACCTAGATTACGTCATATCTTGGAAATATGGAGGAAATCTCATAATCTTCACAATAGTGGGAGGGAAATAAAGAAATATATGTTTATTATTATTTAGAAGAGATATGACAATATCAAGATAGGGGAAAGAATAAAGCAAGATGATCTTCACCAAAGATGTGGAGATGTCGTGATCTCCCATGATCTAGCCTATCTTTTATTTCAAGTAGTAGAGTAGAATAAAATGACACACATAAGGAGAGTATATGTGAAGTGATATTAGTTAGTTGTTTTATTTATTATTTCCTACTTAAGCACTTGTAATTTAGGCAACAATCACACTAGTGATTTGGTATTGTAGGCTATTTAAAGCCACGACAATAATGTATTAGACAAGAATTTGAATTATGAATTGACAAAAAAAACACGGTTGCATTTTGATTTTTTGATCATGGTGTTTACTAAATTCGAGAAGGTACCCCGAATTGGCGATAAAAGATTGGGCTCCAATCTCTTTCGTGATTAGTTCCGGGTTCAAGGTCGAACTACGGGCTAAATATCCCTTTATATTTATCGTTTATTTTCGTTCGTCAATAAACTTCAAGGTTACATTAACCTTTGTCCCAAAAAAATACAAAAACAAGTTTGCATTGGAGCTTCCACATTTTTATTTCGCATCAGAATGGTATCAGAGCTACAACTCTTGCTTTTTCTCAAAATCAAGACGGTCCTAAAGGTGTGTCGAATCCAAGTTTTTGGTTGATTTTCCGGTTGCGATTGGAATTCAAAGGTTAAACTTGAGCGGGGTAGTTCAAGGGTTAATCGGTTTTAACTAACTTTTTTGTTCGTTGTTGAATTTGTGATTTCTTAATTGTGTAGTTTTTATACCGAAAAGAAAAAAAAATCAAAAGAGAAAAAAAAAAGAAAAAAAATTGAAAAGAAAAATGGGATATCAAAACTACAATCTTGATTTTTCTTAAAATCAAGACAGTCCTAAAGGTGTGTTGAAACCAAGCTATTAGTTGATTTTCCGGTTGCGGTTGGAGATCAAGGGTTAAACTTGAGGGAGGTAGTTCAAGGGTTAATCGGTTTTAACTAGCTTGTGGTTCGGTGTTGAATTTTCGATTACGGTTGGGGTTCAAGGGTTAAACTTGAGCGAGGCAGTTCGAGGATTAATCAGTTTTGATACAAAAAAAATGAAAAAAAAATGTGTATTGTTCACGTGGTACTGTAAACAAAAAAAAGAGAGAAGAAGTCAGTGTGAGATTTCGCCCACGAGATTCTGATCTTAATGTTATGTGTGCCTCGATTACATCTTTGAATTGAGGACAATTCTTTTTGAAGAAAAGAGGGGATGAACTGAGTGTGAACCGAGTGTGACTAGAATCTTATCTAGGTGCGTTATGATGTCTAAATGCACTACCTAGATTACGTCATATCTTGAAAATGTGGAGGAAATATCATAATCTTCACAATAGTGGGAGGGAAATAAAGAAAGATATGTTTATTATTATCTTGAAGAGATATGACAATATCAAGATAGGGGAAAGAATAAAGCAAGATGATCTTCACCAAGGATGTGGAGATGTCGTGATCTCCCATGATCTAGCCTATCTTTTATTTCAAGTAATAGAGTAGAATAAAATCACACACATAAGGAGAGTATATGTGGAGTGATATTAGTTAGTTGTTTTATTTATTATTTCCTACTTAAGCACTTGTAATTTAGGCAACAATCACACTAGTGATTTGGTATTGTAGGCTATTTAAAGCCACGACAATAATGTATTAGACAAGAATTTGAATTATGAATTGACAAAAAAACACGGTTGCATTTTGATTTTTTGATCATGGTGTTTACTAAATTCGAGAAGGTACCTCGAATTGGCGATAAAAGATTGGGCTCCAATCTCTTTCGTGATTAGTTCCGGGTTCAAGGTCGAACTACGGGCTAAATATCCCTTTATATTTATCGTTTATTTTCGTTCGTCAATAAACTTCAAGGTTACATTAACCTTTGTCCCAAAACAATACAAAAACAAGTTTGCATTGGAGCTTCCGCATTTTTATTTCGCATCAGAATGGTATCAGAGCTACAACTCTTGCTTTTTCTCAAAATCAAGACGGTTCTAAAGGTGTGTCGAATCCAAGTTTTTGGTTGATTTTCCGGTTGCGATTGGAATTCAAAGGTTAAACTTGAGCGAGGTAGTTCAAGGGTTAATCAGTTTTGACTAACTTTTTTGTTCGTTGTTGAATTTGTGATTTCTTAATTGTGTAGTTTTTATACCGAAAAGATAAAAAAAATCAAAAAAGAAAAAAAAAAGAAAAAAATTTGAAAAGAAAAACGGGATATCAAAACTACAATCTTGATTTTTCTTAAAATCAAGACAGTCCTAAAGGTGTGTTGAAGCCAAGCTATTAGTTGATTTTCCGGTTGCGGTTGGAGATCAAGGGTTAAACTTGAGCGAGGTAGTTCAAGGATTAATCAGTTTTAACTAGCTTGTGGTTCGGTGTTGAATTTCCGATTACGGTTGGGGTTCAAAGGTTATACTCGAGCGAGGCAGTTCGAGGATTAATCAGTTTTGATACAAAAAAAAGGAAAAAAAAATGTGTATTGTTCACGTGGTACTATTCACGCGGTACTGTACACAAAAAAAAGAGAGAAGAAGTCAGTGTGAGATTTCGCCCACGAGATTCTGATCCTAATGTTATGCGTGCCTCGATTACATCTTTGAATTGAGGACAATTCTTTTTGAAGAAAGAGGGGATGAACTGAGTGTGAACCGAGTGCGACTAGAATCTTATCTAGGTGCATTATGATGTCCAAATGCACTACCTAGATTACGTCATATCTTGGAAATATAGAGGAAATCTCATAATCTTCACAATAGTGGGAGGGAAATAAAGAAAGATATGTTTATTATTATCTTGAAGAGATATGACAATATCAAAATAGGGGAAAGAATAAAGCAAGATGATCTTCACCAAAGATTTGGAGATGTCATGATCTCCCGTGATCTGGCCTATCTTTTATTTCAAGTAATAGAGTAGAATAAAATCACACACATAAGGAGAGTATATGTGAAGTGATATTAGTTAGTTGTTTTATTTATTATTTCCTACTTAAGCACTTGTAATTTAGACAACAATCACACTAGTGATTTGGTATTGTAGGCTATTTAAAGCCACGACAATAATGTACTACCTCCGTCCCACTATGATTGTCACGTTTCATTAAAATACTCCTCACATATAACAGGGAAATGGGACAATCTTTTAGGGACGGAGGGAGTATTAGACAAGAATTTGAATTATGAATTGACAAAAAAACACGGTTGCATTTTGATTTTTTGATCATGGTGTTTACTAAATTCGAGAAGGTACCTCGAATTGGCGATAAAAGATTGGCTCCAATCTCTTTCGTGATTAGTTCCAGGTTCAAGGTCGAACTACGGGCTAAATATCCCTTTATATTTATCGTTTATTTTCGTTCGTCAATAAGCTTCAAAGTTACATTAACCTTTGTCCCAAAAAAATACAAAAACAAGTTTGCATGGGAGTTTTCGCATTTTTATTTCGCATCAATTCCTAAATGGAGATCTTTAGGTAGAAGTTTATGTAGAGCAACCCAGGATGAAGTGCACAAGGTTTACAGGCTAAAGGAAGCTCTATATGGGTTAAAGCAATGCCTTAGAGCATGGTATAGCAGGTTAGATGCTTTCTTTGTAAAGAGTGTCTATGAAAGAAGTGAAAATGAGCCAACTTTATACATAAGGAAAACACATAATGAGGGTTTCCTGATAATATGTGTTTATGTGGATGATATAATCTATGTAAGCTCTTCTCAAGTGTTGCTAGGTGAATTCAAGAAGGCCGGGATGGAAAAATTTGAGATGATTGACTTAGAAAAGTTGAAATTCTTTCTCAGGTTAGAGGTAAATCAAACTAAAGAAGGGATTTCAGTATCCCACAAGAAGTATGCCAGAGATTTGCTTAAAAGATTCAAGATGGAGAAGTGTGATATAGCCATCACACCAATGTATGTGAATGAGAAGCTTCAAAGAGAGGATGGTACTGGAGAAGTAGATGAAAAGAGGTTCAGAAACATGGTAGGAGATCTGAACTACCTCACTCACACCAAGCCTGACATTGCATACAATGTGATCTGAAGAGTGCATGACAATTAGAGATGAACAAACAAAACCTAAACTCAAGATTAAAAAACCAAACCACCCAACTATCCCCTTAATCCCCTAAGACCCTAGGAGGAAACTAGTCACTATTCAGGTTAATATATTTCTCAACAATAATCGACAACACATTCATGAGAGCATTCATATTAAGGTAGAAATTATAATAAACTTAAATAATAGGGTTATTTAACAGGAATAATACCAACTCTGGGTGGTATTCCATAAATAAAACCAACTTTAATTAATACGGAAATAAAACCACGTATGAAACGTATTATACACGAATGAAATTGACTCACCTGCTACCACCTATGCCCGTCAATATTTCACTTATACTGACCTTTCATGTAACCCCATACAATTAACTTCATTAATTTTCAATTTTTTAACTTCATCTTCTTCTTTCTCAATTCTTCTTCTTCTCCACTTCATCACTTCATTTTTTTTCTTCCTCAATTCATCTTGTCGAAGGTAATTTTTTTCGAAACTTTTGTTTGTTTATCAATTTTCGAAGGTAATTCATTTTGTCCGTCTTTATAATTACCATTAAAATTGTCGAAAATTCATTTTCAGTGGTTATAAATGTAGAGAAGTTCATTCCTCAATCCTTTGTGTCGGCAATGTCAATGGTGAATATTGTTTTCATTTTCCCAAATCAATTTTTCTGGGTTTCCTTTACTAATTTAGGGTTTTCTTATATTGGGTTTAATTTAGGGCTTTCTTATTCTGGGTTTAATTCAGGGGTTATTCTGGGTTCCTATTAGTGTTCTTTTTAATTGGTTAGATTGTAAACGTAAGTGGATCCATACGCTTGTGACTTGAAGTTTTGTTATGGGGAAAATCGAGTTTATTGTGGGAATGAAGAAGATGAAGATATGTGTTAATTAATAGTATGGGATCCACAAAAACCGACTTCATCCGGTCATTTAAGAGGCAATTTCATTCGTGTATAATATGTCTCATACACGGTTTTATTCCCGTATTAATTAAAATTTGTTTTATTTATGAAATACCCCAAAGGCCCAAAGTTGGTATTATTCATGTTAAATAACCCTAAATAATAAAGGGAAGTTAAACCAAAAGAAATACTCGGTATTAAAAGATTAAGAAAGACGGAAAGAGTATACTATTACAGTATTAAGTTACAGTATGAATAGAAATAATGATGTACACATAAATCTCAACTTTCAGTAGCACCAAGTAGAGTCCAAACTCCAAAGTCCAAACACTTGAGTTTCTAAAAGAGCTGAGCCCCTATTTTAGTTATTAATTACAGTACAAAGTTTAGTTAATATATATACCGGAGAAATTAGAAGAGTCCATGAGCTATTGTTCTGTCATAAAATCCTCCCCAGAAAGACTTGACCTTTTCCATAATGCCTTCAAGCTCCCTCAAACGACCTTCTTTACCATCACTGATATCATTCTTCAATTCAGTCCATTCCTGCTTCAAAGCGCGATACTGCACTGTCTGATGAACAACGTCTTCAAGGAAGTCACAGTGGTTTCTTAGCCATCCTACATCAACTCCACAAGCATCAGGGAACACCAGTATGTCCCGAATGTAGTCCACATATTGCTGCCGTAGACTTCTAAAAGGGACTGTGTGAAGAAATTTAGTCACTTGGCAAACTGTCACTACAAACTTGTCACGTTCAGCATCGACACAGTCGTGAAATATATCATCGTATTTGCTGAGTATATTTCTGAGAATTGGTGCCAAATCCGATTTGATTTTGTATGGGCCCACAGTTTCGTCAATTCTTTCCAAACTGGTGTCCAGCAATTCATTCGCCATGTTGAGAACAGAAGCTGGGATGCTCATTTCACGAAAATCGTCCTCAGGCTTAGAAGATTGGGATTCATTTTCTGTCAGTCCTCCTGGTTCAATTGAGTGTTTCCAAACAGGAAGCGAAAGAAGCTCAGGCAGGTAATCACTAAAAACTTGTTCAATTCCTACTGAAAATCACCAAATCAGGATAACAGCACAACTCAAGGGAAAAATACAGATACAATTCCATTAAAGGAGTAGAAGCTACAATTTGGAACTCAAGATTTGAACTAGTCGGGCATGACCCCACCACACCATGTCAGAGTATCAAGGACGGGTTTTTTGTAGAAAGTTTCCGATTTTTGGTCTAAAATGAAACGTCAAAGTATGGTGTACTGGTGTCGTGTCGTGTGAAAAGCAATCAAAGTGAAGTGACCAAGTAAGATGGCTCAAAAGTCACCAAATTGAAGTATTTTCTTGTATCTTTGATCAATTATGTGAAAGTGCTTAATTTTTTCAACCTACCTTCTATATTCGATGCTTTTATCCCTTGATAAACCTGATCTGCAACAACACAATCAAGAATGGCAGGAGGTTCACCGGAAGAACACACATCATTTGCTTCATCAGTTCCAGAATCTAGTTCTACAGTCTCACTTAAACACCCAGCTGAATCAATTTTCTCTTCAGCTCCAAAATCAAGCACTACAGTATCTTCAGATCCAAAATCAAGCACTAAAGTATCTTCAGTATCAATGTGCTCTTCAGAACCAAAAGGAAGCACTAGAGTATCTTCTGTACTACACCGTTCTTCATTTTCTTTGTCAATATAAACTAATTGACAGGCATGAGAATATTCAGGTTTAAAGCTCTCATGAATGGTGATTTCTCCAGATGAACTTGCTATTAAAACTACTCCATCAGAAATTGCTTCAGGGTGTTGTATAATATCTTCAATACTTTCTGCCGTTTTTTCATCTTTATAAACAAATTCACCACTATGAGAATAGTCAGGTTTACAGATCTCATTAGTGGCAATTTCTCCTGATCCATCAGAAATTGTTTCAGGGTGTTCTACGAAAGAGGATAAAACAAGTTCCTTATAAGAATCATTCATGGGTATGAAGGTTTCTCCAGGATGCTGTGAGTGAAAACTCCTTTCTTCTGTTTCTTCTTCTTCCAATATAGCAGGAAATGATTTTGGTGGCAGCATTTGGCATCGTTCAGGCTGGTCCTCAAGACAACAACTCTCACAAACCCAGGTAACAACCTCAGTGTAAACTTTGTTTCCTGGTACAATGCTCAAGCAATACCTGGAAAACAGAATGACTCTTTTGCTCGGTTAAGGATCATCGGAGTGGAGCAGCTCAGTTAGTTGATTCTGTGTTTTTCTTTTCTTTTCTTTTCTTTTTCTATTCGCACTATGTATCAAATACTTAATGCAATCATCAATGCAATTTCATAATGAGTTAGTCAGTAACATCGCGTACACCCAACCCCATCTTCCAGCTATTTGTGAAAGCCATTGAGATACGAAACAACTAGGGTAATGCTGTTCAGTTATTGTAATTTTTAGATAAACTATCCCAATCAAAACCTGGTGGTTGAGGCCAAAACTATTACTCCGTATATTTTATATCCTATTACTACGCCGGCTACGATACCATTAAAAATGAATCAACCCAACCAAAACCTTAATGTCATGGTTGAGGTACAACTCCTGTATTTTATGTCCTATTAGTAATAATCGGGAAAATAATACAATGATGGAGGCGAAAACAACTTCAGAACAAAGAGTCAATTATGCGGAACCCAAAAACTAGGGTGACGGAACATGTAAGACATCTCCAAATATTTCGGAATTTTATTTTACAATAAGAAGCTTAATTAGAAGAGGGAGAATGCAAAACAACAGTAATGTGCTCAGTTGATACAAAAGAGAGCAAGTCAGACTGACCTATGTCTAGGTAGATCAAAACAGTGTGAGCAGTAAACTAGAAGTTCCGAGAAGCCTCTGTGTCCGCAATAGTTGCAAACCTTCAGAGTTAATAACAGTAACCATTGATTAAGTACTTGTACTCAGAAAGTAGAAAGACAAATGCATCAAGTACAAATACAATTGATTCTGAAACAATTCATTCGAAATCGCATTGTATAACATAAAATATCAAACAATATCCATCCCTGAACCAGCCACTGTGTCCGTGAGTCCTGCCTTGCATTTGGTAACCATGTTACATACGGAGTAGTAGATTTGACAAACCATAACCCAGCACATACAAGTCGAGCACAAAGTTAGCGCGTTAAGGTTAAGACTATGTAACCGACTCCATTCCATTCCACCTACCTTAGGTTTGGAACGTGGAATCTCATAAAAAAAAACTGCCTTTAATCAAAAAAATGGATAAACAAAGTCAAGGTATGATTTTGCTCGAAATTCAGTGAACCAAATGAGTCCTAAACAATTTGGGTTGGGTTTAGAACACATTAAATAGGCGAAGTAGAAGTAGTAGCGCTTCTTATTAAATGAAATGAATTAGACAAGTGGGGTTAGATTATAGATGGATGGATGCAGTTTGGGATACACACTACACAGTTGACAGTGCAGGGGTGGGGTTGGATTGGGCCAAAGTGGGGTTGGTTTTCGCCTCACTTTATATGTGGAAGTGGCCACAACTCTTCTAATTAAGCATGGGAGACTTGAGCCAAAGAGCAAGAGGCGATTATGTTGGAACCCAAACCATGAATACCACCTCCTGACTCCTATGACTACAAATCTACAGTAATCACTTGCACAAAACTGAGAGAGGGCAGAAATACAAGTGTGCAGAGAAGATGAATTTTGGGTGATTCTACTACATACATACCTTTTCTCTGCTATGCCTATGATCCACACAATCCTTTTGTAATCTTTTTCTTTTGCGTTGGCTTCCCATTTTCTCCACTTCAATTCCTGCTACAAACAAACAAACAGGAGAACCATAAATTGATCCGGGTGGGATGGGCCATAACCCAAGTAGAATTTACAATAAAAAATTTAAGTGGTTTGTTAGTCATGGGCATGACATTGCCTAGTGGGTTGGAGTTCTAGTTTTCAAGCAGGCTGCAGGGGATCGTTCCTCTTAATGCACATATTTGATGTCAACTTTCTTTCGCCTTTTTCTTTCCATTTAATGTTTTAGTTTGGTTGTCATTTTAATTTATGAAAAGTTGAAAACTACACTCTCTCTTTGGGAAGTTAAACTTCCCGCATTAAACATTTTACTAATTCACCTGAAATGTAAATTCCCGGTAATTCATAGTTTTCAGTAATTCAATCTTCCCGCATTGAATCAAACGAACCCTCGGTTTTTCAAGAAATATGTAACATTTCAAAGATATTTTAATGTCAACTTCCTTTAATTCTCCTATAATTAGGGGTCGTTTGGTTGCCCTCTTAAATCATGGGAAGTAGAACTTCCCATGAATTGATAAATTGGGAGGTTGTTTGGTTGCCCACTTCCCGGGAATTCCCACTTCCCGGGAATTGTCACTTCCTCCATAATGGGGAAGTTACTCACCAAGCCCCCCTTGGTGTGTAGAACTTCCCGCATGAAGTTATTTCCCACATGGCAACCAAACAATATTTTTGTAATTCCCATGAAATACAAATTCCTGTGAATTTAAGTTCCCGGTAACTCAATCTTCCCATGGTGAACCAAACGAGCCCTTAGCTTAAAATTAGATTTTTAAACGTATCCCAAATTTGGGGACTACTCTTTACCGTCGACGCTTTACTTCTTACCGTCGGCGTTAATTACGTAAAATGACGACTTTGTCCTTGGTATTTATTCTCGAAATAATATTACCGTAACATTTTATAGATTATCGATTTATTAAAACTCGATAATAAAACCGTCTTTTTCGATTATCGTAATAAACCAGAACCGAATTCTCGAAATATTATCACATTTACATTTTATAGAGTATCGGTTTATTAGAACTCGATAATAAAACCGTTTTTTCGATTATTGTTACGCCTCCGATTTTAACAGTTAATTATATTAATTAACGACTTAATACGATTTAATAAACGTAATTAACAAATACGAGTAATACGAAAATTAAATCCTAATTAATTTACGACAAGTCGACAATCAAGATTTATTATACAAATCGATGCAAATTAAAAGAAAAAAAATCCAGAAATGGGTCGGATCAAAATCAAACCCTCGACCTATTGACATATTTTTCTTAATAACATTTTGTTTGTTTTTATTTTGGTGTGTAAACAGGAGGATTCGAACCCGAGTCGCTTATATGAAAGGTTGCCATTGTAACCAATTTCACCACCTTATACTCCATGTTTTATATCATTGGAAGATATAAAACTCACTCGATCCGACCCATTTCCGGATTTTTTTTCTTTTAATTTGCATCGATTTGTATAATAAGACCCTGTTCTTTTCAACTTATTTTCAGCCCGTTTCAGACCAGCTCAGCTTCTATCAGCTCAGCCTAGCTCTTATCAGCTCAGCCCAGCTTCTATAAGCTCAGCTCTAATATTTTCTGCCCAACTCCAATATTTTCAGCTCCTAAAATAATACTTCAATCCCCTATATACTAAAAGAATAGGAAGAACTAGCAAAATGATGACGTGTCATCACCTCATGCAATGTTTTCCCTCCAAACATTATTACCTAAATAAATAAACTACTTTCCTATAAAAATCAAGAAAACAAATAAATCATTACACACATGTACTTATAATATTTAAATTCAAGTCCTAAGTAAATATTTACGTAATTTCTTCAAAAATAAAATTATTACTCTTTATTTATGAGCTATTACACAAATAAGCCTTAATGATACAACTTTTTTGTAACAAAATATAAGCGTCGATAACTATTGAAGTCCAAGTGTTGACGTAAACAAATACGGAGCATAAATGTTTGATGATGGGAAAAACTATACCCTGTATAAAATACTTTCAAATTTTGATTTTAATATATAAATAGTTTTTTTTATCTAATAATGGTTGAATTATTATGTTATCTTTTAATTTGTTAACAAAATTTATAGATGATCTGAATATATAAAGGAGTGTATTTTAATTGAATAGTCAGGTGCTATGATGGGAATAAAGGAATGTTTTTTCACACTTTCAATACACATTTTCTATTGTTCTTCATATATATTTGGTTACATATTTCTAAAAATTATAAAAAAAAATTGATATTTATAATGCACTCGATTATACAATTTAAACAAGATCAAACATGACTATCTTTTATCTTATATATTAGAAGTTTTATTGACGATTTTACTCACTTATAAATAATGTCCAAAAAGCAAACATAAAGAATCAAATGGAACGAAGAAAAGAATTATTAAATTTGTAAAAAAGTAAGTTTATCGTAATCATCATTGAAATTTTAAGTTATTTTTTCAAATCAAAATATAAAGATTATAAATGTGAAAAGCCAATAGGTTACCAATAAATATTACAAGTAATTACTAAACATAAAATGCTAAAGATACCGCACATTAATGTGCGGGATCTATACTAGTAATAATAGTAATAAAATACAATAATAATAATAATAATAATAATAATAATAATAATAATAATAATAATAATAATAATAATAATAAGCCCTTGCGACCTGCCGATCTTCTGCTCTACTCGTGGGACAGGGGGCGCGACGTTTGTGTTGATCTGACCGGGTCCTCCCCTTTGACCCAGTCCGGCTTGACTTCTTTTGAGCCCGGACGGGTCGTTGCTGATGCTGCTCGTCGTAAGTGTGCCAAGTATCAGGCACGTTGCACGGCGATTGTGTATGGTTTCCTCCCTTTCTCTTTCTCCTCTCTTGGTGAGCTCGACACGGAGGCTGTCTCTCTGCTCCAGCGGATTCGTAAATTCGCCATGTCACAGGATGCTAGAGCACGTACCGCAGTTCACATTTTCACTAGAATTAGTTTTGCTATTGCGAAGGGAGTGGGGGCCCAGATAGTATCTAGGCTCCCCTCTAACTTCTTGTAATTTGTTCTGGTGTTTAATGCAAGATCCGTTTTAAAAAAAAAAATATTATTATTATTATTATTTATTTATTTATTTATATAAAACGAAAGTTGCATTAAGATCGAAACAAATTACAATTAGGTATTATTATTGTTGTTGTTGTTGTTGTTGTTGTTGTTGTTGTTGTTGCATTACGATATTAATGCAAGTTTCTTTTCATAAAAAAATAATAGATAATTATTGATGTTGTTGTTTTATTTTTATTACTCATATTTTTTAATGTTAATAATAACAACAAATTATTATTATCATTGTCGTTGTCGTCGTCATCATCGCCATTGTTATTATCATCGTTATTATTATTATTTTCTATTTTTTATCACCATTATTATTAATTAATATTATTATGCACTCCATAATATTTTGAGGTCTTGAAATAGATATTACATTCAAATATTTACAATTCTGTCTCAATGCCATTACGATTAATTTACGTTTTTTTTACAGTATTTTTGAGTGAACAGAATATCTAATATATATACCATACAATATAACATATGAGTATTATTTGTATTATATTAAGATTTAAGAAAATCAAAATTTAAAATTTTGTATATTATGTAATCAAAGATATATACTCCCCCCCACATTGATATTCCCACTTTGACTGACTTGGCACATGGATTAAGAAGTGGATAATGAAAGGTGGTAAATTGTTTGGTGGGGTTCAAAATGTCAAATCACAAAAAGTAACCAATAGGAAGAGAGTATAATGGATGAATAAGGAAAATTTTGAAGTGAGAAAATCTTAGTGGAGTTTCTTTTAAGGAAAGTGGGAAGATTTTAGGGGGGGGGGGAGGGAGTACATAACCATTTTTCTATTGCCAAGTAATCAAAGATATATTACTTATTACTGTATTATTATTATTGATTGGTGTTATGATTTTTTATTTTTATTTTTCAATTTTAAAATATTATTAGATAATTTATATAAGTAGTTATTAGTTTCAGCTCTTTTTAGTTCAGCTCAGCTTCTATCAGTCCAGCTCAGCTTCTATCAGTCCAAGTCAGCTCCTATCAGACCAGCTCATCTCTTATCAGACCAGCTCAGCTCAGCCCTATTTCAGCCGAAAAGAACAAGGCCTAAATCTTGATTGTCGACTTGTCATAGATTAATTAGGATTTAATTTGCGTATTACTCGTATTTGTTAATTACGTTTATTAAATTGTATTAAGTCGTTAATTAATCTAATCTGTTTAAAAGCGCAGGCGTAACGATAATCGAAAACAACGGTTTTAATATCGAGTTGTAACAAACCGATACTCTATAAAATGTAAATGTGATAATATTTCGAGAATTAATTGTAAGGGAGGACTTGTCATTTTACGTAATTCCATATACTAACTATATAGCTAGTCGGTTTTGATTTATTATGATAATCGAAAAAGACGGTTTTATTATCAAGTTTTAATAAACCGATAATCTATCAAATGTAAAAGTAATATCATTTCGAGAATTAATAGCAAGGGCAAAGTCGTCATTTTACATAATTAACGTCGACGATAAAAAGTAGTTCCGCAAATTTGTTTTGATTATATTTTATATATAACGAATTGTGTAAGATTTTGAATGAATAAGCTAAGATATTTAAACAAACATAATAACGTGTCTTGTTTTTTTCAACAGTTGGTCGATCTCACTTGTAATGAGTCTCTTCCACACAAAATTATAACGGGTCAAATAGTACTCTCATGGTTAGATAAAACAAAATCTGAATGTATCAAGGATAACAAATATTTTGTCTTTATCTATTCATGTGAGCATGTAATATTTGTCCGTCAAAAGTTTGTGATGAATATGGTCGTCACAAATAAGAGTTTGTGCTTTTTTAAAAGTAACAAAAATTCGTCTTAAACTTTTGCATATTCCAATGTGATATGTTCTACTCCGTGTATATATATATATTGTATTTGTAGGGTTATGAATTCTTATGACGGTGCACTTAATTAGAAGTCAAACTGACAACTGTATCAAAAAAATGTGTATCGCCATAACTCGGGCCATAATAGTATAGTTTTACTCCTAAGTCGATATTCATAGATTAACATTTTCTTATGTATTTTGAAACTCGAAAAAATAATTCTACCGTACAAAATTTAGCCCAAGGTGTTCATAAATCCTGGATCCGTCCCTGAGTTGATCATTCTATTTTTGCTAAAGAACGAATAAACAAGTAACAACAGCGAGAGCACCAAAGTGGTGAGTGACATAAATACATACCCAGCTAACAAAACAAGTTAAATGATCAAGTTTTATCTCTCTCACTCTCACGGTAGGAAAGTTGTGGCAGGGCAATCATGAATTATATATGCCTGAACCTTACTGATCCATGGAAAAAGGAGACAATCCTCCTTATGTTACGTGTGAGAGACTACTCAATGGAGTACTACTTTAAAATTTTAACCATTTTAGGTAATTATTATTAATTCCTTTGTTTTGCTGCAAATTAATGTTGTAATACAAATCATAGGAGGAGCTGGCGTGACTAGGGGGTGAGTGAGTAAGTGGGCATGTACGAACTGGAAATAGGGAGTAGGGAAGAAAGTCAGGAAGGGTCATAATGTAAGCTTTACTTACAGAGCAGGGTCGGCAAATGAAATTTGGAGGTCATGTTCCAACTTCAATATGGAGGCCCTTAATACAATAGAATACTGCTCATTTTTTTAAGTAATTTTTTTTTGCTACTGCAAAAAGACGGTAGTTTCACTTGGAAAAACAATTTATCGGAAAAAATTACAAGTATTTTAAAATCGAGAAGAAAATTAAATCCTAATACTTTTTTTTAAAACAGTATTTTTACCAAAAATAGTTAACGAATTGAAAGAAACATTTATTCACTCGTAAACTAATTTTTTAACATATCATATTTGCACCTAAATGCTCAGTAATTTGGATATTCAAAATAATTGTCACAGTTTGTATTTTGAAATTTAATTGTGACAAATATTTCACGTAGTATATCGTTATTACGTTGTTTATTTTGTTTTTTGTTTGACTTAACTTAGAAATATAAACTATTTACTTGAATGATTTATTTTTATAATCGTGAATATCAAACCAGACTTTATTTAAACGTTAAATTACTGATATTCAAAATAATTGTCACAATTTGTTTTTTGAAAGTTAATTGTGACAAATATTTCAGGGAGTATATCGTTATTTTGTTGTTTATTTTGTTTTTTATTTGACATAATTTAGAAATATAAACTATTTAATTGAATGATTTATTTCTATAATCGTTGAATATCAAACAAGACTTTATTTAAACGTAAGTTAACACGATGAGCAATATAAAAATCGAAACCACAACCTCAAGATCTCAAGATCAATATTAAATATCTTTCTGTAGCATAATCAATACGGGCCCCAGTTCCTAGAACCGAATGAATCACCTTATGGGCCGACCCTGTTACGGAGTACTGATTTGCTCAATACACTTGTCTCTACCGGTTTGTCTTCCTTGCAACGGTATAAATATATATAACGGTTTTAATATTTTTTTTCTATCTAAAATCACTAATATTTAATTCGTTATAAAAATACGATAGATAACTATGACAAACTGAAATTTAGCATGTTTGGTTGCTCACTTCCCGAGAATTGTCACTTCCCAGAATTGCCACTTCCTCCATAATGGGGGAAGTTACTCACCAAGCCCCCTAGTGTGTAAAACTTCCTGCATGAAGTTATTTCCCACATGGCAACCAAACAATATTTTTGTAATTTCCACGAAATACAAATTTACGTGAATTTAACTTCCCGGTAACTCCATCTTCCCATGGTGAACCAAACGAGCCCTTAGTCTTTGGAAATTCTTTCATCAATGAAAATTTGCAATTTATTAACGGAAACTTTACTCACTCCTAACAAATTTTCTTAAAATTTTTCATTTATGCCCTTGCTTTCTACAAGCCCTCTAATTAATCTCTAATCTTTGATCTCTACCAAAAACTCTGATTAATCATTCAAGCTCTTCTGAATTCAACTATGGATACTAGCTAGTACTCCAATTAATGATGGAGTAATATCGCATTAAGTTTTAACTTTTGTCTTTTTTTAATCAATTTATTGTAAATTTCATCAATTAGGGGTTGGTGATTGATTTTAATTTTGTGAATTTTTTTAGGGTTTGGAGATTGATTTTAATTTTAGGGATTTTCTTAGGGTTTATGGATCTTGTTTTTTGATATTAGATTGATTGATCGATCGATTAAAGAAGTGTTTTAAGGTTTGTATTTCATTGCACAATCCTGAACGTAACTTTGGAAATTAAGAAAAATAGAAAATGTTGATGTTCAATTTTGTTAGAGAGAAAATCAGACATCACTTTTGAGAATGAGAAAGAAATGACAAGGACAAATTCGTAATATGTCGTTAGGATTGAATAAAAGGTCGCTAGGAAAAAGCACGACCCTTTATTAATCTCTCTGTCCCAATGAATTATTTACGTTTGCTTTTTGACACTATTTATGAGGTATTACTTCGTATTAATGATATGACTCGGTATAAATACTGGTGAATTACAATGTAAACACAATCTAATTACGATCGTAATCATATACAAACTCTATCATATCTACGAGATAAGGAAACAAGAATATTTATACTAAATTCTATTACACCCCGCAGTCGGAATGGTAGGAAGGCAAACGTTGAGACTGGAACGAAAATCGTCAAATAGGATGCTAGGGAGGCCTTTAGTGAAGATATTAGCGTATTGATAGTGAGACGGGACATGAAGAACCAGAATTTGACCGATAGCGACCTTCTCACGGACAAGTGAATATCCATTTCAATGTGCTTCGTCCGTTGATGGTTAACGGTAGGGGTGAGCAAAATCGGATATCCGATCCAGTTTTGCAAACCGGATCGGATATCCAATTTTAAAATTTTGGAATTTTACTATCCGTATCCGATCCGAAATAAACCGGATATCCGGTTTTCGGATATCTGGTTTCCGGATATCCGGTTCTTTTTGATGATGACAAGTCTCTAGTCACGTAACCTAGGTTCCCCCTCAACCCGAGCACATAGTCAAAGGAAGTCATCGCAAAAGCAAGTTAGTCTATCTACTTATCTCCTAACCTTCAAATTTAAACTAAATATGTTAAGAGGTCAATAAGAGAAGTTAAGGTCTTGACGAGGAGCAATAACAAGCATGAAAAATATATCTTAAGATCAGATATTCATCAACACCTACACTTCTTTCCCCTCTTGGCATCATCGAAAAAGAGTAAGTGTATAAGGGATCGTCAGGGAAGATCTCTTTACCTAGCACAGGTTAGCATAAGAAACAATGGAGTTCACACCAGGCGAAGTAAGATATCACTCACACAATAATAGAAACGTAAAATATTAAGTACGAAAATCCATAGTCTGAGCAAGGGAGTGGGAAAGACAAAGTTAATTACAACCAAATCGAATAAGAATTCAAATTGTGGTTGCCAAAACATAAGGCACAGTTTTACAAAAGAGGGCATGATTTAAAGAAGGGCAGAATGTGGAGGGGGTGGTGGTGAAGGTCCATTGAGGCGGGAGAGGATCTGGTGGCAGAGGATGTGAGTTTCACGTGAGCATGCCAATGCATGATTTCGAAATTCTGCAGCCCATCAAACTTCACCATTAGATTGTCAACCTTCTTGCCAACCTCCTTAATCATCTCCCTTAAAATGTTGGACACTCTTACCAATGCAGGAAACTGTTCTTCAAAGTATTTCATCTTGTTGACTAGGCCAGTCAGAATGGAATCCTTCCAGTGGGGATATAATATGGCGGATTTCTGGGATTTGAACCTTTGACAGGTTCTCCAGCAGCTCCTGATTAGATTTGAGCCATGATTCTTGGACCTTCATTTTTTTGTGAGGGAGTCAAGCCAACCTTCTTGATTCTTAAAGAGCTCATCAATAATGGGGGCAATGGAATCAGAGCATTCTTCTACTCTTTAATTGTGTTTTCCCTTAGGCCTAGGCTCCTCAAAACTTCTTCGCAGCCACTCGTTTCCCTTTCTCCTTAACAACTTTCATAGCAGCCAACTCACATAAAAGAATTAGCTGATCATCATATAAGCACAATTGCATCTGCCCAAGTACACTGTCTACCATCTCATCACAACCATCAAACAATATGATATCTCCTTAATAACCCTCTTCTTTACCATAAGATGAGACAACCACATTCCATAAGAAACGACTTTCAATTTTGTGGTAGGGTTATTTGCAGCATTAGAGATAGCACCCAAGTGTTTGAATACCACAGAAGCAATGTCCACCCTTTTCCCCAATATCAGTTTACCCATCATCAGTTCATCAAAGATGGATATGTGTCCTCTAGTGCCAACTCTAGGGATCAATGAGCGTCTAATCATATTGAACAGAAATTTAATTTATGGGGTTAGGTCTACAGGGGCTATGGTGGGTGATTTAATGGTAGTCTCTAGATTAATGGGTTTCTTGATTTTCCTCTTATCATCATCAGACATAGACGGCCAAGAGTTAACACAGTACACATTCTCTCCTTCACCATCGAAACCAAACTCCTCATTAAAATCTTTCTTAGTGATAAGGATGGGATCACCATTCACAGTTGCTACAAACCAATTTTCTTGAACAGATACAGAGCAATAGAGTTGAATTAATTCACTGGGATCTCATCAAGAACAAACCAATTCTCAATCGTGCATTGGGCAAAGTTGAGAAGATCTCATCAAGAATGTCCCCGACCTTCCGCTTCTTGGAATTTTACGCAACGGTGGTTCGTTGGCGGTGTTATTCTTTCCTCCTTTTGGCGGCATGGTCGATGAGAGAGAATAAGGTAACTTTTTGAAATTTTTGTTTTGAGAAGGTGAATGGGTGAGAGAAAGCAATAGTATAAGGTGGGTAGCTAGCCTTCCTTCTGAGCCAGTGTGGGCTTGCTTCGTCGCTTCTTTAATTAATTTAATTCCTAGGGGAAGCGTTCCCGTATAAGACATTGCTTTTCAACGACGGTCTCACCCGCTCCTAAACATAAGGGAGAATGAAGGGGACCGGGCCTGAAGTCATCCGTTTATTTCGGAGATGCTGACCCGCAGTGAAGCAGAGATGATGGAGGAACACCATTCCAATATAAGCACTTATCTAGAATAGGGTCACTTTCCACAACTAACGGTGGCGCGCCTTATTGGACATCAAGTCTACCGCTCCTTGGTGGCATCTTTGTCCATCTCTCACTGGGAGAGTCAGGTTTAGGAAGCTTTAAACATGAAAGAAATATGGCACCCCAATTATACTCTCTCACTCTTTTTTCTGTGTCCGTTCCGCATGTGCTTCGCTCCATTACCGCCTAGACAATTAGACATTCAACCCGTAATCGCAATATGAAACTCGACTTGGAACGGGAATGCCGCCGGCTGATCTGATTCTCTTTTGAATACTAGAGCGAAAGGTCGATAGACGAGTGGGCAAGACGGTAATCATAAAGCGGGTGAGTGAAGTCTATGATTTTGACTACCCATTTCAATTGTTGTGCTTTCTTAAATTGCACACCCAGCTAACTCATAAGGTAGGGCAAGAAAACATGATTTTCAGGAACGGGTCTCAGAAGCCTTTGTTTGATTGCCTTGACTCAAAAAGCAAAGGCCGGGCTGTAGGTCACGTGACCTGCACCGAGTTGGTGGCTGACTGGGCTTTTTCCTTGGTGGTGTGACTAGGTAGGTGACGTGTGATATGAAGTAGTAGGGTAATTATCTGATAGATATAGGGCAGGTCTCTTTTGAAGATATTATTTCCTTATTTTGTGTACTATGCTCAGATTTAAGGAAAACGTAAGTATAGCAATATTTCACAAAATGTGCATCAACTAGATGTACATCTATTCCATAAGTTTCAAATAAAAGCAAGTATTAGGTTTGGAAATACAGTTACAGTTTTAATACACACATTCCACACATAGCCTGTCATACAAGAAAATTAGAATGTCGAATTTCAAATGCTTTTAATTAAACCAATTTCCAACCTAATCTTCTCAGACCGATCTCTTTGCAATGGTTTAGTAAAAATTTCAGCCAGTTGAATTTCCGTACTAACAAACTCTAAATGAATATTACTTTTTTACACGTGGTCACGAAGAAAGTGATGTCTTATTTCAATGTGCTTCGTTTTGGAATGTAGGACCGGGTTCTTAGAGATATTGATAGTACTAGTGTTGTTGCACATGATTGGTATGCAAGTAAGGTCAATCCTGTAGTCACATAGTTGTTGTCTTGCCCATAAATTTTGAGCACAAACATGAGTAGCAGTGACATACTCACTTTTCATTGTGGATAATGTGACAGTGTTTTGTTTCTTTGACATCCAAGATATAAGACATGGTCTGAGAAAGGTAGCCATTCCGGATAATGTACTCTTCCTATCTTGTAAGAAACTTGCATAATCAGCATCTGAAAAACCAACTAGATCAAAGTGACAATCAATAGGATACCATAAGTACAAGTCCAATGTACCAACCGAAAGATACGTTTTACGGCAGTAAGGTGCGATTCTTTGGGACATGACTGAAATCGGGAACATAAGCAAACACTATACATAATATCCGGACGACTAGTCGTTAGATAAAGAAGAGAACCAATCATACCTCAATACATGGTTTGGTCTATCGACTTACCGGCCTCGTCATTATCCAACTTAGTTAGAGTAGACATAGGAGTAACATATGATTTTCCATGATCTTGCCCGAATCGTTTCAGTAATTCCTTAACATACTTTTGCTAATGTATCATGGTTCCCTCCGAAGTTTGTTTAATTTGAAGTCCAAGGAAGAACCCTAGCTCTCCGATCATGCTCATTTCAAATTCCGACATCATTAAATCTACAAAGTACGTACATAACATATCATTAGTAGCTCCAAAGATGATATCATTAACATACATTTGAACTACCAGAAGATCAACCCCATCGTGTTTTAAGAACAACGTTTTATCAATCGAATCACGTGAAAAATTGTTTGACAACAAAAACTTTGACTAGCGATCATACCAAGCTCTAGGACCTTGTTTCAATCTGTACAATGCTTCGTCAAGTTTCTAAACGTGGTCCGAATAATCATTGTTCTCAAAACCTGGAAGTCGTTCTACAAACACATCTTCTTCCAAATAGCCATTAACAAACACGGTCTTAACATCCATTTGGAAGAGAGTAAGCCCCTTATGGGTAATAAATGCGATAAGAAAGCGAATGACCTCCAAACGGGCTACAAAGGCAAAGGTTTCATCATTGTCAATCCCTTCTTGTTGATTGTATCCTTGTACAACCAATCTTGCATTGTTTTTCATAATAACTCCTTGCTCATCGAGTTTATTCTTGAAAACCCATTTTGTGCCAATTACGGACCGTTGCTTTGGTCTTGGCTCTAGGTGCCATACCTTATTCCTCTTAAACTAGTTCAACTCATTTTGCATAACAATGATCCAGTCAGAGTCAGTTAAGGCTTCATCTATATTGACAGGTTCAATAGTTGATAAACACGAAGGATAATCACAAAAGTTTTTCAAAGAAGATCGAGTCTTAATTCCCGCTCTTAGATCAGATAATACTTTATCCAAGGGGTATGAACGTTGGTGTTTCCATTTCTTTATAACCAATGGGCGATTCTCCTCTTCTTCTGTTTGTTGAGGCTTCTGAGTTATACCACTTGTTCCCCCTGAGCAGTTTCTGAGTGTCACAGTTGTACCAACTGTGCCATTTGCTTCAACTCCAAATGTCACAGTTTGATCAATTGTTCCATCTGTCTGATAATGGACTGTTTCATCTACTTTGTTAGTCTGTTTTTCTTGATGTCTTCTTTGTGCTTCACTGTCTTTTCCCTCTATTTTTTTCCATCTTCTTCACTTAATTCTGGTGGCTCCTCATATCGGACCAATCGAATCTCAAAGTCCTCATCATCATCTTGTGACACATGATCATAAAAACCAGACTCATCAAATATAACAAGTGGCCTTTCCTCTACACAAAGAGCCTTTTTATTGTACACTTTGTATGCCTTGTTATGATTTGAATAACCTAAGAATACAGCCTCGTCACTTCGTGAATCAAATTTTGCCAACCTGTTTTTACCATTGTGTGCACAAAGCACTTGCTTCCAATGCATCTTAAATGGGAAATATTTGGCTTTCTATCACGAAGTAATTCATATGGTGTTTTCTTGAGGACATTCCCAATAGTAGAACGATTGTGTATGTAGCTGGCTGTGTTAACAGCTTCAGCCCAGAATTTCCTTGGTAATCCACTACATAGTAGCATCGTTCTAGACATGTCTTCATGTGTTCTATTCATGCGCTCAACTACTCCATTCTGTTGAAGTGTTCGGGGGGCTGGAAAGTTATGATCAATTCCATGTTCTCTGCAAAAATCAATGAATGATGAGTTCTCAAATTCAGTCCCATGGTCAGTCCTAATAGACACTAAGTTACTACCGAGCTTGCTTTGGGTTTTCTTAATCAGTACTACGAATTGATGCGAATGCGGAAGCGGTTTAGATTAAGATATGAAGATTGGGTCGAAGGTTAATTTAACCTTGAGTGATGACGTGGATTTTGGAGTGAAATTGAACTAAGGTTAATGTAACCCTGGTTCGTGGCTAAGGTCTGTGAGAATGTTGAGTTTTGTGGCTCGGCTATTTTTGGGAAGCAAACACTTCGATTTTCCGTATTTTGTGATCCGATGTTAATCGGGGAGTAACCAAAGGATATTTAACCCGTAGTTCGACCTTGAACCCGGAATTAATAACTCAGAGTTTGGAACACCAACCCTCTAAACGATTCGAAGTACCTTCTCGAAGTTTAAACACGTGATTAACAAATTAATCCAGAGTTTGACAAGTTGTTTGTAAATTCATAAATATTCGATCTCTTTATTGAATGAATGGTCATGGCTTATATAGCCTACAATGCGCGATATCCTCGTGATATTCTGAGTGATATCTTACTCTATTAATAACAAAGATAAAAGAAAACTAATCTTATGAGAATAACTACTAATATCACATGCCACCTATGGGTGTGATCTTTATTTTACTTGCCTTAAATAAAAGATAATGTGTGATCATAAGAGATCATGACATCTCTTATTATGTGATGAAGATCCTTCTGCCATGTCTCCAAGATTACTATGTGATGCGTGATCTCATGCTTGAAATAATAGATAGTGCGTGAATATAGAAGATCACGTCACTTCTAATTATTTGGCGAAGATCCTCACACGTTATTCCTTGCCATATGTCTGAGATTTCCCCATCTCCAATTATTTGATGGAGATCCTCTTGTTTATTCCTTGCCACATATTCAAGATAGTTTGATATCTCAAATATTTGGAGATCCTCTTGTTGCCTTTTATTTGAGATTGGTGTATCATAAAAGATACCAGCCATATCTCCTTTTATCCTCCTACTATTTTTGTGGATGTCTTGCCAATCCCACGAGATCCTCCACATCCTTTTAGGATAAGCAATATTCTCTTGATAGATCTTTTGTGTAGTTGCATGAATCTGGCCATGTTTGGGCCAATACACGCCTACCCATAACAACTTGTGATAGGATGGTCCACGTGCGTAGTCAATTGCTTTATCAGGACCGTTGACAAATTTTTTGGGCTCCACAATCGGGTCACGAATACAGTAAAAGTCTCATCCCTGGTACTAAAAAAGATAGGCCAGACACATCTAAAGTAATCATCTATTATAACAAAGAAATATCTGTATCCTCCTCTACTCATGACTTTCATTGGACCAAAAAGATCCATATGTGTGAGTTCCAAGGGACGGATGGTGCTAACATGTTTCTTAGGTTTAAAAGAAGCTCTAACATGCTTGCATCTTGCACAAATATCACAAATTTTGTCAATCTTGAATTTAATATTTGGAAGATTTGGAAGATTTTCTACAAGTTCACGATTTAACAATTGTTGAAAAAGACCCATATGAACATGACCAAATCTCTTGTGCCACAACAAAGGATCTTCCAAAGTACTACTCATGCATAAGATAAAGTTAGTATCAATCGCCAATGTCGATCTTGTGAAAATTCTCATCTCGCCTACCTTCGAGTAAGATGTTACTCGTTCCTTCTTGCATAATGCGACACACTCTAGAATGAAATACAACTTTATTACCTTTGTCACATAACTGAGATATACTTAGCGTATTGTGCCTCAAACCTTTTACAAGGAAAACATTGTTGATGGAATGCATTGGAGATAGGCCTACTTTACCAATGGCAATGATCTTGCCTCGCTTGTCATCTCTGAAAACAATTGTTCCACTATTGCAGGCCTCCAGTGAAAGAAATGACAATTTGTATCCAGTCATATGTCTTGAACAACCACTGTCCAGGTACTAGCAATTTCTTTCTTTCACCTTGACATCCCTGTCCTCATCCTCTTCTGAATAGGATTCTACAGATTTTGCCATTAGGCACACATATTCCCTAGGAGAGTTGAGAGTGAGGGCAGTCATGCAGACATTGTCTTCTTCCTTATCTTCTTCACCGTCATCATCTTCCTCTAAGTAAGGTTCTCCCCAGATGGATGCAACTAACCATAACCTTTTTTTAACTTCTTCTTAGTTGTTTCTCTTTTGTCTTTTGACTTGATTTTATTCCCTAAAGTACACTCCTTTAGTATGTGTCCTTTTTCTCCACATTAGAAGCAAATGCCACCGAAAGGTTTGATGAATGTCTGCCTCTTATTTGCCATAGGTTTCTTTGATCCAAACTTGCCACGAAAGGCTTTTGAGAACCTTCTGACAAAGAGAGACATCTCATCATCAACTTCATCATTGTCACTTTCTTCAACGGCTTTCAAAGCTATTCCTTTCCCCTTGCTCACTAGGATGTCGAGCATTCATTGTCATCTCATGAGCCATTAATGACCTTAAGAGTTGATCTAAAGACAGAGTGTCTAGATCCTTGGCTTCTTCAATTGCTATAACCTTGGGTTGCCACCTTTCAGTCAGACTTCTGAGAATCTTTTGAACCATGTCTTCTTCTTCTAGCTTTGTTCCAAGATTCCTCAACTCATTAGTAAGAGTTATGAATCTTGTGGACATCTCATCTACGGACTCATATTTCAGCATAATGAAGGTCTCATATTTGTGAACCAATAAATTGATCCTGTTCTTTTTTACTCTAATCTACTGGTTTCTTCGTAAGCCAAATATAGGCTATCCCATATTTCCTTTGCTGAGACGCATGCAGAGATGTGGCTCTGAAGATGTGGTCCAATTCCTGTCTGAAGAAGAGATATTGCCTTTGAATTCTTTTCAGCTTTTGAACTTTCAAGAGTAGTGTATTCATGTTCATTCTTCTTTTCCTCAGTTCCAGTCTTGAGGATGGCGACATGTCCATTCTTGATTATGTTCCACCACTCCCAGTCAGCTCCCTTGATATGATGCATAATCCTATTCTTCCACATACCATAGTCTTCTCCGTTGAAGACAGAACACTTTTCGTTCTTTTGCTCCATTGTTCCTTAAAGAAAGAAAAATAGAGAAACACGTATTAGGATGGCACAATGATTTTAAGCAATATTCGAGTGCCCGCTCTAATACCAATTGAAGAGTTTAACACGTAAAAGTTATACTCGGGGGGGGGGGGGGGGGGGGGGGGGGGTGCATTGAGTATATCGATTTTTCTATTTTCTTTTTCTATGTCAGTTGTGGGGATTTATGCAAGCAATAAATAAAGACAACTCTAAATTTTTGAAATGGTCCAGTCTCACATTCTGAGACCTACATTCATTATTTTTTTCATTAATATTTTAGCGTCGATCCCTAGGATTACAAAATATTAATCTCTACCCAATGACTAGTAAGCCGCGGTGCTTAGAATAACACTAATTATTCCATTGTAAACCAACTGATACACAAAGGTTTAGCCACAAGATCTCCTATGAGCTGTCTTTTTCGTAAGACGGATGTAGAAGCATCGTTTCTTCAACCGACATGTACTTAGAACAATGTAACACAGAAACCAAGTAAGAAGTGACTTTCTGTGACGAAGTCTAGCCTTAAAGAAATAAGCAAAAACGTTTTTAGCTCTAGAAAATATTTTTGCCTTAGACTCTAAAACTCAATGGAAGAATTGCGTGAGTAATATGACAAACCGAGTTGGCTTATATACTACTCTCAAGCGTGCGCCTAGGTTAAGAGTTGTAGAATACTTCAAAGATTAGGAAACTATATAATAAAGATATTATGAAAGAGATAAACAAATAATATAAGACTCCAAACTTAGGTAAATTGTCAAGATCTCACGTGTAATAGGAATCACTTTCCTAAACACATTATTGTGATTCTTGTTCACCAAGTAATCTATTCCGACTTAATTAGAAAGAAGTTTTATTTAGGAAAGTGTTTTTTGCCTTAAATAAAACACAATAAAATATTTCCAAAACTTAGTGGAATATTATTCCCATAAATCATATAGAAATATTTTAGAAAAAAACTTTTAGGAAAACTTTTAAAGCAAATCTGGCGCGCGACCCAAAACCTTTTTGACACAAATTCTATCACGAAACTTCACAAACTGTAACATTTGTGAACATGACTGTAACATTTGATTTTAGACTGTAACAATTTCAACTCCGACTGTAACGAGTTTCTATGTCTCTTCAAACTCGACTCACCTAATCAGCCTTGTTCATAAACTCGATTCTTGACGTCAAGTTAGTGAACTAGATCGATAGGCTCCTTGTTCATTCCGTCTTTTCCTTGTCCTTCCAAATATGAAGTGATTATAGCTCCATGTTAGGTATCTTCTTCCAACCATGAAGTGATTATAGCTTTATGTTAGACATCTTCTTATCCTTCTCCTCTTCTACAAGCTTTAACATATTTTTCTATGATCTTCAATGCTTATTTCTTTCCTTGCGTGCTTTACCACGATTGAGTCTTCCATCCATCTCGATACTTGACTCCTTTTCTCTATCCGGTTCAAACCTGTATTACTTAGCATATGCGACTAGGCAAACAAACCCGTTACGTGCCACTTGTAATCATCAAAACATAATACGAGATTACCATAAATAGAAGTTACTATAAAAAGTATAAAACCAATCTCGAGCCTTCACCTTCCCACATGTTTTGAGGTTATTATTTTACATGCTTAGCATGTACCCCGTATATAAGAAAGACATGCATTTTGCATGGATAGATTTTGATGGTTAACATGCATATACGGAGCACAATACACAACAAACTAAAAGTTCAAGTTTTCATATTTTCTAAAGTTTAGAATTCTGAAAAATCGTCTAATCCTAGAGAGATTTTATGATAATACTCAAGACTTGTCGGGTCGAAATACTCTTAAGAAAAGCATGTTCAACGTGATCCCATTGGGTTGTCACTTGTCAATACCGTCTTTGTTCCATTTTCATTTACAAGGTACTAGTATCTACAAGAATGTCCTTTAAAAGTTAAAGGATGAGATAAAGGTTTACGTTTTATTTTTATTTATTTGACTAAATAATGAGGCAGTTGTACAATGATCCTCTACATCTTGAAGTATAATCTTTTTTCCGGTGGCATGAGCAAGAGCTACAACTTCCTTGAAACTCGTTTGTTGTAGGCAATAAAAATGGTTGTAGTTCCATATGACATATTTTCATTGTAATCAAAGCACGACTAATCATATGTGGAACTTTCTATTTCTCCTCAATGGTAAAAGTTTCATACATTTATTATGGAACCTTTTTTTCTCTCCTTTATATGCATGAAACCGGCTTCTTAATTCAGAAACCCGTTTCATATAAGGAACTCCTTATTTTTTGTTGTGAATTTTATGTAAAAATGGAAAGGGAATGCTTGTATTACACTATAACCGTTTCTCTCTCTATAACAACCACAACCACCTTCTTTACACTATCGAGCTACTCACCAATAGCGCGTTACTCCAGTTAATATGGTATCAGAGCGGGCTACGATATCTGATCTCTACGCCGATTGTTTCGACACTTCGTATGATCATCTTCTTCCACTCTTTGCATCATTTCGATTTCGTTACACTGTAGTTCGCACTTTTTTCGTTCAATTGTTCTCACGAATTCGCGCCTATTTCTTCATTTTTTCTTGAAATTGCTTCCGCATTCTTGTAATTCAGTCTATTTCGATCATTAGCCCCATTGTTTTGAGTATTGTGCATCGGTGTTCTTGCGCAACTGTTCATCTCTGCACATTTCTATGTTCCTCTTCGTGTTCTACTGTTTCGTGTATTCTTCTTACTTCTAATGGCTGCCGATCATTCAAAATCGTCTTATGCTATGTTCGATGATCCATTGCATCTCTCCTCTTCCGATCAACCAGGTCTTCAATTGACCGATGTTGTATTTGATGGACTCAATTTCGTTTCCTGGAAACGTGATGTTCTTTTAACAGTTATTTCTAAAAACAAGGATGGCTTTATTGATGGACGGAGCCTGTAAAATGCCTTCTGAAAAAGATCCAAAGTACCACCAATGGATTCGTTGCGACGTTCTCGTCATGAAATGGATTTTGAACTCTCTTGCCAAAGATATTCGTGATACTGTATCTTATTCACGTTCTGTCAAGGATTTGTGGTCAGAACTTATTGAGCGGTATGGACAAACCAATAGTCTCGAGATTTACCAGTTAAAGAAGGATTTGTCCGGTATAACTCAGGCTAATACGTCATTGATTGAGTATTACAGTAGACTTAAGCGTTCCTGGGAGACACTTGACAATATCCATCCTCTTCCTTTATGTACATGTAATGCTATGGACAGTTGTACTTGCAGGTTGCTTAAGCGGTTACTTGACAAGGAGACTCAATACAAATTGATTCAATTCTTGATGGGCCTCAACAATGGTTATGAGAACGTCAAGACTCATGTCTTATCTTTAGAACCGCTCCCTCTCTCAACAAAGCTTTCCATCTTCTACAAAAGTTTGAAACACAGAAGCTTATTTCTGATTCTGTAGATGTGTTAGCTGAGGCTAATGAATATGTTAGTTCTAGGGCTCGATCTACTCATTCTAACAGGTACAATAAGGCCAAAATAGGTGCTATTAATGATGATGGCGAACCTAAGTTTTATGTATACTGTAAAGGTGATGACCACACAGTTGATGCTTGTCACAAAACAAAGAACTGTACCCACTGTGGAAAGTGTGGTCACAGCATAGACTTCTGCTTTGATCTCAAGAAAGGGAAGCCACAGCACAAGGGTTCTGATGTGCGTTTCCAAAAGGGTCAGAATGTCTACAGAAAGTCTGCTCATAATGCAGCAACCGTTTCTATTTCTGCCTCTGAGCCAGTAATTTCTGAGGAAGACTCACCTATAGAGTCAGAAGGATCTTATCATGCTCAGAATTATGCTTAAGACCCGCATCTCATCACAAGCATTGCCGATTCTGTTTACCAGAAACTACTGAAGAGTTTTGCAGATATTCCTTTTACATCTGCAGCTGTTAATTTTGCAGGTATAACATCTGCTCCTCATGCTTGTTCAGTAGCATCCCTATCCAATGTTCATACTTGGATAGTTGACACTGGTGCTTCTGATCATATTACTCTTTATGAGCACTTATTAACTGGTTTATATACCTTACTTAAACCTGTGGGCATTGCATTACCTGATGGTACTGTCAGGATGGTTTACATGGCAGACACTTTGAAGATTAAAGAGCACATTGTGCTGCATCATGTATTATTAATGCCCGATTTTAAATACTATCTTCTCTCCATTGGTAAACTCTTAGATCATTCCACCTTGCTTATCACATTCATTTAAACTATGGTTTTATTCAAGGACCTTTCCAGTAAGGTTACATATGCTCAAGAAAAGATGATTGATGG
Organism: Agrostemma githago; assembly: GCA_958450325.1. NCBI lineage: Eukaryota > Viridiplantae > Streptophyta > Magnoliopsida > Caryophyllales > Caryophyllaceae > Agrostemma > Agrostemma githago. The sequence goes on along the minus strand of OY288248.1, from coordinate 66,344,623 downwards.
GCTTTACAAACTTGATACCTGGCCTTCTAGCACTTACAACAGTCTTACTAGTACTAATAATCACTGTGTAATACTTTTGGGTTTATTAAGTCCAAAGATGACAAATTTGAGATGATTCATGCTAGGATAGGTCATTCTTCCATAGATAAGCTTGTCCATATTCCAGGTGTTTGTCACCCTACTAAGGATTTTTTTGTGAGACTTGTATGTTGTCCAAGCATCATATACTACCTTTTGAGAGAAGTGAATCTCGTGCACTTCAATGTTTCAGTTTAATTCATATGGATCTCTGGGGTTCTTATAGAGTTCCTAGTCTTAATGGTGCTCACTATTTTCTTACTATATTGGATGATCACTTACGATGTACTTGGACTTATTTGCTTCATAACAAGTCGCAGGTCCTTTCGTTACTTAGAGATTTTCTACTTCTCATCAATACTCAGTTTCATACTCAGGTCAAGGTGGTCAGAACTGATGATCACGGTACTGAGTTTGTTCAACATTCTTGCACGCTTCTATTCAATAGTCTAGGCATATTTCACCGAAAATCTGTTGTTGGAAGGCCTCAACAGAATGGGCGGGTGGAGAGAAAACACAGACATTTTATTGAAAAGAATGCATGCTCATTTTCTTGTTAAATTTTGGGGGATTGTGTTATTGCTGCAACTTTTCTCATTAACAAAATGCCAACATCAACATTGGATTGGCATTCTCCTTTTGAGGTTTTGTACAAAACTCCACCAACTTATGAAGATTTAAGAGTTTTTGGGTGTTTATGTTATGCTACAATGCCAATTACACATCATGATAAGTTTGCAGCTACGACACGAAGGTGTGTTTTCATTGAATACCCATAAGGAGAAAAGAGGTACAAATTGTACGACTTAGACACTCACAAAGTCTTTGTCAATAGAGATGTGGTTTTCAAGGAGAACATTTTTCCATTTAAGACTAGTCAATGTATTCCTTCTTTACCTACTAGACAAAGAGTGTTTCCGATTGTCCAAATTGCAGACCCTACTACTTATTCTTCTTTGACACAGAACAACTCTTCTTTTTTGTCAGCTACCTCACCTAATATTACTAATGCTTCACGTGATACAACACATGGTCACACTTCTTCTTCTCACCTTTTTTCGTCTGAATCTTCAGCTATTAATATTCTTAATTCTACTAATCTCAATAATGCTACTAATTCACCTTCTAAGGTTGCTGTTGCTCACCCTCCTCCTCCCATTCTTAGACGATCCACCAGGAATGTACAACCTTCTGCCAGGTTGGATGGGTTTCATTGTCCTATCAAACTTCCTACTCCTGGTGGTCTCCCTTCTAGTACTCCTATTACTACTTCAGTAACTTCTTCTTCCTCATCTGCTCTTCATACTAAAATTCTTCAAGAGCTTCAGGATGATTTTGGCACTGCGTATGTGGCTACTTTAGCTATTGTATTTCATACCTCAGAATCATTCACTTTTGATCAAGCTAAGTTTGATCCTAAGTGGATGGAGGCAATGCAGAAAGAAATATCAGCCTTGGAGGCCAACCACACTTAGGATCTAGTTACTCTTCCATCAACACACAAGGTAATTGGGTCTAAATGAGTGTTTAAAATGAAAAACCGAGCTGATGGATCTATTGAAAGATATAAGGCTAGGTTGGTTGCTAAAGGTTTCACCCAAGTGAAGGATAAGGATTACAAAGCAACTTTCTCACCTATGGCAAATTTTACCACTGTGAGAACCCTCCTTGCACTTGCATCAGCTCATGGTTGGCCTCTTCATCAACTAGACATTAACAACGCTTTTTTACACGGCTACTTGAATGAAGAAGTCTATATGAAGCCACCACAAGGGTATAATACAGGGTCCCTGGATCTAGTTTGTAGGCTAAAGAAGTCTATATGGTCTAAAACAAGCATCACGACAGTGGAATATTGAGCTTACAAAGCATTTGTTAAGCCTAGGTTTTATTCAAAGCGGAGAAGATTACTCTTGTTTGTCCAGAAATAGGGAGAATCATGGTTACTTGCCTTGGTTTACGTTGATGATATCCTACTTACAGGAAGCAATGCAGCATGTATTATTCACAACAAAGCTAGTTTGGATAATAAATTTACAATTAAGGATCTGGGTTTTATGAGATACTTCATTGGTCTTGAGGTAGCAAGGAATCATACTGGTATTACTTTGAACCAAAGAAAATATGTTCTTGATATACTTCAGAACATGAGGATGGAGGACTGTACCGAAGTTTCTTTTTCTGTTCCCCGTGGTCTTAAGTTGTCTGTGGAAGATGGTGAACTATTACCTGACCTAGAAAAGTATAGAAGGCTAGTAGGTAGACTTCTGTATCTTAATCTCACTAGACCTAATATTTCCTTTTCGGTGCAACATCTCAGTCAATTCTTAACTCAGCCACGTCTTCCCCACTTCCAAGCTGCCATTCATGTTGTTCGATATCTGAAGGGATCTATAAACGTAGGATTGTTCTACCCAGTAGACAACGACTTGTCTCTTACAGCCTACAGTGATGCAAACTGGGAACCTTTGCCTTCAGTCGTCGTTCTGTCAGTGGCTACACTAAGTTCTTTGGGCGATCTCTTATTTCATGGAAAACAAAAAAAACAAAAAACAGTCAGTAAGAGTAGCACAGAAGCGGAATACCGAAGTATGTCTTATATCACAAGTGAATTAGTTTGGTTACATCCTCTTTGGAAGGGTGTTCATATTCATTCTCCTTTGCTGCCTATTCCACTTCACTGCGATAATAAAGTTACCTTTCACATCATAGAAAATACAGTTTTCCACGAAAGAACGAAACATCTTGACATTGATTGTCATTATAAACTACTCGAGGGCGTCAGTCTCCACTCGAGCAGCTGTCTTCGGGGATGCTCTGACCCCTAGGACGAAGTTGCTGTTGTTGGGTCTTTGGGGATGCTCTGACCCCTAGTACAAAATTGATGTTGCTGTGCCTTCGGTATCTTAGATCCTTCGGGCAAAATTGTTGTTGTTGTGCCTCCGGGATCTTAGATCCCTCGGGCCAAATTGCTGTTGCTGTGCCTCCGGGATCTTAGATCCCTCGGGCAAAATTGCTGTGCCTCCGGGATCTTAGATCCCTCGGGCAAAATTGTTGTGCCTCCGGGATCTTAGATCCCTCGGGCAAAATTGCTGTGCCTCCGGGATCTTAGATCCCTCGAGCAAAATTGCTGTGCCTCCGGGATCTTAGATCCCTCGGGCTAAATTGCTGTTGCTGTGCCTTCGGGATCTTAGATCCCTCGGGCAAAGTTGCTGTGCCTCCGGGATCTTAGATCCCTCGGGCAAAGTTGCTGTGCCTCCGGGATCTTAGATCCCTCGGGCAAAGTTGCTGTGCCTCCGGGATCTTAGATCCCTCGGGCAAAATTGTTGTTTGTTTATTTGTTTTAGTTAAAAGTTTTTGTCTTATTTTGTTTGGGTTTGCTCTTTTTTAGTTTGTTATGCATTCGAGATTTGTTTAGAGTTTGTTTAGATTAGTTCGGTTTAGATTGCTTTATTACGCGTTCGGGTGTAGTGTTTAGGTTAAGCGTGGTTCTGATGCTTGTCTTATTATTGAGCGTGTGTCATCGATGTTGGCTAGTAATTGCTCCGTTATTGTTATTTTGCTTGTCTTTAAAGGCGTGTGCTTTACGTGTATCGAATTTAGAGTTTCATTTGTTTTGCTTTAGTCTGTACCGGGCAGCTCGGACGCGCATCCATCTGCGCCCTAAAACTCAGGCGCCTAGCCCCCAGCGCGCCAGGACTCAGACGCGTCGCCTGGGGCGGTCGGGATTTTGAGGACCGGGTCAGTTTAAGTTTTTGAAAGTTGGGGCGATTTGTTCATTCGTCTCATAAACCAAACGCGTCACCCCTTTCGTTCTAAATCGTCTTCTCGACTTTTTTCTTCGCCAAATTTTGCCTCGATTTCCGTCGTATGCGCCAATGTCGACTCCGGGTAATTCGTTTTTTACTTGTTTATTGTCAGTTTTGTTTGATTTGATTGATTATTAGTTTGTTTTAAACCCTAGAAAATTGATTTGGGGGTTTTTGATTTGTTAAGTTTCGATGCTTGTGCTTAGTCCCATCGTTAAATTAGGGTCGATTAGAGCTTGTTAGATTGGCTATAAGCTTGATAGAGGTTCTCGAGGTGCGATAATGGCTTCCTAGGGTGATACGTTCGAAATGCTAGGGTTAGAGATCGTTTCTCGATTATTCCCGTATTTGTTTTGCGTAATCTCATTCAAATAGTGTTTGTGAGGATGTGGATAGCTTTCTTCTCGCTTCTTATGGGCTAGAACGGCTCCTAGGGCTCTCCATAAGGTTTTGTCTGTCTTAAGACGGACCAAAAGATGTCGTAACGATGCTGGATTTTCCCGAAACCACTTCCATCGTGACCGGGATCGAATATGGGTGTTAATGGCTTTTTCGAAATTTTGATATCCTTATCCGAAATTTTGGCCCTATTTTGACCTATTTAGGCTGTTTCAGCCTGACCTGAGGCATGAATTTCCTTTTTTTGTTTGATTTTGTAGTAAGAGGTAACATCGAGCGTCCCGAGGGAGCTCCTAGTGATGAGGTTGTCAGGACGAGTTCACAGACTCCTCGAGGGATTAGTAGGAGACGACGGAGTACCTCATCTCACCGTCGTGACCCTGAGGCCATAAATGAGGCCAAATTTGATAGGGTAAGGAAGCGTAGGCTTCCGGAGACAGTTGCTAGGAGGGCTCATGTTTCGGTTCCTATATCGGAAGATGAGGAGATTATCTATGAGGATCCTGAGTGGGTTCGGGATTGGGACGGTCATCAGCTGTTATTTCACCTTGACCGTCACATTTCTCACCGTATCGTGCGTGGTTTGGTGAGTGTCCTATTCGTGCTTATTAGTTATGCCTCGGATTTTATTCTTTCTTTTGGTTCGAGTTAGGTTAGGCTCGTTTTGTTTATTCTCGTATTGTTCCGGTTTGCATCCCCCAGGCCCGATGAGGACTTTTTCGGGCTTTACTACGTGTCTCGATATTTACTTTCAGAAGTTGACCCCCGCGGTTAAGGGGATTATCGCGGGGACTGCTCTAGGCCCCGTGGTCGAGCAGTGGGTTCGACTAGTGGGTTGTAAGACTAAGTGCAACCTTATGGTGATTAGAGCAATGATAGATCGCTTCCACGATACTACCTCGACCTTCCACATGGCTTTTGGGGAGGTCGGGATGACCCTAGAGGATTTTGGGATGATTACTGGTCTGCCTTGGGGTCCGGATAGGATTAGATGGGCTGCCGAAGGGCCTAGTCTAGATAGTGATGAGGTGCGGAGCCTTATAGGGGATTGTTTACCGCGTGAGGCATACAGTGCGCCTCATGCTTTGGTGAGCTCGTATATCACCGATCACTTCGAGCGAGTGGCAGTGTTGGAGGGTCGGGAACCTAACACGCCGGAGCAGGATGCCCTGTTGTGGTTGTGGTACTTCCTAGGGTCGACCCACTTCTCGGATAAAGGCGAGAGGTTCAGCACTAGGATTTTGCCTTTCCTAGAGAACCTGGCTCAGCTAGGTCGTTATGATTGGGTAACCACGGCTTTCGCGCAGATGACTCACTGCCTGCAAGTAATGGTGAGGCCGTTGGCGATAGAGTCGGCCTCAGCTGTGCCCATTGTGAGTCTGGGCCTTATACTAGAGGTTAGTTACTATTCTCACCTTTGTACTTTGAGTTCCTACTTAGTTAGTTTTTTTGGCTTAGTGTTGCTAAAGGTATTTGGGATGTTGCAGGCTTGGATTTATTCTTATTTTCCGTGTTTGGCGCCTAAGATGGTGCGGGTTCACCCGAAGAGATTCCCGGCGGGAATCGAATGGAGGCTAGCTCAGCCTAAGAGCACTATCAGCCACTACCCGTCGGAGAATGCGCTGGTTACCAGGCTACGCCTCGAGGATGTAAGTTTCCTTTTTATAGCCTATTCTGTTCAGTAGCCCCCAAGGTTTGGGATTTATTGGAGGGTTGGTTTTATTTGTGTAGTTTGTGGCCCGCCCTTGGGCCGATTACGAGGACGTGCCGGCGTATGTGGCCACGAAGCTGAGGCCTCGGAGTTATAGGAGGATGCTCCTTCCTGCGTTGTTTCGCCTAGTCTGGTATCCAGGCGAGCGGTTGGTGCGTCATTTTCAGGGACCGGTTGATCCTCCCCGGACCATGTTCAGACCACCGACCGCCGCAGAGATCCTCGAGGACAGGGACGGAGAAGGAGGCGATACACTCTTGGTGCCTGGTGCCTCCTATCTGTCTCACGTCACCCGGCAATTAGCTTGGTATCGCCTCGTGGTAAGGTTCTAATTTAGGTTCTAAGATTTGTTTTGCGGTTTGTGGTTTCCTTGCCCTCTGACCGACCAATCTGTTGTTTTCTCAGCTGGCCGATCCGGCTGATGAAATCCAGCCCCCATATTTTCCCCTGACGCTACTTAGGGTGGATGCGGCTGGGATTCCTTTCACCGAGCCTCTCCCCCCGTGTTTTGCTGAGGAGATGGATGCCGGGATCGAGTGGCGTGACCGGGTGATTTTCTGTTTTTGCTTCGGGTTCGTGTTCTAAGAGTTATGGTTGGTTTGTCTAACTTCCGTGGTTTCACCTTTCAGGTTTCCTTGGCTTGCCATCAGCGGTTGTGGCAGGCCGCCAACTGCTTCTGGGCCTATGCCTCGAGGATTTCCCGTGACACTTCGGGGCCTCGTTCGGTGAGTTTGTGTGATTAAGGTGGCTTTCTAGGCTGTTGGCGTACTTTCCTAATGTTTAAATGTGTTTGCAGGATGTCTCGGATATGGTGGGACAGCTGGAGACTCGGGTGACCGAGCTCGAGGCGAGAGAGTTTGAGTCGCAACGGCTCCTGCAATCTCCGGCTGACGAGATCACCTTCCTAAAGGAGCAGCTGGCTCGGTCTCGGGGTGAGACCTCTGCACAGGGTGAGGCTAGGCATCGGCTTGAGAGGGAGACTGAGACTGAGGCTGAAGCTACGGGTGCTATTGAGGAAGTTGGTGGAATCCTCGAGACAGCTACCCTAGATATGCTGTCGGAGACGGATGGTAGTGAGTCTCCTCTTATAGACTTGGAGGATCTAGGTTTAGATGGCAACCTTTGTGAGGTTGTGATAGCTATTGGTGCGGCTTCTAGGGGTCCTTCCTAGCCTCGGTTTGTGTATGAATTTGTATGTGTTGTATAATTGTTTTTAAATTATAATACTTGAATTAGTTGGATTAGTCTTGTGTTTTCGTTTGATGAATTGTTTACCTAGATTGACAAGTAATCACTTTTGCGTTCATTTGTTTGCGATCTAACCTAATTTGGGGTGCATTGACGTTGTACAGAAGTATGAAAACAGTTCCTTTTGGATGATTTGAAATGCGTCAATTTGAGCCGGGAATCGGATCGGATATTACGTCGATTAAAATGTTTTGACTCGAGATGGACGAGATATAAAATGTTAACGTAAACATTAACGTGTTTTGGACGAGTATATTAGGAGATGAGTTTTAGTACAAAATCGGAGTTTAAAATCCGGGCAACTTTTGAAAAAAAGTTAGACCACTTTTTACATACTCATATTATTGCCTTGTTAGGCTACAGACGCGACTCGACGATGATTGCCAATAGGCTACAACACGCCTAGGTGGGGGAGTTTATCCCCCTAAAAAAAAACGCCTAAGTCCTGAGCGTCCGGCGGGTGAACTCGCGCTCCTGTGGTTCTTGCGTGGGTGCTTCAGCTTTTTAGGGTGGGTTTTAACGGCTTCGGGAGTTCGTTCCCGATGTCCGAGGCGTCCAATGGTGGCCATGGTTATGATGCGGGATCGGTGTTTCTACCTTTGGGGTTTGTTTGAAATGCCACCTATAATCCCCTAGAAATTCTAACGCAATACAGTGGCGGAAACACTGTAGAGTTGGGATTAAAACACACTGACAAACTATATCTTATTAAAAGAAATGGTAAGTCAATACAAAGGCCTCTTTTTACAAAAGGGCTAAAAAGAAAATTCTTCAAACGGGTTATACAAAAATCCATAAATTACAAGAATGAAGAAAGAGTAGGATCCACGCTACTCGCTAGCTCACACCCAAAACCCAGCAGCAAATACCTGTCATGTTATAAACATAACAGCCACGTCAGTGGGGAGTAACTCGGACGTTCTCCCAGCCAAATTATATCATATGGAAAAATAATAGTATTATTATATCAAAATACTTAAAATGAGAAAACATTAAAAACGATATAATAAAATAAGTTCTCGGAGGAAACTTAAAACGTTTGCAAACCTTCAAGTCAAAATCGATCGATAATAATAATATCAAAACTGGCGTTATGGAAATTCGATCAGTGTGCACAAGGCTAAACTTTCACTAGGATAATACTGGAAACTAGCTTCGAGAACTGTAGACTTAACTCATAACAGAATCCAGTCTCTAACTAGGCAACTCAACTATAACAGGACTGCGTGCAGCGAGGTCCTGGTTTAAGTAGTATACACCCCTCCTGGATACAAACCATATCCAGTTCAACCCGACGCGACTTACACGATGCGATATCTAAGTTTAAGGGCACAATGCACACTCTCCTGAACACAAACCATGCTCAGTTCAACGACCAAATGTGCCCCAAATGGACACACCGGCTTTATAGCTGATGGCAAAAACGTACACCCCAGATTATTACTCTAACCCCACACTTGACTTTATTCCATAACTCCAAAACAGCCATTATCGATATTCAAAAGATATAATCAACATAAACAATATGAAGATAAAATGAATAAACATTTTATTTAAAAGGGGAAACTTTCTATAATTAGAAACTTACTAATTTTAGAGACTTACTTAATATAGAAATTTTGTAATAGAAAATACGTAAGTGATTAAAATGAGTGAGAATAGCATTTCTAACGGAATCAACACTTTATTATTATCGTCGTTATCGTAACTTTATTATATATCTAAATTCGTTACTCAAAATATAAATAAAAATAATAATAAATCAATATATTGTATTTTATAAATAATTAGGAAATCGAGTTAATACTATAGATTTTAGAAAAGAGATGTTTTAAGAAAAACGATATCAAAGTTAATTGAGTCAACGAGTTTTATAAATGAAACGAATTTACAAAGATTTCAAATTATTTTTAACAAATAGCTTTTATTAATAAATAATACGGATTTACTAAAAATAGTCAATTGTAAACAAATAGGAAATTATTAGTGAAAGTAGTCTCGACTAAAAATATATTTAAAACTAATTCGACTATTTTCTCATTTACTAGTATAAATCGTAAAATGAAAAATTAATTTATTGAACAAGTAAACAAATCTCGATTATAATTTAAAAATATGATTTTAAGTTAAAATTATAAATTAACAAGATATGACGAAAATATGAAATCGATATTATTTAGTTACTAGTGTCACGATAACCAACAAAATATTATAACGATCGTAAATAACTAAATTACTAACGATTTATAAAATGATATCGAAAGTCGTAAAATATTTATAAAGCACACGGTTTATAAAATAATATTTTTAGCAAATAATAAATAGCTAAAAAAAATTAGAAAACCGAAGTTAAAAATATTTACTACATACTACTACTCAAACATACGATATAAAAATCGAGTAACGTCCTAAAGTTACCTTAAGCCGATACCCAAAACGAACACGTACTCGTCCTTGATCAGTCCAAGCTCCAATAGTAACGCTTTTAAGCTCCAAGTACTAGATCCGATAATCTTCAAGCGTGAAACCCCGCAAAACGAGTTGACAAAACAAAAGAATGAGACAAGGGTATTCGACACAATTTAATCAAGTCGTACATGACCACATAAAGTCCTGAATTAGTTCACAACCGAGTCGCAAAAAATTCGGGAGAGGAAAGAGCAGAATATGGATACAAAATGAGATGGAAGGATGAGTACCGATATGAAAACATCAATAGCTAGAGGAACATCAATAGCAAGATGAACGAGATAAGAAGAAAAAGAAGAAGACCAGAAGCATGATAACGACAGTAGCAGCAATAACGGATAGCAAAACGATAATGAACAGCAACATCGGGAGGAACGAACCGACACGAACAGAATAAGGAAGTCTGCAAATAACAGTAGCAATGGACACATCGGACGGAGAAGAAGGGGAAGATGAAAAAGGAAGGACCATAACGTAGCAGAACCATAATATACACGCAAACTGGAAGACGGAAAGACAAATATTCGGGGAAGTCGACAATAGTTGCAGGAGGCACAGCAACACAACAAGAACAGCAACAGCAAACGAAGAAACGAGTAGGAAAAAAAATAGAGAACGAAGAGGAAGCCGACCGAACAGCAACAGCAAACGACAAGCGTGACAGCAGTGAACAAAAAAACACGAGGAACAAGAAAAAAAAGGAAAGGAAGAAGAAAAGAAGAGATAGAAGAAGCAACGAATAGCAGCAGGAACTTCAGAACAGCAGTGAACACAGCCCAGTACGTTAACGTAGTATAACAACAACAGCCGCATCAACAAATACGGAAAACATCAGCAATAAAACGAGGGTAGCTGCAGCATAAACGATAGAGGAAGAAGAAGAAAACAGCAAAAACGAAGAGGAAGGAGAACAGGAATATAATGAAGAACGAATAGATGGAATGATAAGCAGCAACAGACAGAACGTAGCAGCACCAACAATAACAGTAGCAGCAGCGTAGCATTAGCAGTTGAAGAAGAAGGGGTGAGAAAAAGAAGTACGAAAAGACACAAGAAAGGGTCTACCTTTCGACTCGTAGCAGCACCATGGAGCTTGGAGAACGGAGGAGGAGAAGAGGGAGGTGGAGTCAGGGGAAACGCATAAGCGGGCAAGACAAACGAAAGGTGAAGATCGAAGTTGAAGAAGATGAAATGGGTGAAGAGAATACACGGTTAAAAGGTACGTGAATGTGAAAAGAAATAAAAACAAAGGAGGATGAATGAAATAGGAGGTTCAAGCGGTGGAATCATAAGGGAAGATGGATGAATCTAATTAAGTGGAATGAATGTAATAAATGGAGGTGGAAAAAAGAGGTGGATTGAATTCCACCCAAATCAAGTGGATTAGAATTACGGATTAATTCCGTAACGATACGTTGACTGACCCACAAAATGAATTAAAAATCGAGTCAAAAAGAAAATAAATAAATAATTGGTCGACTAATAAAATTTGTAAAATAAACGTTTCTCGAGTTATAAATAATTATTCGAGACGAAAATGAAGTTTATAGAAATAAATAATTAGACGATGAAATAGTATTTTCCGATAAATAATAAATTTTCGATAAAGTGAATTAAATTGATTTATCGAGAAAAGGTAATAAATGTTTTGACGAATATTAATATAAATGAACTTCGAGCCTAAAATAGAAATTCGAGCTTAAATAAAAAGAATTTAGAATTTAAATCACCGAAATAGACTTTCGATTAGAATTAAATTAAATGTATAAAATAAATCGAAACAGAAATAAAAATGTTTAAATATAGGAAGAGTTTCCGAGTCAAATAAAATTTTAGGAGTTTGAAACGATTAAACGATAAACTCATTTTATAATAATTTTAAGAATTACGAGTTAAATCGTAAATAAAATGAAAATACGAACATAATTTTAAATTAAATTAATTTATAAAAACAGGGGTGTTACACCACCCACCTAGGTACAAGCGCTTGGGCCAAGGCTCCCGGGTTCTGGGTCGCTTATGCTCGGGCGGCCGGCAATTCGGGCGCGTGGGCTGGGGTGGATCGAGCCCGGGTTATGGAAATTTTTGTTGTTTCCTAATTCTTGTGGGATTAGGGCTATATATATGGGTTGTGGGTGCTTGTTTTAGACATACTAGGATATCCATAGGGTATAGAACACTTATATTTAGGGTCATGTCGGGTTTTGGGAATGTTCTCTCCGAGTGGGCTAGTTCTTTTAAGAAGTGTGACCCCGAGATTGGTCCAAATGATGGTTTGTCAGTGGTTGTCGCGCTAAGTCGAGTCAAGGTACAGGATGACTTTTTATTAGCATGCTCTAGGTTTTGGGACCCGAAGGGCCATGTTTTTGCTTTTCCAGGGGGTAAAATTTCTCCTTTGCCCGAAGAGATAGACGCTATAGGTGGGTGGAGCTCGGTTCGACCTTGTGTTCCTTGTGGGGATGATGCTTATGTGGAGCGGTTTTACCCTTTTTTGGACCTCTCTTCGTTGGAGGAGGCTAAAGGCTATTTTGATAGGGATGACATTAACTTAGAGTTGCTCTCTAGGACATTCTCACGGGTTGACTCTCATCACGTTTCGGTCTTAGCATGTAGGCGTGCTTTTAACATTGCTATTGCTTGCTATTATCTTTTTGAGGATGCGAGGTCGCGTGAAGGCTGGAGTAATCCTCGAGTTTTGGATGTGGTGATGGGGACGGAACATGGACGATCACCCTCTTTGCTTATTTTGGGTGAGCTTGTTCTAGGACTTAACGCTCGTGCTCGACTTCACGATACATCTTTCCGAGGTTCCCGGGTCATTTTACAGGTACTGTTTTTCGCGCTATGTTTTTGTAGCTTGGTTTTCTTTGTTTTGTGGTTGTTTTGGCTTGGAGATGTGATGTTTTGTCGTGTTTTTGTACGGGTTTGGTTGCAAGAACAGCTGGGTTTGGTCGAACCTCCCCGATGCATCAAAGCTTACAACTATAAGCGTTTCACGGGCCGGAAGACGGCGCAGGTGTGGGGCAAGGGCCTCAAGGAAAAGGATTGGTTTTCTTATTTGGCTAAGGGTGAGGTGATCATCAGGTGGTCCATCCCATGGTGGAATATTAGTGGGCGTGTCGGGTTTCCATTTTCATCTTTGGCCTGGGCTTTATTAACACTATCCATGAGGGATCAAGTTTATGTTTACCCGGGTATGTTGTCAGGTCAGATGGGTGTTAGACCTTCCATTCCAAAGGATGCTAAATTTATCACTAGTTTTGACGCGTGGACAGAGGATTCGCTCAGGGACTTTAGAGTGTCTTGGGAACAGAGGTTCTTGCATCCCGTTGTTAAGGAAAGTGTTCGACCGACCAACATTGCCTCCGTTCGGCAGAGGGTTTGTGAACACCCGTCAGGACATATCAACTCAAAAGTTAGGAAAACAGCACCACTAAGAGTTGAGGAGGTGACTCGAGAGACTAAGTGCCTGACCAAAGGCAGTGTTACCGATCCTAGTTCGGCCAGTTCATCTAAGCAGGCCAAGACTGAAGAGACCCATATTAAAATCGTGGAAGAGGAAGGAAAGTTTGACTGGCTGGGCTCGTCTTTGGCTAGGGCGGTAGAAGCTTGCCTTCAGAAAATTGAGGATGAGAAACGCAAGCGGGCACACCCGAACGGCAAGGGTAAAGAAAAGTTGGACCGGTAGAGCCCAGCCGTTTGTATTATGTATTATTAGTTGATATTATGTGGCGTATTAGTACTAGTTTTTGTGGAGTTTTGACACGTTGTTGACTTCCGGGATATCCGGACTTTGGATGTTTGATGTAAATGCCTCGACAAAGGCTCGATTTAACCGAATTTTGCTATTAATGAGAAGCACATTATTTGTTTCTTTGTTTTTTTGTGGTGGCTCGCAACTCGATTCTTTATTTTACCCGTAGCGCCCTTTTGGGTTTTCACTCCGTCCTCGGCTCACCCTTTTTTGTTTTTTTTACGGCTCGCAACTCGTTTCTTCATTTTACCCGGGGCGCCCTTTCGGGTTTTCACCCCGTCCTCGGCTCGTCATTTTTTTTGACGACGGCTCGCAACTCATTTCTTCATTTTGCCCGGGGCGCCCTTTCGGGTTTTCACCCCGTCCTCGGCTTGTCGTTTGTGCTTCATCATTTTAAAATCACTCATTGGCCGGGTCGTAGAAGGAGTCCTAGTTTGTACATGAATTGATTAATCGATTTTTGTTTGTTCGGTTGTTTGGTTGTACCCGGGGACGGGTTGCCTACGTATCCGCTTTTAGACGGAATCAAACCATGTTCGTAGTTCTTTCAAAAAGTGTGAGGGATTTTGCTTTGGACTCGTTTATGCCATTTATCGATGTGAATTTGATTTTTGTTGTTGTTGTTGTTGTTGTTTTTTTTTGCTTCCCCCTAAGCCGGAGGTCGGGACGTGGTTTTCAGGGTATTTACAGGTAGTATCGTTTGAGTTGATCCATGTTGGTTGGGGTTGAGAACTCTTGACCGTCTAGGTCGGTAAGGATCATTGCGCCTCCCGTGAGTATCTTCCTAACGAGGTATGGGCCCGCCCAATTTGGTTTGAATTTCCCTCTAGGGTCAACGGGAAGGGGTGCTCTAATGGAATTACTAAATCTCCTTCGTGTATGTTTCGGGATTTCACTCATTTGTTAAAGGCTCGCTGGATTCGTTGTTGGTAAGCTTGTACGTTGGATAGGTCATGTATTCTACATTCGTCTAGAAGTACTAGCTCGTCATACCGTTTTTGGTTCCATTATTCTTCAGGGATACCACTCTCGGCTAATATTCTCAGTGATGGTATTTCTAGCACTATTGGTTGGACGGCTTCGGAGCCGTAGGTTAGGTAATATGGTGTCGCTCCAGTGGGTGTTCGATACGATGTTCGGTACCCCCATAAGGCAAAGGGGATTTTGTTTGGCCAATCCCCGTAGTTGTCTATCATTTTCTTAAGGATTGTGGTGATGGTTTTGTTGGCTGCTTCTACGGCTCCGTTGGTTTGTGGTCTATAGGGTGAGGATTTGTGTTTTTGGATTTTGTATTTGTCTAGAAGTTTTTTGGATGTCGGCCCTGAAGTGAGCCCCCTGGTCACTAATAATTTCATGAGGTATACCGTAGCGGCAGATGATGTTGTTTTGTAGGAATTTGACTACTTGTTTTGAGCTTAGTACGGTGTATGAGGCAGCCTCTACCCATTTGGTGAAATAATCGACGGCCACTAATATAAAGCAGTGTCTGCCGGTCCCGGATGGTTGTACTTTTCCTATAATGTTTATCCCCCAAGTGGAGAAAGGTCAGGGTGTGGCTATAGTGTGTAGAGGATAATAAGGAGGTAGGTGTTGGACGTTGGCAAATGTTTGGCAATTGTGGCAGTGGCGAACGTGACGTCGACAGTCGGTCTCTAAGGTAACCCAGTAATAGCCCAGTCTCATTATTTTTCGGGCTAGTAGATGTGCACTTATGTGGGGTCTGCAGTCTTCGTCATGTACCTTCTCCATGACTCTCAGATTGGTTTTTGTTTATGCATCTAAGGAGGACTCCTTGTGGGGTTCGTTTGTATAATAGCCCTTGATTTAGGACGTAATGCGTGGCTTGTATTCGTAGGGCTCTTTTGTTCTTGGCGTTAGTGTCAGGTGGATATGACCAGTGGGTTTTAAAGTCTAGGATTGCTTTGTACCAAGGTTTTTCGGGGGGTATCGTCGGTTTCGAGGTTATGGATGTAGGCTGGTTGTTCGCTTCTCTCTATGCAGATAGGCATGGAGAAGAGGTGATCGAGCATGTTTATTACTGAGGCTAGTTTGGATAACGCATCAGCGAATTGGTTTTCCTCACGGGGTATGTTTATGAAGTCGATTTTGGTGAATTCTCGAGACATTGTTTCTACTTTGGTTTGGCATGGGGTTAGGCTTTTACTATAAACTTTCCAGGTTCCCGTGGCTTGGTTGACCACTAGGGACGAATCTCCATGTACTCTAAGGATTTTGACTCCTAGGGATGTGGCTGCTTTTAGACCTATTAGGCAGGCTGCGTTTTTGGCTATGTTGGGGAAGTTTGGTTTGATGGAGGTTTGTTCGTTTGCAAACTTATTGTTGTTTGGTTAGTGGCTGGTTGAACCTAAGGTTGTTATTCCCGATTTCCTTCTTAGGGTGAAGTTGAGTGGGCTGTTTGTGGTAGCCCTAGCGTTTTAGTTAATTGTTATCGATAATTGGCATAAAGTCGAGTTTTTTTTAAGCATTAAAGTAAATTGTTGAAAGAAAGTTGAGCGATTGTCAAGGCATGTTTGTAAAAATAAAAAGTTGTTTTATTTATAGATAGTAGTAGACGGGCTAGATGCCCGTGAATTTGTTTGGGGGAGGAGGAGGACATGTCCCCTCGCACCTCCCTGGACTCGATAGAAAAGAAGACAAGACATTTATTATTATTATTTTAGTCTAGGCCCTAAGATGAACTAGACTTCGACTCGGACCGGCCATGTCTTTAGAGGTACCTTCTTTGATTGGGCTCCCGGTGTTCACGCGGGTCGCTCTCTTGGTACCTGGGGCCAGTTCTCCTCCGAAGACATCCTACGGAGACGTAGACACCCTTGTCAATCAGGTCCTGTACTTCATGCTTGAGTTCGGTGCATACTTGGGTCTCATGCCCCCGGCCTTGATGGTACAGGCAGTAAGCGTTTGGATTCCAACCCGCTTCCCTCTTTTTTATAGGTGGGTCTGGGGTGGGACCTACTGACCATACTAGCCAGGCCTCCTGCAGTTTCCGGAGGGCTTCAGCGTAAGATTCCCCCAGTTCGGTAAATTGCCTAAAGGGACGGCGAAGACCCGTAGGCTCGACAGGGCGTGCGAGCCTAGCGTATTCGACATATGGATCCCGCTAAGTACCAGTTCCCGACTTATCGGTTCTCCCTGGGGTTTCCTCTCGGGCCCTTCGAGGGTCTCAAGGCGACGCCTAATGTCGTCGATGGAGGAGGAAATCGACGACACTATCCCCAGTATCCCATGGACCACGTTCATCAAGGCGTTGAGCTGGTCGATGCTACCTTCGTTGCTACTTGGCGTCATTCCTAGGTGAAAGAAAGGAATATGAGGTTGGGGCCTACCGGGCGGTTTAGGGACTCAGGTGCTTTAGACTCTTGGTGTTTTCGGCGAGACGCCTATTGAGCTCTTAAGTCTCTACAACGAAACGATTTGATACAAACATCGGAGGTGAGGCTTAAAGAGGACTTCTCGTAATGAGGCGACCCAAAATGTAAGACCTCGAGTAGAGGCGATCCTAGTGACTAACAGGGACAGTTAAACACACGGTTGCACGACGTAAGAGGTTGATCGCGATCCCGGCTCAGGATCAAAGAATTTGGATATATGCTTCTTTAAAAAACGACCAGTTTTGCAAAATTTTTGAAAAGGATGGTTTGTAAAAATAGCGTAACGATGGCGTGACGACATCGCTTGTGACGTGTAGGTGTGTTGCCACATGTGCGCGTCGGAAATCCGGCGATGACGAATTATAAATGTTTTTTTTAAAGGAGCATAGTTCTTTAGGGGAACCGGTTTAGGAAACGATTACGTGATGCTTTATCGAGACTACTATTAATTAGGCAGTTCGATACTTGTGGTGTTTGTGACGCTCGTGGTAGAGCACGAAGTCTAATGACGGTGTTTTAAAGGTGTGACTAAATCCTTAGTGAGGGATTGAGGTGGCGAATAGTGTTTTTAGAAAAGCTTTTAAAGTCTAGTAACCCACGTTCGTCGGTTGCGTTAACTAGTATTTAACGGTGGGAGGGTACATTTGTAAAAAAAAATGTTCTGAAGGTGTGACCGTTTTGGGTTCCTTGACTTCATTAATTGAAGCTTCGGTTCTGCTAATGGTATGTGTGTAAAAACATTTTTTTAAAATAAAATGTAACCGCGTGGTGTGCCTTGACCCCATTAATTGGGAGTTTCAGATGTGCTAATGGTAATCGTTGTTAACGGGTTTTACTTTGGCCAAGGTGATGACGCTAAAAATGTATATATATATATATATATATATATATATATATATTTGAAAGCGATGAGTGTAAAATTTGTCATGATAACGGCGTCTAAAAATGTTTTTCCTTCTTTAGAAATCATGATTTGACCGGAGTATCGGCGTTTAAAAGGTCGCTTTGAAAAGGTGAGGTATTTTTCGAAAACGGAATTGGGTGCAGTTGAATATGTTGGCGTGGTTGAATCCATATTTTTAGTGTTTTATTTGGGTTGTTCAAACACGCTACACATAACTAGGAATGCATACACTCATGCAGGATGCAGACACGGGTAGGTTAGGGTACGCTACTGCCCACGAATAGTCTTTACTTAAGCATTGACAGATCATCTGGGGAGACGAGTGTCATGCCGTCCGTTTGGAACTATCCACTTATTAATCCCGCGAGTTACGCGTTAGGCGGCCGGAATGTCAACCGAGGATCTCTCCGCGTGTCCCTAAAGATCTTACCGCGAAGAGGTCGATTGGTCCTGATATCGGTTAGGGTGGCCTTTTTTAGGCCAAAACCTGTAGTGACCACAACTAGGAACTAAGAAATGGGCTACAGTGACCTCGTTCAAGTTACACCACCACTAGAAAATTGTTTCCAAATCCCCAGCGGAGTCCCCAAACTGTGGACGTCCGTCCGCACCGTCCGGCGCCCCGCGCGCGTCCGCGCGGGACTGACCCGGTTTTCAACGTGTAGCGGAAGCCACCCACGCGGCCCCCTCCCTGTCGGGGGCCGGTCCGATCTCCCATACGAGGCGAAGTGTCGGACCTCGATTTGGATGAGGATCCGGACTTATACTAGACGGGTGGGGGCACCCGTGTTTCCGTTTAAGAATCGATCGAGTAGTGGTTGTAAATGTTTAAAGGCCGATTTGTTTGGTAAGGCGACCTTTTAGTGAACTGAAGTTGTTGCCGATTTGTGCAGTCGCCACCGAGTCAATTATGAGGACTCGAAAACCGTTCAAGTCAACTTTGATCCCTTACTGGCTCAAAGTTGAGTGGCACGGGACCTAAAGATAAAGACTTGTACCCTTAAGCACTTCATGCCTGGAATGACTCTCATTGCCAATGGTTTCGGACATCCGGAAACCGTCGATTCTGAGTAAGGGGTGAGGGTACGTATTGGGAAGCCAACATCCGATAGATGGCAACACTCAATCCCGCCCGCACAATAGCGGCCTCTACTAATCAATCGGTGGGCTGATATCCTAGTTCTTTTGTTTTGGTGGAAGTACTGCAACATCCGTTGTTTTTAACCCTATGCTTTTTGCTACGTCGGTTGTTTTAAGGACAAGTAAGCTTTGTCGTCAAAGTAGTTGTGTTTACATTCTTTGCATGCGATTTCACGTGACAAGCAGGCCATGAAAAGATGCACGTAGGAGAGTAGAGAGTACTAGTATTATTCGTATTAGCAAATCAGTTTTAATGCGATAATACGGATATTAGTCGTTCTCGTGGTATACCTTACCTGATATTCTGCTTAAGATGCGTCGGTTCGGTATTAATAGAGATGCGTCGAACCTAATAAGGTGAGCACCTGGACTAATACGGAACCCGACCATCGCTTTGTTCAGTTTTACGTTTTGAATTCCGTGTTAGGTGATTTAGCATGCGATTATAAGGTTCTAAAAGCAATAAATCATACGAAAAACTGTAAATGCAAATATAAGTAAATCATGTAGTGCGGAGTTGCACCCTCGGAGAATATACTAAACGAGACTCGATGCATAGATAGTTTGAGAACGGATCTCGGAATTACTCGGGTCTATTTAGTGTGTTTTACTATTTGCGGTTGAAGTTGGGACGTTTATGTGTTTTAGTAGATGCTCGTGGACCTAGTGTTCACATCTAGTGTTATCGTAGTGCAGAATAATAGAAAGTGCAAATATGGAAAGTTTTGTTTAGATGACAACCTAGTGACGACTCGGTTTCAACAGGCGGATCCTCCTAGCTTGACCAGTGACTCTGGCAGAGCTCCGTTACCGTTTGACTCTTCCTGCGGCTACTCCGACAGAGCTTCGTTGCTAAGGACTAGTTCTGCGGCTAATCCGGCAGAGCTTCGCTACTTGATTTGAGCTAGTCGATCACAGGCACCTCGGTATTGAGTGGGGTGCTCGAAGGTGAGGAGTAGCGTCGATGTTGCTTTTATCGGAACTACGATTGAGTGGATCGTTTGCCTCGGGTGTCCGAGTGCGAGCCCTTAGCGGGAGAGTTTAGAGGGGGAAGAGAAGATGAGAAAATTGTGTCAAATGAATGAAGCGGAGGGGGGTATTTATAGGTGTTTTCGGCCCTCGTCGCCCATATGGACGCCTGAGCTGGGGCGCACCAAGACCCAGGCGCCTGGGCTAAGGCGTGTGGATACTAAGGCGCGTGAGGTGGGGCGGTTGGGATTTTGAAGATATAGTTTTGATACTTTCCAAAACCGAGAGGGAGGAGGATAATTCGTTACTTGGGGATTAAGGCTCCCGCGGCTTGACCTAGCGCCGTGAACATTAGTGGGCCTCGGGTGTGCATCCCGAGGTTCGCTTGGCGCGGTGCTAACTCGGTTTGAGTTTCGGGACCGACTCGGGGTCCCGGTGTCGGAATTGACTCTAATTAGTGTCTATGCGACCGTAACGATACGACTAAGGCTGCCATCATGTTAGTTTTAATTTTTTTGAGTAATTATTTGATCCGTTCTATAGAAAAACTATCTAAAACATTGCGATCCCACGTCGCGTTGCAGTCCTATCGTCATCGGGTGTTTGCTGGGCACTTATGTAGCCACCAGGTGTCTACACCTGCGTGTATCACATCAATGTTAGTACGTGAGAAATAGATAGCAGTATGCAATAATAACTACTGGCATATATATACTGATCGGAAGGAGAGCACTCACAATTATATTTGCGGCCTTGTACACGTTTGTATCTTGCACGTTCGTGTAGTGTTGGTGATCAAGGAGATCTACTGTCTTCTCCTTACGGTTGATGCATATGCATGAGTAGTACTCATCGAGGTTGATGGGAACAAACATGAGATCAACATTCAAGTTAAAAGAACGACCACACTTTCTTTTAAAAAAGTCGAAATGCGACATCAAGATGTCCACTAACTGCGTGGATGGACCGTCTTCATACTGGTCAATCATCCCATAAAGGCAGTCCTACAAACATATTCAGTGTGTCTCAGATTGGGATCAACTGTACCAAATTTTTCCAATCAGAGTATGTTGAAGTAACACATTCACTACGTTGGAGTAACATAAAATATGGCCGATTTAATTAATATACATACTT
Source organism: Agrostemma githago (assembly GCA_958450325.1). Classification (NCBI taxonomy): domain Eukaryota; kingdom Viridiplantae; phylum Streptophyta; class Magnoliopsida; order Caryophyllales; family Caryophyllaceae; genus Agrostemma; species Agrostemma githago. Next base: position 66,323,613 of record OY288248.1, on the reverse strand, counting down.
TTAGTATTAATTTCTTGAATTACATTATGAATTTGGCTCTCACGCAAGAATTTATATGAGGGACATGTACTCTCCTGGACCAATGGTGATAATTATATATATATATATACACAAATACAACAGTAACGCGTACCGTCTGTCGGAGACCAAAGAAAGTCGTCGTTGGTGTCTCGTCCGAAGTAGTGACGCCAGAGGCAAGCCTGTTCAACAGCATCGACCAGCACTCGATGATGCACGACGCCATTTTCTGACTCGGTAATATTGAACGTATATCATTCGGCTTAATTCTAGACATAGATGAATACACTGCCACCTCCTCGCTAAAAATAGAGAAAAAAAAAGAAAAAAAAGGAGGTCAAAAAAATTTGTAAAAATATTCACTCATCACTGTTACAGTAAATGCTTGCGTACTTTTTATAGTGTCGAGCTCCACAAGGCAGTAGTCCACGATATTTTTGCGGCGGATGGCGATCTTGCTTAACAACATCTCGTTGTTCGCTAGAAGCGGTGACAACATAGGGCAGTTCGCATCTTCGTCGCCACAGTCAATAGAACAACCTAGGCCGTCACCCTTACCACGGCTTCGGCTCTTCTGGACGGATCTTGTCCGCGTTGTCAACTCTGAATCAAGCACCGTTTCTGTGACCGGGGTTGTAGGGTCAGGTGTCGACAGTCGGCTCTTCTTCGACGGTCGTTCATCATGTTCTGTCTCTCCTGCCCTCTTGACAGTCTCCCCCCTTTGTGTCCGCAACACGGGATATTGTTTCCTTGATGGCGATATTTGCTTTATCATTCAGGAACTCTCTCACCCTCGCTATAACCTCATCTCTGTCCTTGTCGATGTCGCACAGGACCAGAGTCGATGCAATCTCTGCTCTATAGAGGTTGTTCGCCTCCATTGTGCCTAGGAAACAGTCGAACACTTCCCCCGCATACAGCATCATGTGTATCATGAGGTAGACACCGCAATCGTTTGCCGAAAAACCACCACCCTGCCATGTGAATGGGACGTTGACAACAGGGAAATCCGCGACAGCTGAACCCTTTGTGATACATTTTTTGACCATATATTTTCCCATTTCCACAGCCTTGATTATACAAAAAAACATATAAGACTGACAGTTGACAACACGTGTCTTGGTGTATAAAATGATATCCGATTGTATATAAAATAAGTACACTTACTGCGATTTTTGTCATCCCGACATATGGTAGGCTTTCGAATTCCTGCTCCTCGTAACTCCTATTGTCGAGGTATTCGATCTGCTTTGAGAGGAAGTTGATACATGCGCAGCTGTAGTGATCATTGTCGTCAGATAGCACCGGAACGAACACCTGTTAATTGGTAATTAAGTTGTTGGTGATTATTTTTAAGGAGCTATAATAAAGGGTCAACCATATGAGTATTTCATATAGACGTACCAAGTCGGAGTCTAGCTGGATGGTGTCTTTATTTACTTCGGTCCAAATCTCCCAGAAGTTGAACAGGTCATCGCCAATGTCGACTTTTTTACCACTCTTTATGCCCTTCCACAATTTCATTACTGTCTTCTGCATGACATATGTTGAAGTAACAATTCATAATCGTTACAATAACACAAAGAGTAACAGTCGTTGTAGAATTAAAGTAACCGTATCAACGCCTTGCAGTAACACTGGTTGTTGTGTTAGAGTAATAGTATTAACGCCATAGAGTAACACTACTTTTGGATATCATCATTATAGTGACATACTTATTAAAGTAACAGTATCCACGCCTTAGAGTAACACTTGTTGGTGTATTAAAATAACATTGACAGTATTGAACTTGTGGAAGGGAATGAAGTGTGGTACAGAAGAGGAAATTCATTATGAATGTTCATTCCAGATATGTTAGTAACACTGGTTGTTGATTGTACTAGTATGATCAAAATAAGAGAGACAAGCTTACGCTGTGGCTAACGCCAAAGAAGCAGCGTGATATCGGACGCGGTGGAGTCCGACTATCTAGCGGCAAGGTTGTTAAGTAGTATGCACCAGCTATCGATGACAGCGTTTGAGAGCTGCTGTCCCGGCTGAAGTGTCAACAGCTCGTCACGAGGTATGTTGAAGAAGTCGTCAACCCTTACCAGCATCTCACTGATACAATTTAAATGAATTATGTGACAATCGATAAAAAATAACATAGAGAAAAAACAGCAGGTAAATGACATTGATTATTGATAAAAACTTACTTTGCGCTGTATTTTTCAATGTTGTAAAAGATGTAATCCATTATGTCTTTTCGAACACTCAATACGGACCTGAACAACCTGTTATTTCTAACCAAAAAGTCTGATACGATTAGTTGGTCTTGTTCAGGGGTCCCACAATCATACAAGCATCCAAGTTTCTCGTCGACAACTTACATGCATTCCAACAATTTTTTAGAGTGAAAGAAATAAGTGTGGAACACCTTCCGTCCATCAACTTCCACACACAAATATTCACTTATATTTGTTTCATCAGATCGGTGATCACCTTCCTCCGGACCACCCTTAACAGCCTCAACCATCTCCGCTGTCGTATACAATTCGAAGTCCGGACCGCCTTCATTCCCACAATCGAGAGGTGTCACGATCGCCACCTCTGGTTGTGTGGGCTGGCCCATGAATGCGGGGGCCTTTGTCGTTGCGTTCTTGGCGCGTGCGTACGCCTCGAAAACTTCATCACCCATCCGGTGGAGCTCTTCCCCACTCTAGAAGTCTTGCGATGCCTGCGAAGGAACCGGGTCATCGTGCAGTGGCTTCCTGGATGTTACTCTTCTCAATTTGGAAGCGGCTGAGATCCACCAGTCATGGAAGGCAACTGCATTCCTTGCCATCATGAGGTACAACTTATGTACCTCCTGCATCAAAAGAGTACTAAAATGTTAATCTGGAGGCTGTAACTTATGATTCGTATTAAAGTAACACATATTTGCTATTAGAGTAACACATGATAAGCATTAAAGTAACACATCTTCACGCTTAAATTAACACATCTTCCCGCTTAAAACAGGACCCGAATTCCTTAAAGTAACACATGATGCGCATTAGAGTAATAGGAATTCAAAGTAAAAGTAACATAATTAAACGAATATAGTGACAGAGACACACACCGCCATCATTGACAAAATTTTTTATCACTTACGTCTACTGCCTTTGCTTTTAGGTCGTCGTCATCCTCGACGCCATCTGCTAGCTCAATGTTTATAGACTTCGCAGCTTTGTGCGTGGATAATGTTGGGGCATCGGTGTGCCGGACATTCTTTATCGTCAGAAGCGACACGTCATCCACGACCTCCTCATCCACCACCTCATCAAGTAAACGGGGGTATTTCCCCTTTGACTTGGTAAGACGACCAAGCCCACCCACAACAAATTCACCAAATAACCTTTCAAGCATCCGCTCGCGATCCCAATGCTTGATCAGCGGTAGATCGTACGGGCAACAATGATCACGGTATTGGAAACGCAGAAAGTATGTGATCATCAGCAATGGCAAACAACCGAGCAGGTATGTCGGTTTCCGAAGAACGGAGTCTTGACAGGCTACCGCAAGCCCATCCAATACAAACGTGCACCAACCAAAGTTTTTGATCTGCTCTACGTTCTCCAGCACCTCAACAGACTCAGATCAACAGCATAATTCGACGTTGGGTTAAGAAAAATAGACATGTTGTACAGAACGAACAGCCTGCAAAAGTCGTCCCCACCGTCAACGTTCTTCTGTAGTTCTTCCAGCAATAGTGTGATAGTGATCACGTCGCTTCCAGTAGAAATTTGGAACCGGTCCCTCCATGCTTGTTTAAGACTGATGACATCCTCCGCCAGTGCTTCCTTCGACCCCCATAGGGAGCAGGTCAACTGAGTGCGGACCGAAAGGTAGGAGGAAACAGTCGTGAACATCATGCTTCATTACCAAGAATTGATCGTTTTTCCTTGGTAGTCTGAAAATCAGAGTGTCATCGGCAAATAGCTTGAAGTTAGGTGCAAACTTACCGGGAAAACTTTTAAGTCGCATTTGTAGTAGGCCGCCAAAACCAATGCTGATGACAGCCTCCCGGTGCTTATCATTAAAGTTGGACATTAATTCCACAAGACTCTGTGGTCTACACCTAAAGTGAACCTTCTTATCAACAGCTTCTGGTTCCCCTTCTTTTCCATTCTGAAAAGGGACAAGTATGAGAATAATTAGTATGTTCAACTATTATTAGAGCTTAGTACGCACCAGGTAAGAGAAATCAACAATGCTAAGGCTCACAGGCCTGCAATTGACCCGCCCCTTGCGGTGCAATTTCCCGCCACCTTTGTTTCTTGATTTATCTCCTCCTTTTGCCATCTGAAAAGTACAATAATTATGTACAACTATTGTAACAAGTAGTTAGTATGTACAATAACCTTGTAGGTAAAATAAACGTAAAGCTGATACGCGTTAAAGTAACATAAATATAGAACAAAGATACAAATTAAAGTAACACGTCTTCTGGATTACAGTAACACAATAAATTCTTTAAAGTAACACCATAAGTGTTACATTAACACCATAAAATAAGAGTACAGTTGATAAGCGTTAAAGTAACACAAAGAAAGTGTTAGAGTAACATAAGATGCGAATTAGAGTAACACGTCTACACAATTGAGTGTACCAGATTACAAGGATTCAAAGTAGCACAAAGATGGGAGTTAAAGTAACACGTCTTCTGCATTACAGTAACACATGGTCGTCTTTAAAATAACACCATACATGTAACACTATAACTAAACGACCTCTTACAGTAACACATCAAGTTTATTATAGTAACTGCGTATGCACATTAGAATAACATTCGAAATATGTTCGTCTGAATATGCAGTTGAATTCATTTAGACAAAACAAATGAAAACCCAGATACCGCAACAATCTTTAGTGAAACTAATTAATTATAGGGCACAAACGCAGCAAAGTAAATCAATCAATAATTAGCGAGAAAATTAATGAAATCAGATACGAATATAAACTAAACCTAGTTCTTCAGTACAACAATCGAGTATTAGCGACTTACCTTATATTATGCCGCCTGAAGATTATCTTAGCTGAAGTTAGAGAGCTGCTTCAATGTAGCCTTGCTTGAGTTGAAGATAAGAGGATGCGCGGGTGTGTTTTGAAAAAAATCAGAAGTCGAGCGATTGTGTTTGTGATGATGAAGGTGAAGGGTTTTAGTTAGGCGGGTGAGTTTGAATGAAAAAATTGAATGTGAGGTAACATGTTTTAGTGGTTGGAGAGAATTAATGGAGAGGAGAGGATTTTATTATATTTTAACCAATATATGTTAGTTATTACCTTAATTACTAGACTCAATCACCACCATCCATCCCCCTCTAGATCAATGGTTGTAAATATGACTTATGGACTCAAAAAAAAAGGACTCACTTGATCTTTACTATACATATATATGTGTGTGCGTGTGTGTGAGTAAATTAAAAAAAAATCCCTTTTAAGATACCAAATTTTAAATTTACTCCCTTTTGAAATTTTTGTTAAAAATAACTACCAAAATCTATCAAAAGTTCAAAAATTGCTCCCAAATTTATTTTTAGAACAAAAATGCCCTTGGTTAGAGGGTGAGGTGAAGTAATATGACATAAAAAAGTTAGGGGCATTTTCGTCCAAAAATTATATTTTGGAGCAATTTTTGAACTTTTGGTAGATTTTGGGAGTTATTTTTAACAAAAAATTTAAAAGGGAGTAATTTTTAATTTACTCTCTCTCTCTCTCTCTCTCTCTCTCTATCTCTATATATGTGTGTGTATATATATAGAGAGAGAGAAAGATGAGATCAAATAAGTCTCAACTATCTTCATAAGTCCATAAGTCTTATTGTCTTATTACAATAAAATATATAAGGTTAATATTCCCTACAAAAATGAGCACTCTATTATTATTTCTAATTAATCTAAGTAGTTACTCCATCAATCAATTTTTTCTTCTTCTTCTTCTTCTTCTTCTTCTTCTTCTTCTTCTTCTTCTTCTTCTACATCTTGGTTCTTGAGACCAAATTTAATCCATATTTCACTTACTTCATCAATCATTCGTTGGGTACACGATTTTAAGGCGCCTTTAAAATACTGTAGAGAAAAAAAAAAGTCAGCATTAGTCGGATATATAATAGATTCAACGATCTTCAATTCGTGAGACACAATATCAACAATAGACAGACATACAAAAAACCACATACTGAATTCAACGTAGAAATATTTGTTTTACGGTATCCTGCGTACTATCGAAAATTCACAGTAGAAAGATTTCTGAGTCATTCAAGACTAACTAATTCACAGTGTCAAGCCTAGAAAGATTTGTTTTACTACCTAATCTCAGTTTCCACAAATCAGTAAGACAACACATCATTTTTAGAGCTATAACATTTACGCAAGTTCTCTTAATCTTTCTAGTACAGACAAACAATGAAAAAAAAATAAAAGAGGATCAATCACCTGATCGAGCATATTAACTTGAAGTGTGGTGCAATTTCTGAAGATCTGCGGCTTCAATTCCATAGAACAACCAGTACCGCCTCAAAATGAGGTGAATTAGAGGCACCTGCATTGTGCCAAACACATTGATCAAATTCAGCTGGGCCTAAATGAATGCCTCGGATCAAACACATACAACATTAGATGATCTATCTATCTCAAAGCTAAAATTCCGTTTATAGTGGCTGAACATTATATTTGAAGAGATACAAGTGAATTATAAGTGAGCAAAGGGTAGTCTTCATTAAACTAGACAATGGCTAATTGCCGGTTAGTCAGAATAAATAAATACACTGTACAGTTCTGCGTGCCAATAGACGAATATCACGCATTAATTTAGTACTTACCAATGAATTGAAAAAGGTTGAATGTGAACTGTGAAGAGGTGTGAACTACAAGTTACAAAATTGATGAAAACCCAACCAAAAAAAGATGATGATGAAGCATTAACTACAGTAGTAAATTCCAGAATTTGGCCCAAAATGGCAGTTTTTTATATGATGGGTGATGAAACAAATGTTGAAAATCAAGTGAATTATAAGTGAATTTCCATACGAAGCAGTCAGGATTATATAAACTCATGAGCCAATGGCTAACCTGAAACGCAGGGTTCTCTCTCATTGATGATAGTACAATTAAATGAATTTATAGATTGGCTTCTCTCTCAGTAAGCCATGTTCGTCTAACTAAGATTGCTATTAAAAAGCGATCAAGAGTGAATTCTAAAACACAAAATGCAAAGATCTTACCCATCAAAATCAGCAATTGCAATAAAATTCGACAAAGTTTATTAATGAACTATTGTGTATAAATAATCCACCCTATACTCAACTCAACACATGAAGACCAAAACGAGCTTGACTCGTAACCCGACTTCACCCGACTCTACCAAAATGTTTATTGTCGCACATAAACCAATATTCCTAAAAATGTTGATATTAACATACCCAAAGATACTCAATTATGAAGCAATAGTGAACCAATCTTAACCGAGTCGTCTTCCTCCCTTTGACATTTCCCGACATCTTCTTCATGCTTACCCAAACCACACGCTACACGATGCCCAAATTCAGTCATCATCATCATCATCTATATTTATACACTCGATCCTACTCCTACTTCACTTCAATCATATACCATCAAATTAAATTGCAACCAAGTCTCTGCCATCATATTCACTTTGTTGACAACTAGTAGTAGACTAGTAGTACCCTCATCTTTACTCCAACCAAATCAACCTTACTCTACTACACTAATCTCAACCTTACTCGGTTTGCTGCATTTCTCACTGTTTGTACTTTGTAGATATTACTCGTACTAAACAAACGGAAACCAATAACCAATTGACAAACACAAATCAGGAACAAATTAGGAACCCTAAGTTGTTACTCAATTCAAACGAAAATAACTAAATTAACTCAACTGTTTCATGAGAATATAGAACTCAATAATCATATTTAAGATAACCTAAATATGATTAAGAAATTTAACTAATTACATTGTAAAGAATAAATACACAGATAAATCAGTAACAAAATTCAAACTGGGCAAAAATAAAATAAAAATCGATCAATTGAACTGTTTCATAAGATTTTAGAACTCAATAATCGTTACCCTAAATGATAGAACTATAGAAAAAAAATTAGGGTTTAGAAATAATTTACCTAGATTTGCTGGAGTAATCATCATTCTATATCACGTCGTGCGATGGTCGGACATCCGTCGTGGTGCGGCGGTCGGTGGTGGTGTCTCTGTCGCCGGTTGCGGTGGCGGAGGCGGTGAAGAATAGTGGCGGATTTTGAAAGTCCCTAAATGTTGGTTAGAAAATGTTTAGAGCCGCTATGGCTATGAGTCTATGAATCTAGACAGAAGCTCGGTGAGACGGCGACGATGCTTGAAGTACGGATGACGGCGAAGCGGTGGTTAGAGGAGTGATGTCGAAGTACAATTCAAAGCATGGTCTAATTTTTGGGAATTGATAATGAAGGAGGGAGAAAGTGAGTAGAAATCAAGAAATAAAATATGAAGTGGTCAAGCTGTACAGTACGAAAAATGGTTAGAAAGAAAGATGAAAAAAGAAAAGTCTTTGGTACATGATTGTATCATTGTAATCATTTTTATAAAAAAATGGTGTCTTTGATATTAAAGAAATCAGTTTTCTTTGTTATTAGATTGTACATTAATTAGAAATCATTTGTTTGCATATAAGAAATCATTTATTTGGGTAAATTGATTTCTTTGATCAAAGACACCATTCATCCTATTAAATTATTATTTATTGATGATTCCTTTTGAGCAAATTCTAGTAGTGGAGGCTCCTCACCCGTTGTATTTCGTTCATAGTCCGGTCGTTTTTTCTGTGATTTTGCATCACTTGCTGAAGCCGCATTAGCAACCTGGTACCCATTGCCATGACCTCTGCCTCCACGTCCATTGCCTCGACCTCCTCTTCGTCCACGGCCTCGTCCTGTACCTGGAATCCGTGTTTCACATAACAATTTTCTTCGGCGTGGTAGAACTTCTTACAATACGTGCACCGATCTCGGAGTTTCTCCTCTTCGTCTTGGTTGGTCATTTTTATAGCCATGGCAGCGTCATGTATCTCCTCTTTTGCCTTTGACACGACCCTATGCCTTTCCTCTCGTAGTACGATAACATTTGCTCTACTTAAAGATGTGATCTCGTCTTCCATCAATAAGTTTGAGCGAACGTGTCCATGAAGTGTCGTGTCAAGTCCCATAAGAAATTAGTCGACTTTTTCTTCTTCACGTTCTTTGGTTAACGCGGCTGCTGCTCCACAAGTGCAAGGAGGCAAACGACTATAATTACCCAACTCGTCCCATATCGCCTTCAATCATGTATAATATTCTACAATTGATTGATTCTTTCTTTGTTTGCATTGATTAAGATCGTTTTTCAACTGATGAACACGAGGAGCATTACCTGTTGAATAACGTTCCTGCAATTCCTTCCAAATTTCCGTCACTGTTCCAGAGAACGTAATACTTGGGTAGAGCTTGCTGTCTATCACGTTCCGTAACCACGACTTGACCATGACATTGCATTATCGCCGTGCCATCCTTTCAAGAGTTTCTTCTCCAACTTTCACGACGGGTTTCTTCAATGCTCCCTCGACGAATCCCAATTTATTTTTTGCGTCGTGTCCAGTCCGTACCGCATCTGCCCAAAGGTCATAATTATCCCGGTTAAAAATTGTTTTTGCCAACATCAAACTTGGACTATCTGATGGATGGAGGTACAATGGTGAAGATAGCGCAATCTGCTCGATCTTATTGTTGCTGAATCCTTTTTCAGAATAGAGAGAGCTTACATGAGAAAGTATCCCCAATTTTAATTGAGTTGTCTGATTTTTTCCACAGCATTATGTTCAAGAACATTATACATTACAAAGCCTTGACCGATTAGAGACAATGATTGCTACTATTCTTTGTAACTTGGAGAAACTCTTTCCACCAACTTTCTTTACTATTATGGTACACCTTGTTGTTCATCTCGTTGCTAAAGCTAAAATTGGTGGCCCGGTGCATTACCGATGGATGTACCCTATTGAGAGGTAATAATGTTTCCTTTATTTAGTTTTCATTAGTGGTGTATCATAAAACGAAACACGCCTGATAAGCTAATTATTTTAGGTATTTTTCTACACTTAAGTAATGTAGGCAATAAAGCACGTCCTGAAGGATCAATTGCAGAAACTTATATAATTCAAGAGTGTATACCATTTTGCTCTCGTTACTTGGGAGAAGGTGATGACATTAGGAATTCCTCAAATAGAAACAATGCACAGTCTACCTATAGTTATGAAAATAGTGGAGAATCATGTCTTTTTCCATCAGTTGGTCAACTGTATGGACGAGTTGAAGGTTTTATGATGGATGAGAATACATGGGGATAAGCACATCGATACGTTCTGTTCAATTGTGATTGCAAAGATATTTAATCTTTAAGAGAGTATAAAATTTAATTTTGCATCTTTGTTTCTAACTTTGATGATGTTTAAATATATTTTATAACTAACAAGAATAATTGATGTAAGGAACATGTATCTTTCCTCAAGAGAATACATAGACGTAATCGTTTAACTCAACTTGTCCAAGATCGAATGCAGAACAAAGAATTTGTCGAATGGTTGAAAACATTTGTGAGTATTTACTAAAACACATAGTTTCATAAATATATGCGCGCGCGCACACACACACATATTGTGTTAGAATAATATTCGTGTGGCCTAAGTGTTTCGGTATAAATATTAATTAAGTTCATATTAAATGTTACGAGATTTTAATATGAAAGACGACACCGTGATGGATCAGTTTCGATTAATGTACTTAAAGTCGGGAATTACTATTCCTTCCGACCTTACCCAGTATCAAAAGATGTCTTTTCACGAAGAGATATGAACCGTTTGAGTTATACGTATCCCTTGACTTGTATATACACATATACATATCAAAGCAAGTAAGTACGTAACATCTCGATCTTCTCAAAAAGGGCAAACAGTTTGTATTTACAGAAAGAAAAGACACAGTTCCATCTCCATCATCAAGGAGCATTAAGGAAGAGTTAAGGAGGAAAATCAATCATCGTTTATTCTTATTATTGAGTGCGTCTGATAGACATGGACCAAGGTTATTCCTATTTTTGTTAATTGATTGTATTGGGTTGAATTAGATCCAATCTATAACGATTGTGGGACAGAATTCATTATCGATTCATAAAGTATCACTTACATTTGGTATCAGAGCACTCGTAGATTTGATTAATTTACCCATAAAGTTATACGTTTTAATTGATTACGTATGTATGTCATGTTTGTACGCCTTGCGTGTATGCTCAAGATGACGCCACTGATTTCTCTGCCTTTCAAGAAATATCATGTACAATTATGAGTAATTATGTTGATTTGATTATTAAATATCATCTAATCTTCCGCTGCATAGTTTGATCATATTCGCATCAGAAAGGAGAAAAGTAGTCTGCATATGTATCGAATTAATTGCATATTAATCGCATGTTAACCGCATAAGATATGTATTGATAAGATATGTACTAATAATGGTAGTGTGCATATTAATCGTATATGATATGTATTGATAATCCTCTGACATATTCTGACAACTTGTGCAAATGATCATCCTGACATATTCAGAATAGTGTGAAATTGGTATTTACTGTTTCTGCATTATGCAATACTATATATTATGGGCAAACAATTATTTTTTTTGCAAATGATCAATTACTGTTTCCGCATTATGCAATTAATTATACTCTATATATTATGCAATTCGTGGATTTTATAGGGTAAAAATATTATAATGTAAATCATGTACTGTATTATGCAATGTTAGTCATGGATTTTTATTTCATGATTGCATCTCATGGTTATATGTTGTACATCGTAATATCATTGTAATATCATCTCATGGTAAATTGTCACTTTCCATGTAGGCCATGGAAAGTGACAATTCTGAAAAGTGGTTTGATGCCATGAAAGAGGAGATGAAATCAATGGATGATAACAAAGTATGGGACTTAGTTGCGTTACCTGAGGGTTCTAAGACCGTTGGCTCAAAATGGGTCTATAAGACCAAAACGGACTCTAAAGGTAACATTGAAAGATACAAGGCCCGACTAGTTGCCAAAGGTTTCACTCAAAAAGACGGCATTGACTATAAAGAAACTTTCTCTCCAGTATCAAAGAAAGATTCTTTAAGAATTGTCTTGGCTTTGGTAGCTCATTATGATCTCGAGCTTCAGCAAATGGATGTAAAGACCGCCTTTCTAAACGTTATGCTTGAGGAAGAAGTGTATATGGACTAACCCGAGGGGTTTACATCCCCGGGTAATGAAGATAAGGTGTGTAGGCTGAGAAAGTCGATATATGGACTAAAACAAGCTTCCAGACAGTGGTATTTAAAGTTTAATGATACCATTACGTCATATGGGTTTGTAGAGATTATCGTTGATTGGTGTATCTACATTAAGATCAGTGGGAGTAGATTCATTATTTTAGTCTTATATGTTGACGATATTTTACTTGCTACAAATAATCTAGGCATGTTACATGACGTAAAGAAATATCTATCTAAGAATTTTGAAATAAAAGATATGGGTGAGGCATCCTATGTGATCGGAATTGAAATTTTCCGCAATAGATCACAAGGATTGTTAGGGTTGTCTCAGAAAGCTTACATCGATAAAGTTCTAGAGAGATATAGAATGATTGAATGTTCTGCAGGGTTAGTTCCTGTACAGAAAGGAGACAAGTTCGGCACAATGCAATGTCCCAGTAATGAATTGGAACGAAAGGAAATGAAGAATATTCCTTATGCATCTGTGGTAGGGAGTTTGAATTATCTTCAGACATGTACTCGACCAGACATCAGCTTTGCTGTTGGAATGTTGGGTCGATTTCAATGTGATCCCGGAATGGATCACTGGAGAGCAGCGAAGAAAGTCCTTAGGTACTTGCAAGGCACCAAGGAGTTCATGCTTACGTACAAGAGATCCGATCATCTTGAGGTGATTGGGTATTCAGATTCTGATCATGGCAGGTGTACTGATAGTCGAAAATCAACATCTGGCTATGTATTTCTTTTAGCTAATAGGGCAATATCATGGAGGAGTAAGAAGCAGTCTATTATTGCTACTTCTACTATGGAAGCTGAATTTGTGGCATGCTTTGAAGCCTCTGTTCATGCATTGTGGTTACGGAATTTTATTTCAGGACTTGGGATTATCGATAGTATAGCTAAGTCGTTGAAAATTTATTGTGATAATACCGCAACCGTCTTCTTTGCTAAGAACGATAAGTACTCCGATGGTGCTAAGCACATAGAATTAAAGTATTTATCGGTCAAGGAGGACGTGCAGAAGCAAAGAGTGTCAATTGAGCATATATGAACAGATATGATGGTGGCAGATCCATTAACTAAAGGATTACCACCCAAGGCGTTCCTTGGCCATGTAGAACGTATGGGTGTTATAGATAGAGCCTTGCTATTGTAAAGATAATATGCCTATTATGAATATGACATCTAGAATTCACTAATTGTTTGTTTCTGCTTTTACGAACATGTTGTCATTAAAGTGTATGTATACATTACAGTTATTAGACTACATGTGACTAATTGTGAGAATTAAGGTTATTCTCAACCTAAAGATTACTTAGATTTGGAATTGGTTCGTGATACATGGAAGGAATCATGTCGCTTAATATATGACGTGTGACCGCCATGATTCGATTAGTTCTAACTCGATTAAGGATATGAAAGTTAATGAACTTAATATCAAAGTGCACATTATAGTTATTTAACCATTAAGTCAACACATAGGCCAAGTGGGAGAATGTTAGAATAATATTCGTGTGGCCTAAGTGTTTCGGTATAAATATTAATTAAGTTCATATTAAATATTACGAGACTTTAATATGAAAGACGACACCGTGATGGATCGGTTTCGATTAATGTACTTAAAGTCGGGAATTACTATTCCTTTCGACCTTACCCAGTATCAAAAGATGTCTTTTCACGAAGAGATATGAACCGTTTGAGTTGTACGTATCCCTTGACTTGTATATACACATATACATATCAAAGCAAGTAAGTACGTAACATCTCGATCTTCTCAAAAAGGGCAAACAGTTTGTATTTACAGAAAGAAAAGACACAGTTCCATCTCCATCATCAAGGAGCATTAAGGAAGGGTTAAGGAGGAAAATCAATCATCGTTTATTCTTATTATTGAGTGCGTCTGATAGACATGGACCAAGGTTATTCCTATTTTCGTTAATTGATTGTATTGGGTTGAATTAGATCCAATCTATAACGATTGTGGGACAGAATTCATTATCGATTCATAAAGTATCACTTACATTTGGTATCAGAGCACTTGTAGATTTGATTAATTTACCCATAAAGTTATACATTTTAATTGATTACGTATGTATGTCATGTTTGTACACCTTGCGTGTATGCTCAAGATGACGCCACTGATTTCTCTGCCTTTCAAGAAATATCATGTACAATTATGAGTAATTATGTTGATTTGATTATTAAATATCATCTAATCTTCCGCTGCATAGTTTGATCATATTCGCATCAGAAAGGAGAAAAGTAGTCTGCATATGTATCGAATTAATTGCATATTAATCGCATGTTAACCGCATAAGATATGTATTGATAAGATATGTACTAATAATGGTAGTGTGCATATTAATCGTATATGATATGTATTGATAATCCTCTGACATATTCTGACAACTTGTGCAAATGATCATCCTGACATATTCAGAATAGTGTGAAATTGGTATTTACTGTTTCTGCATTATGCAATACTATATATTATGGGCAAACAATTGTTTTTTTTGCAAATGATCAATTACTGTTTCCGCATTATGCAATTAATTATACTCTATATATTATGCAATTCGTGGATTTTATAGGGTAAAAATATTATAATGTAAATCATGTACTGTATTATGCAATGTTAGTCATGGATTTTTATTTCATGATTGCATCTCATGGTTATATGTTGTACATCGTAATATCATTGTAATATCATCTCATGGTAAATTGTCACTTTCCATGTAGGCCATGGAAAGTGACAATTCTGAAAAGTGGTTTGATGCCATGAAAGAGGAGATGAAATCAATGGATGATAACAAAGTATGGGACTTAGTTGCGTTACCTGAGGGTTCTAAGACCGTTGGCTCAAAATGGGTCTATAAGACCAAAACGGACTCTAAAGGTAACATTGAAAGATACAAGGCCCGACTAGTTGCCAAAGGTTTCACTCAAAAAGACGGCATTGACTATAAAGAAACTTTCTCTCCAGTATCAAAGAAAGATTCTTTAAGAATTGTCTTGGCTTTGGTAGCTCATTATGATCTCGAGCTTCAGCAAATGGATGTAAAGACCGCCTTTCTAAACGTTATGCTTGAGGAAGAAGTGTATATGGACTAACCCGAGGGGTTTACATCCCCGGGTAATGAAGATAAGGTGTGTAGGCTGAGAAAGTCGATATATGGACTAAAACAAGCTTCCAGACAGTGGTATTTAAAGTTTAATGATACCATTACGTCATATGGGTTTGTAGAGATTATCGTTGATCGGTGTATCTACATTAAGATCAGTGGGAGTAGATTCATTATTTTAGTCTTATATGTTGACGATATTTTACTTGCTACAAATAATCTAGGCATGTTACATGACGTAAAGAAATATCTATCTAAGAATTTTGAAATAAAAGATATGGGTGAGGCATCCTATGTGATCGGAATTGAAATTTTCCGCAATAGATCACAAGGATTGTTAGGGTTGTCTCAGAAAGCTTACATCGATAAAGTTCTAGAGAGATATAGAATGATTGAATGTTCTGCAGGGTTAGTTCCTGTACAGAAAGGAGACAAGTTCGGCACAATGCAATGTCCCAGTAATGAATTGGAACGAAAGGAAATGAAGAATATTCCTTATGCATCTGTGGTAGGGAGTTTGAATTATCTTCAGACATGTACTCGACCAGACATCAGCTTTGCTGTTGGAATGTTGGGTCGATTTCAATGTGATCCCGGAATGGATCACTGGAGAGCAGCGAAGAAAGTCCTTAGGTACTTGCAAGGCACCAAGGAGTTCATGCTTACGTACAAGAGATCCGATCATCTTGAGGTGATTGGGTATTCAGATTCTGATCATGGCAGGTGTACTGATAGTCGAAAATCAACATCTGGCTATGTATTTCATTTAGCTAATAGGGCAATATCATGGAGGAGTAAGAAGCAGTCTATTATTGCTACTTCTACTATGGAAGCTGAATTTGTGGCATGCTTTGAAGCCTCTGTTCATGCATTGTGGTTACGGAATTTTATTTCAGGACTTGGGATTATCGATAGTATAGCTAAGTCGTTGAAAATTTATTGTGATAATACCGCAACCGTCTTCTTTGCTAAGAACGATAAGTACTCCGATGGTGCTAAGCACATAGAATTAAAGTATTTATCGGTCAAGGAGGACGTGCAGAAGCAAAGAGTGTCAATTGAGCATATATGAACAGATATGATGGTGGCAGATCCATTAACTAAAGGATTACCACCCAAGGCGTTCCTTGGCCATGTAGAACGTATGGGTGTTATAGATAGAGCCTTGCTATTGTAAAGATAATATGCCTATTATGAATATGACATCTAGAATTCACTAATTGTTTGTTTCTGCTTTTACGAACATGTTGTCATTAAAGTGTATGTATACATTACAGTTATTAGACTACATGTGACTAATTGTGAGAATTAAGGTTATTCTCAACCTAAAGATTACTTAGATTTGGAATTGGTTCGTGATACATGGAAGGAATCATGTCGCTTAATATATGACGTGTGACCGCCATGATTCGATTAGTTCTAACTCGATTAAGGATATGAAAGTTAATGAACTTAATATCAAAGTGCACATTATAGTTATTTAACCATTAAGTCAACACATAGGCCAAGTGGGAGAATGTTAGAATAATATTCGTGTGGCCTAAGTGTTTCGGTATAAATATTAATTAAGTTCATATTAAATATTACGAGACTTTAATATGAAAGACGACACCGTGATGGATCGGTTTCGATTAATGTACTTAAAGTCAGGAATTACTATTCCTTTCGACCTTACCCAGTATCAAAAGATGTCTTTTCACGAAGAGATATGAACCGTTTGAGTTGTACGTATCCCTTGACTTGTATATACACATATACATATCAAAGCAAGTAAGTACGTAACATCTCGATCTTCTCAAAAAGGGCAAACAGTTTGTATTTACAGAAAGAAAAGACACAGTTCCATCTCCATCATCAAGGAGCATTAAGGAAGGGTTAAGGAGGAAAATCAATCATCGTTTATTCTTATTATTGAGTGCGTCTGATAGACATGGACCAAGGTTATTCCTATTTTCGTTAATTGATTGTATTGGGTTGAATTAGATCCAATCTATAACGATTGTGGGACAGAATTCATTATCGATTCATAAAGTATCACTTACATTTGGTATCAGAGCACTTGTAGATTTGATTAATTTACCCATAAAGTTATACATTTTAATTGATTACGTATGTATGTCATGTTTGTACACCTTGCGTGTATGCTCAAGATGACGCCACTGATTTCTCTGCCTTTCAAGAAATATCATGTACAATTATGAGTAATTATGTTGATTTGATTATTAAATATCATCTAATCTTCCGCTGCATAGTTTGATCATATTCGCATCAGAAAGGAGAAAAGTAGTCTGCATATGTATCGAATTAATTGCTTATTAATCGCATGTTAACCGCATAAGATATGTATTGATAAGATATGTACTAATAATGGTAGTGTGCATATTAATCGTATATGATATGTATTGATAATCCTCTGACATATTCTGACAACTTGTGCAAATGATCATCCTGACATATTCAGAATAGTGTGAAATTGGTATTTACTGTTTCTGCATTATGCAATACTATATATTATGGGCAAACAATTGTTTATTTTGCAAATGATCAATTACTGTTTCCGCATTATGCAATTAATTATACTCTATATATTATGCAATTCGTGGATTTTATAGGGTAAAAATATTATAATGTAAATCATGTACTGTATTATGCAATGTTAGTCATGGATTTTTATTTCATGATTGCATCTCATGGTTATATGTTGTACATCGTAATATCATTGTAATATCATCTCATGGTAAATTGTCACTTTCCATGTAGGCCATGGAAAGTGACAATTCTGAAAAGTGGTTTGATGCCATGAAAGAGGAGATGAAATCAATGGATGATAACAAAGTATGGGACTTAGTTGCGTTACCTGAGGGTTCTAAGACCGTTGGCTCAAAATGGGTCTATAAGACCAAAACGGACTCTAAAGGTAACATTGAAAGATACAAGGCCCGACTAGTTGCCAAAGGTTTCACTCAAAAAGACGGCATTGACTATAAAGAAACTTTCTCTCCAGTATCAAAGAAAGATTCTTTAAGAATTGTCTTGGCTTTGGTAGCTCATTATGATCTCGAGCTTCAGCAAATGGATGTAAAGACCGCCTTTCTAAACGTTATGCTTGAGGAAGAAGTGTATATGGACTAACCCGAGGGGTTTACATCCCCGGGTAATGAAGATAAGGTGTGTAGGCTGAGAAAGTCGATATATGGACTAAAACAAGCTTCCAGACAGTGGTATTTAAAGTTTAATGATACCATTACGTCATATGGGTTTGTAGAGATTATCGTTGATCGGTGTATCTACATTAAGATCAGTGGGAGTAGATTCATTATTTTAGTCTTATATGTTGACGATATTTTACTTGCTACAAATAATCTAGGCATGTTACATGACGTAAAGAAATATCTATCTAAGAATTTTGAAATAAAAGATATGGGTGAGGAATCCTATGTGATCGGAATTGAAATTTTCCGCAATAGATCACAAGGATTGTTAGGGTTGTCTCAGAAAGCTTACATCGATAAAGTTCTAGAGAGATATAGAATGATTGAATGTTCTGCAGGGTTAGTTCCTGTACAGAAAGGAGACAAGTTCGGCACAATGCAATGTCCCAGTAATGAATTGGAACGAAAGGAAATGAAGAATATTCCTTATGCATCTGTGGTAGGGAGTTTGAATTATCTTCAGACATTTACTCGACCAGACATCAGCTTTGCTGTTGGAATGTTGGGTCGATTTCAATGTGATCCCGGAATGGATCACTGGAGAGCAGCGAAGAAAGTCCTTAGGTACTTGCAAGGCACCAAGGAGTTCATGCTTACGTACAAGAGATCCGATCATCTTGAGGTGATTGGGTATTCAGATTCTGATCATGGCAGGTGTACTGATAGTCGAAAATCAACATCTGGCTATGTATTTCATTTAGCTAATAGGGCAATATCATGGAGGAGTAAGAAGCAGTCTATTATTGCTACTTCTACTATGGAAGCTGAATTTGTGGCATGCTTTGAAGCCTCTGTTCATGCATTGTGGTTACGGAATTTTATTTCAGGACTTGGGATTATCGATAGTATAGCTAAGTCGTTGAAAATTTATTGTGATAATACCGCAACCGTCTTCTTTGCTAAGAACGATAAGTACTCCGATGGTGCTAAGCACATAGAATTAAAGTATTTATCGGTCAAGGAGGACGTGCAGAAGCAAAGAGTGTCAATTGAGCATATATGAACAGATATGATGGTGGCAGATCCATTAACTAAAGGATTACCACCCAAGGCGTTCCTTGGCCATGTAGAACGTATGGGTGTTATAGATAGAGCCTTGCTATTGTAAAGATAATATGCCTATTATGAATATGACATCTAGAATTCACTAATTGTTTGTTTCTGCTTTTACGAACATGTTGTCATTAAAGTGTATGTATACATTACAGTTATTAGACTACATGTGACTAATTGTGAGAATTAAGGTTATTCTCAACCTAAAGATTACTTAGATTTGGAATTGGTTCGTGATACATGGAAGGAATCATGTCGCTTAATATATGACGTGTGACCGCCATGATTCGATTAGTTCTAACTCGATTAAGGATATGAAAGTTAATGAACTTAATATCAAAGTGCACATTATAGTTATTTAACCATTAAGTCAACACATAGGCCAAGTGGGAGAATGTTAGAATAATATTCGTGTGGCCTAAGTGTTTCGGTATAAATATTAATTAAGTTCATATTAAATATTACGAGACTTTAATATGAAAGACGACACCGTGATGGATCGGTTTCGATTAATGTACTTAAAGTCAGGAATTACTATTCCTTTCGACCTTACCCAGTATCAAAAGATGTCTTTTCACGAAGAGATATGAACCGTTTGAGTTGTACGTATCCCTTGACTTGTATATACACATATACATATCAAAGCAAGTAAGTACGTAACATCTCGATCTTCTCAAAAAGGGCAAACAGTTTGTATTTACAGAAAGAAAAGACACAGTTCCATCTCCATCATCAAGGAGCATTAAGGAAGGGTTAAGGAGGAAAATCAATCATCGTTTATTCTTATTATTGAGTGCGTCTGATAGACATGGACCAAGGTTATTCCTATTTTCGTTAATTGATTGTATTGGGTTGAATTAGATCCAATCTATAACGATTGTGGGACAGAATTCATTATCGATTCATAAAGTATCACTTACATTTGGTATCAGAGCACTTGTAGATTTGATTAATTTACCCATAAAGTTATACATTTTAATTGATTACGTATGTATGTCATGTTTGTACACCTTGCGTGTATGCTCAAGATGACGCCACTGATTTCTCTGCCTTTCAAGAAATATCATGTACAATTATGAGTAATTATGTTGATTTGATTATTAAATATCATCTAATCTTCCGCTGCATAGTTTGATCATATTCGCATCAGAAAGGAGAAAAGTAGTCTGCATATGTATCGAATTAATTGCTTATTAATCGCATGTTAACCGCATAAGATATGTATTGATAAGATATGTACTAATAATGGTAGTGTGCATATTAATCGTATATGATATGTATTGATAATCCTCTGACATATTCTGACAACTTGTGCAAATGATCATCCTGACATATTCAGAATAGTGTGAAATTGGTATTTACTGTTTCTGCATTATGCAATACTATATATTATGGGCAAACAATTGTTTATTTTGCAAATGATCAATTACTGTTTCCGCATTATGCAATTAATTATACTCTATATATTATGCAATTCGTGGATTTTATAGGGTAAAAATATTATAATGTAAATCATGTACTGTATTATGCAATGTTAGTCATGGATTTTTATTTCATGATTGCATCTCATGGTTATATGTTGTACATCGTAATATCATTGTAATATCATCTCATGGTAAATTGTCACTTTCCATGTAGGCCATGGAAAGTGACAATTCTGAAAAGTGGTTTGATGCCATGAAAGAGGAGATGAAATCAATGGATGATAACAAAGTATGGGACTTAGTTGCGTTACCTGAGGGTTCTAAGACCGTTGGCTCAAAATGGGTCTATAAGACCAAAACGGACTCTAAAGGTAACATTGAAAGATACAAGGCCCGACTAGTTGCCAAAGGTTTCACTCAAAAAGACGGCATTGACTATAAAGAAACTTTCTCTCCAGTATCAAAGAAAGATTCTTTAAGAATTGTCTTGGCTTTGGTAGCTCATTATGATCTCGAGCTTCAGCAAATGGATGTAAAGACCGCCTTTCTAAACGTTATG
Source organism: Agrostemma githago (assembly GCA_958450325.1). Taxonomy (NCBI): domain Eukaryota; kingdom Viridiplantae; phylum Streptophyta; class Magnoliopsida; order Caryophyllales; family Caryophyllaceae; genus Agrostemma; species Agrostemma githago. The sequence goes on along the minus strand of OY288248.1, from coordinate 66,301,858 downwards.
CTTGAGGAAGAAGTGTATATGGACTAACCCGAGGGGTTTACATCCCCGGGTAATGAAGATAAGGTGTGTAGGCTGAGAAAGTCGATATATGGACTAAAACAAGCTTCCAGACAGTGGTATTTAAAGTTTAATGATACCATTACGTCATATGGGTTTGTAGAGATTATCGTTGATCGGTGTATCTACATTAAGATCAGTGGGAGTAGATTCATTATTTTAGTCTTATATGTTGACGATATTTTACTTGCTACAAATAATCTAGGCATGTTACATGACGTAAAGAAATATCTATCTAAGAATTTTGAAATAAAAGATATGGGTGAGGAATCCTATGTGATCGGAATTGAAATTTTCCGCAATAGATCACAAGGATTGTTAGGGTTGTCTCAGAAAGCTTACATCGATAAAGTTCTAGAGAGATATAGAATGATTGAATGTTCTGCAGGGTTAGTTCCTGTACAGAAAGGAGACAAGTTCGGCACAATGCAATGTCCCAGTAATGAATTGGAACGAAAGGAAATGAAGAATATTCCTTATGCATCTGTGGTAGGGAGTTTGAATTATCTTCAGACATTTACTCGACCAGACATCAGCTTTGCTGTTGGAATGTTGGGTCGATTTCAATGTGATCCCGGAATGGATCACTGGAGAGCAGCGAAGAAAGTCCTTAGGTACTTGCAAGGCACCAAGGAGTTCATGCTTACGTACAAGAGATCCGATCATCTTGAGGTGATTGGGTATTCAGATTCTGATCATGGCAGGTGTACTGATAGTCGAAAATCAACATCTGGCTATGTATTTCATTTAGCTAATAGGGCAATATCATGGAGGAGTAAGAAGTAGTCTATTATTGCTACTTCTACTATGGAAGCTGAATTTGTGGCATGCTTTGAAGCCTCTGTTCATGCATTGTGGTTACGGAATTTTATTTCAGGACTTGGGATTATCGATAGTATAGCTAAGTCGTTGAAAATTTATTGTGATAATACCGCAGCCGTCTTCTTTGCTAAGAACGATAAGTACTCCGATGGTGCTAAGCACATAGAATTAAAGTATTTATCGGTCAAGGAGGACGCGCAGAAGCAAAGAGTGTCAATTGAGCATATATGAACAGATATGATGGTGGCAGATCCATTAACTAAAGGATTACCACCCAAGGCGTTCCTTGGCCATGTAGAACGTATGGGTGTTATAGATAGAGCCTTGCTATTGTAAAGATAATATGCCTATTATGAATATGATATCTAGAATTCACTAATTGTTTGTTTCTGCTTTTACGAACATGTTGTCATTAAAGTGTATGTATACATTACAGTTATTAGACTACATGTGACTAATTGTGAGAATTAAGGTTATTCTCAACCTAAAGATTACTTAGATTTGGAATTGGTTCGTGATACATGGAAGGAATCATGTCGCTTAATATATGACGTGTGACCGCCATGATTCGATTAGTTCTAACTCGATTAAGGATATGAAAGTTAATGAACTTAATATCAAAGTGCACATTATAGTTATTTAACCATTAAGTCAACACATAGGCCAAGTGGGGAGAATGTTAGAATAATATTCGTGTGGCCTAAGTGTTTCGGTATAAATATTAATTAAGTTCATATTAAATATTACGAGACTTTAATATGAAAGACGACACCGTGATGGATCGGTTTCGATTAATGTACTTAAAGTCGGGAATTACTATTCCTTTCGACCTTACCCAGTATCAAAAGATGTCTTTTCTCAAAGAGATATGAACCGTTTGAGTTGTACGTATCCCTTGACTTGTATATACACATATACATATCAAAGCAAGTAAGTACGTAACTTCTCGATCTTCTCAAAAAGGGCAAACAGTTTGTATTTACAGAAAGAAAAGACACAGTTCCATCTCCATCATCAAGGAGCATTAAGGAAGGGTTAAGGAGGAGAATCAATCATCGTTTATTCTTATTATTGAGTGCGTCTGATAGACATGGAACAAGGTTAGTCCCTATTTTCGTTAATTGATTGTATTGGGTTGAATTAGATCCAATCTATAACGATTGTGGGACAGAATTCATTATCGATTCATAAAGTATCACTTACATATTGTACTTATCTTGAATTGAATCTTGTTTTCTCATGTTCAATTTATTAGGTTAATGATCCAGACTACAAGAATCACATAAGAATCACAGATGATGTTAAGACACTTGCACTTGGTCCATTGCCTATGGCTAGAAGATTTCAAGCGTTTGATACGAAAAATGGTTATAGATTTCGTACTAAAGAATTTGAGAAAAATAAGACTACACAAAATAGTGGGGTGAAGGTTGTAACAAAAACACAAAGTTACTCCAGCTCTAAGGATACAAATCCGATTCTCGGAGATGTTATATATTATGGGATCTTAACTGATATCATCGAGTTAAATTTTTACAAAAAACTTTCGATACTTATGTTTAGGTGTGTTTGAGTTAATGTTCATAGTGTGAGTGGTTTAAAGAAAGACAAGTTGGGATTTAATCTTAATTTTTCTCATCTTATGTATAATCTCAATCGAGTAAGCGATGGGCCATTTATGTTCGCTTCTCAAGTTGATCAAGTTATATATGTGCAAGATGGAACAAATCACGATTGGTTTATTCCAAAGTCGATAAAGCCTAGAAGTACTTTTTATTTAGGAGATGATCAATGGGAAGTTGATTCGGAGATTGAAGAACACCGTCTGACAGCCATAGAAGATGCTTTCGACATGGATATTGACTTGTCTGGTGTGGAAGGAACATATGTGGATGATACATGAGCAATTGTTTTGTATATTTTTGTTACATTTTAGCAGTGATGTTGGTTTGGCATTGTATTAGAATATTAGTAATATTACTAATTTATTTGGATGCATGTTCCCCTCATCGTGCTGTGCTTTATCTTTCTTTTTAGAATTAAATTTTTAGTCTCTATGTTTTATCTAACGGAGTAATTGTCGATGCAAGGTTTCTCATATAGCCATGCAATATAAATTTTCAAATTGTATGACATTGCCACTAAAAGGTAATTTATCTTTCAAATGGTAGATGGTGGTGCATTTTTTTTGAATTGATTATCATATATGCATTCAGGCCAGGTTATGAAACCAATTTGTGAAAATTTCATTTTATGAATTTTATTCCCCTTACTTTTGTGAATCTGACAAACTAATATGATGTTTTTTTATGTTATCTTTTCAGAAAATCATGACGAAAAGGAGACGTTTGACAAAAATCAGATTGCGAGATGACACTTCTTTCAATCATGATGGAGATAGTAATGCGGATATTTTTTTCTACTTTAACACCTGGTGAGGAGCATAATATGAACTCATTAATCGCTAATGGAGGTGATGACACAAGAAATGTATTAAATGAAGAAATACAAACATTAGATTCGACTGAGGATAATCCTAATGAAACAGATAGTGACATGGCTGAACGTTCAGGTAAGTAATTGAACTTTTTTGCCTTTTTACCTAATGTTGATCCTGTAGAACTTTGATACAATTAATGCAAATAATCTTTTCTTGGGTTACTATATTTGGAATCAACCAGCTAATGTACGGACGGTCGTTGATTTCAATAAGGAAGATCAACCTTATGGCGATGGATCTGCCGCTTTGTCTAGTTTCATTGGTACAATAAGGAGAAATCCTCAATTAGCACCACAAGACTATTCCGATTGCAAGCTTGTACCGCAGGAATACAAAGTTAAATGTATGACTGAGATAAATGTATAAAAGAAAGTTATATTTACGATAAATATTTTATTAACCGTCACAAACATTTAAAAAAAGTGTTCAATGTATTAGATAGTACATTCGCATAATATTTCATCTTTTTTATTTTTGTATGTAGTTGCGATTTACACTCCCACATAAAGGGGAAGATCATATCCTTAAGGCATTAGGAAAGGTGGTTAAGGATTTTAGGGGAGAACTAAAAGTTATGTACTATGAGCCAAACAAACAAAATCGATCAAACTTGGTTAATGCAAAGCCTTCACGTGTTCCTATGGATCAATGGTTGAAGTTGATTTCTTATTGGGATCAAGACAAGACAAAGGTGTTTGATATTTATATTTATTCGGACTGGTATTGTTATATTATTGTAAAATTTAATAAATAGTTAACAAAGCTATACCTCTATATATTCACAGAGACGTTCAGCAATTAATAGGATAAATCAAAAAAATCAAAATACGCCTCACTGCGCAGGGAGACAAAGTTTTGCTCAACTAAGAGCTAAAAGGGTGATACTCTTTTTCATAAATTGTTTAATATTTGTGTTCTGTTATTGTTTCCTTCTATTATTTTTGTGCAGTAAATAATCTAGTGTTTGATATTCTTTATTTAGACGGTTAATGGTGTTGAGGTCAACCGCGCTCAAATGTTTATTGAGACTCACAAGAATAGAAAAATAAGAGAGAAGAAGAAAATTGATGAAAAGTCGGCAAACGCAGTTGTAAGTTTTATTTAATTATTGCACACTTTTTTAATGTAGAGTTCAATACTATTACAAATCGACACTTTAAAAGCAAAAAAGGCAGTAGCGCTTATCCTTCTATTTTTTTATTCTCTTTGTCACTATTTCAATGATTATTTCAAACATTTTTTTATATACATTAGGAATTAATGAAACAAAAATTACAAGAGTTGCCCAATGAAATAGAGCAAATTGATGGAAAGATAGCTTGGAAATGAGATATATCTGATCAAGTAATAGGAAAAGAAGAAAGACGTGGACGTGTGCGCGGAGTTGGTGGAGGCTTGTGTGCTTTCAAACTGTGGGGTAATTCTTGGGTACAATCATTGTCAGACTTTGTGGAAAACAATGTTGCCTCCAATGAGTTAATGAACAAGCTTCATGATGAGATGAACCTCATGCAACAAAAACATACCGAAGATTGAAGATGGTACAAGAAAAGAGTGATGCGGAGGTAAATAAGGTCTTGAAAAAAGCAAAATCAACTAGAGAATGTAATCCATGAATTGTTGGTTCTCTTTAAAGGTAGAACATCAAAACAATATTCAAAATACGATCAGACTAATACGGTATGTTCTTATTTCATTTTTTTACATAATTGGTTTCTACTCAATACACAATATGTTACAAATATGATATTATACTGAACTGAACAAGATAATGGACTCACGTCATATAATATTCGGCGTGCTTTTAATTGTTCGTACAAGATGATTATAGCAACTCAAACAACTGATTTGTGACATTTCGTTATATGTGCCAAGGAATAAACATGAACCAGTGAGTGTGTATATACATACATACATAAATCTATTTCATTTATTTAATTGCACGTGGGAAATGACTAAAAATTCGGTAAACTTGGTATATACATGATCTTTGTTTATTGCAGTTTTTTCGAGGCGCAACTACTCTATGTAATCTGGAATAGATTGTTTAAAGCTTTGCTTTGGGGTTGAAGATGTAGTTAATTTTTTTAGGTTTTACAAAGATTATTTTCACTTATGTTGGACCTATTTTTATTAATTTAATTTAATCGATGTTGGATACATATAATTTTTGGGATTTTATGAGTAATATATAAGTATCATGTTTTTTTGCTGGTCCTTTCTTTGTATTTTTGCTCGTATTTGAGAGATGGAAATGATATTTCGTATCGAACGAAATCGATACCAATTTACTATATAGTTGCAATTGTATTACATATCATGTTGAATGCAATTATTACGATTGTTTGTAATACTTATCGCGTTGAATACTATTGATAATATTGTAAAAGAAATGACATTATAGTACTTGCTTATCGTGTAGAATACAATTACAACAATTGTCACTAAATGAAGTTTTATTGTACTTATTGTGTCGAATACAATCGCTACAATTCTTATTAGTGGGAAAATCAAAATATTTATCGCATCAATAATATTACACTAAAATCGCCACTAAACCTCATTTCTTTTGCGTCCCTTTTAAGAACCTAACCCAGCGAATAGATTATTCGACACGAAAGGCTACGACAATGCCGCCTACCTCTACAAATACACCATCGATGGGGAAACCTTTCGCGTCTAATAGATCGTCACGAATTACAAAAATAATCGCCGCGAAAGGGTGATTTTGTTGTAGTGTAATGACCACGATTCAATGTCACTCATATTCGTTGATCCGAGGGCCAAGATCCAATGTTGGACAAAGTTGATAATTGTAGACACCCGCATTTTGACTGCCAGGTGTCTATAGCAGTTTCCAAAAAACACCCGATGATGATCGGACGCTAACATGCTTCTATGCGCTCGGATACGGGCTCAAGTCCATTAATCGCTGGCTAGCACACTTACAGAGTACAAATTTCACAAAATTAACCTCAAATCCAGGTCCAGTGGGCCGTTTCCAATCAAATAAGGCTAATTTGGGCCGAAACCGACACCGGAATTAAAACCGACTTTTAGCGATTGGGTCAACCCTGGTCAAAGTCGTTTCTGAGACACATCAAAGCAGCCACTCAAATACAAAAAGTCCAACTCAAGAAGCAAAACCAACAGTCCACCTTCAGACGGGCCATCAGGTCAAGTCCGTCAGAGCAAAAACCCTAGACACCAAAGTACATGGGCAATGCCTATATAAGCAACCTCATGCACACACAATTACACATATTTTACACATCAAATTCAACCCTAATTCAACTTTTTTCACAACCTCAAGAACCCTAATCTTACACATGCAACCCTAATCAAACCCTAGCAATCCTACACTAGCAAAAACCCTAAACCTAGTTTTAGGAATCAATCCCGACACTACTACAAATGAGCATTTCGGCCACGGTTGAATTCGTGGCAAAAGTGCTAAATTTTCGTGGCTAAAGTACTTTGCCACGGAAAGACCATCCGTGGCGCAAGTGGCCGTGGCAAACAAATAGCCACGAGAAAAAAAAACGTGGCAAGTATTGATTTTATTGCCACGGAGTCTCCCGTGGCTAGAATTAATTTTTTACCACGGATTATCCCGTGGCTAATTATGTTTGTAGCAAAACATTTATTCCGGTGACAAAATATATAGTAAATTAAATAAATTAACAACCGTAAGAATTCTCTACCCCTATAGTAGTCACATATGTAACGATTACTAGCTTTATTGCTGAGTCAATATTTTTTAATTCACCATACGCATCGAAGGGCCTTCCCAGGAGGTCACCCATCTTAACACTACTCTCACTCAAACACGATTAACTATGGAGTTCTTATGGCCAGCTACCAGAAATGAAATTGAACTTTATTGACATAATCATTGGTTTGAATTCTTTTAAAGTGATATTTTTCTTCACAAACTACATTTACTTTTGAGTAATTAATTTCTTTCCCCAATGATTTACATATTATGACTAAAAAATTATTATTCCGGAAAGAAAAGAGTTTTGAAGTTGATTTTCGGACTCATGATTTCATTAATTTATCGATATTTCTAATTTAGTTTCTATTTTCCACGTTCTTTTATTGCTAGTTCTTTCGATATGGTTTTTTCTTTTCGTTATCGGTCATTATTTTATTTCATCAGTTTTTTATTCTCATTGAGTTTTCTCTTGCCTACTTCAAGTTTTACCCGAATTTTATTTTTCATTAAGTAAATTTTATTTTAAATTCATTTTGTAAAATATCTTCCAAATAATATTACAAAACAGTTATTGAATTAAAAAGTTGCCGATAAATTAATTTTGGATTTTCTCACTATTAGTCCTTAATTATTATATTTTCTTACTTGTATTTGTTAATTATTTGATTTTCTTATTTATACCTCTCTTTTTTTGAAAAAATTATTTTGACTGGTTTTTGAACTTAGGCACAACTTTCTAATACATTAATCTTTCTTCCGAACCAAACAACTTGAAAGACAATTAAATTACAAAAATAATTATTGTTTTCACAGTCAAAGTTAATTCCATAAAAATATATAGACTGATTAGAATTCTTAAATACGAATTTAATAAAACAATTTTTTTCACAATGAAAGTATTGTAAGAGAATCAATAATTTGGAAAAAAAATCATTCTCAGTCACTTTCTTTTTTAAGTTTTTTTTGTCTTAAAAAGAAGTGTATTACATGTGAAAAAATTAATTAATTAAGCGGTAAAAATGAAAGAATCTTAAATAATATTAAACGTCTCAATTATGGATGATCAATCGAATGCTTCTTTTACTTGATATGCTATGTACGCCACATTTTAGCTAGCATATATAACACTATGTAAATGTTAGTTGTTTTTCAAAAGTCATACTTAAGATTACAGTATTTTAATAAACATATTGTCAAATTAAAAGAAATCTATTACTTCAAAAATGATGATTAGTAAAAAATCAACAAATTAGACAACCAAAGTTTTCTTGTATTTAATTATACAAAAAAAATCAATTTTTTTCTTAAAACTAAATATAATAATACCAATTTTTTATCAATAAAATATTTTCAAAGTTAATATTTTTTTCATATTATCTTTAACTTTGAATTTTAATGAATTTTTTAAGATCAATATTTGACATTCGGCTTAAGTTGAAAGTAATTTGATTAAAGTTTGGAGAATCATTAGCCACATGCATTTATTAAATCTGTGGCTAAAAATTAATTTCGCCACGGAAGTAAATTATGTCGTGGCTAAATAATATTTGCCACTGAACAAATTCGTGGCTAAACATATTTTTGCCATGGGTGTGGCATCTTTCGTGGCAAGAGTGATTATTGGCCACGACTTTAATAAAATTCGTGGCGCAAGAGAATTTTTGCCACGGGAAAAAATGTTTCCGTGACATATTTTTTTTCCCAACTAGTGAATCAAATTTTTCCCGTGGCTAGGTAAAATTTAGCCACAAATAACAAATTCCCGTGGCATAATTCGTGGCGCAAGTGCCAATTTTTTGTAGTGCGAGCCACCATAACTTAACCTCCATAAAACCTCGAAGACTCTTGTGTAAAGCCACGGTTACGAGTCCGTTCCGAGACAAGAACATGTAGGTTGAGGGTGTCAAAACCCCTTTCTCTCCTTCCTCTCTTCCTCCCGTCATCTTCATCTTTTTCGCGTTTTTTTGTTGTTTTATTTCGTTCCTTGCATTATAATATCGATAATAACTAATACAAAACACTAAAATACTTATCGATTTGTGTCGAATAAGAGGGGTATCAGAATAAGGAAACACGAATATACAAGTGTACTGCACACAGCGTTGACGGTCGCTTGTTCCAATACCCCGATTATTTGATTATTGAGATAAGTTAACTTAAACAAATTTTTTTTATTTCGTTTTCATCATTGCTCGAGTAATATATTTACATTAATTTTCAAAAACAAGCATTATATTTAATAAGGGTCGAAACCCGTTGACGCGGATCTGACATCCTAATCCTTAGGGATTTATTTCGATGTCGGAAAAGCCGAGGGAATCAAGTTTTCATTCAAGCAAAGTGTCGATACGTTAGATCCGATGCCAATTCCATAATTGGATGTCGAGTCTAATAATCTAATCAAACAATTTAGCCAATTCAATTTTTCGTTGATGCTAACGTAGATGTTATTTAATTCGTTCGAATCACGACACTACAAACGCGGAGGAATATCTATATCGTCTTGGTTATTTTAAACGATTCAAATCAATATTCTTTATTTTTTTCACTCTAGTATTCCATATCGATTCCATAATCGAATATGGGATATGACGAGCATCACAATTAAAATCGAGTATAAATTATTCCAAGTATTTAATATCGATTTTATAATCGAATATCGAATACGACGAATATCGAAAATATTAAATCGAGTGCAAATTACGCAATATTTGTACGCGATTTAATAAAATCATCAATTTTCCGAAGAAAACAATTTTGCTCTTTTTTATTATTATTCTTCGAACATCATTTTTTTAGACAAAACTTTTTTTTAGATCTCGATATATTTTTTCCCTTGAACTCGGTCAACACGTGTCAATCCATCACGTTACCAACTATTCTTTTCAAAACCATGCATCATACCACATTATTCGCAAACTGTTATTATCGTTATACCGTTACTAACAAGTTTGTTATTTTCTTGTCAATTTATTTTTGTTTATTGTATTGTACTAAAATGAACTCACATGCTAAATTTAACTTCGACGTTAGAATTAGTTGCATTAAATTGACATAGAAACCCTCTTTTCAATTTCATTCACATGTTTAGGGAAAATAATCTTTGCATATCATTTTCCCGTTTAACTAACGCGCGTATTAGAAAGTCATTCGAATTCTTAGTTGAGGCCGCTAATGTGCGGGCGGGGTTGGGTGTCCTTTGTGGGCTTCCCAACACATACCCTCACCCCTTACTCAGAACCTCGGTTTCCGGATGCCCGAAACCGTTGGCGCACGAGAGTCATTCAATACACAATATCCGATAAGGTCGGTATTGGTATCAAATGCAAAGGGACAAGCCCAATAAACTCTGACATCGGAAATGGGCCGTATTTTGTATACGGACCACTACGACATAGAGTGGGCTCGAATGGTTCCGAATAACCACAAAATTCGGTGGCGACTCCACTTCGACCTAAATTTCAATTCGATCCGTTTCATATGGAGATTCATTCGCCTACCCAAACCCGCGCGTGGCCGCGTCGGGGTGGACCTATGTCATGTCCACAATAATCCGGCCCCCACGCTCCCATTGGTCACTCTATTAATCAATGGTCGTGATTGAAAGTTGTGGTTCTGAAAATTGGATATTGTTCGATTTAATGAACGACTTAGACGCAATGTTACCACCAATCTCGATGTTAAAAGAAAAGAAAAAGGATACGGAGTTAACAGTACGTGGACCCGAATTACATTTGCGTTTCATGTGAACCTAAACTACGATATTAATAATAATAATTTTATTTTTATTATTAATTATTTTAAAAAAATACTCTCTAATAATAATAATATTATTATTATTATTATTATTATTACTCTCTAATAATACCTGGATGACGGCACCATTGTTGGAGATACTTTGGTCGTGGGGAAGGTTTTGGAGCTGATTATGGAGGATGGTCATCGCTTGGGTCTTCACCTTAATGTCGGAAAAACCGAGGTTTTTTTGGCCTAATTAAGGAGGATCCAAGGAGTCGACTTCCTGGTGTTCCTCTCCCCCCCCCCCCCCCCGGATATTTCTCGCCCGCTGCATGGTGTCAAAGTTCTTGGTGCCCCCGTCAGCGCCTGCCGTATTTTCAGCAATGAGCTTGTGGCAAAGAGAGTTACTAGGACCATTGAGCTTATGAATTCTGTTGTTAGGATTAAGGATCCACAGTGTGAGCTATTGTACTTCGTGCTTGTACTGACATTTTTAAGCTTTCCTTTACTCTGCGCATCTGCCCCCTATGGCTTTCGACTCGGCTAAGACCTTCGATGCGGCACTGCGATCTGGCTTGGAGCGCATTGTCACCGCGTCCGGCCCCGGGTTTGAAGATTGGCAGTGGCGCCTTTCCACACTGCCCTTTAATTTTGGAGGGCTTGGTGTGTACAGTGCTGGGGATGTTCTGCACTATGCCTTTTTGGCTTCTTACCTGCAGTCCTCTGAGTTGCAGGCTATGCTCCTTCGGCCTTCAGCTGTTTTAGCTCCCGGGCCGACCTTCGATGCGGCCTTGTCTCTGTTTAACGAGACCAATGGTTCTGACATTCCCCGTAATCCTAGTGAGATCCCTGCCCCCAAACTCATGAAGAAATTGGCAGATATATATTTCACGAAGGTTGCTGCTAGAATCAGATTTCTCCTTGACTTGGTGACAGGTTGCATTGTGGAAGTCTCTGCAGGGTGCTCACACGTCTGATTGGTTGTGCGCAGTGCCTATTTCTAGGCTGGGGCAGACCATGAATGGGAGGACTTACCGCTCTATATATCCTTTGCTATCAGTTGGGTGTTTCTTTGTTCTCGGTACCTAAACCTTGTCCTGCCTGTTCCCGGGTTTTTGTTGGAGACATTTTTTGGGATCATGCTATGTCATGTGCTGGTATCGTTGGTATTAAGCATAGACGTAACCTGGTTCGCGATACCCTTTTGGATATCTACTTCCGATCCGGTATTTATGCCGATAAGGAGGTGGATGTCGGTTTGGTTGATGGACACGACAAGCCCCTACGCCCGACGGATTTGCTTCTTTATTCCTTGGATAGGGGGTGTGATGTGTGTGTCGATCTGACGGGGTCGTCTCCTTTGACTCAGTTCGCGATAGCTGATTTCTGTCTGGTCGCGCGGTCGCTGATGCAGCTCATTGTAAGTGCACCAAGTATGGAGATTTGCGCACCAAGATTGTGTATGGGTTCCTACCTTTCTCTTTCTCTTCTCAGGGGGAGCTCGACACGGAGGCCGCTGCTTTACTCAAGCGGATTCAGAAATTCTTTATCTCTCAGGACGCTGGGTTCCGCGCAGTTGCTTTTATTTTCACTAGACTTAGTTTCTCTATTGCTAAGGGATTGGGTGCCCAGATAGTATCTCGGCTACCCACTAACTTCTTTTAATTTGTTTCGATCTTAATACAAGTTCTGGTTTTTTATAATAACAACAACATTAACAACAACAACAACAACAACAACAACAACAACAATAACAACAACAACAAAAACAACAAAAACAATAACAATAATAATAATAAATACATTAGAATTTATTATTGTTCAACTTAAACGCATGAAGTTCTATCACCGTGCAATGTAACTACGTATTTCACGTTGTCTTAGTTCAATTTTTGTGGTGTTTTAAGATGATAATTGACTGTTTATATAGTGTTAATTTTTTTAGTCAGAAATGTAGTATGATTATTTTTTTATACAAATCTAATATCGCTTAATTTTTAGGTGTAGATGGTTTTTTTTTCCTATACAAAGTTTTGTATTATTTATTTAAATTAAAAATATATATTAAAAGTGTTAATATCGCTTGTTTTAATATATACTTTTTCTATTCCTGTTAAGATTGAATAGCTATTTACTTTTTCCATATATAGAGTGTTTTAAAATAGTTGGATTCTCCCACGTTGCTCAAAAAAAGTTTCAAAAATATATTTATATATGATTTAATGTTTAACGTAATACGTTAGACTTAACGACAAACTAATTAAACAAAATAATACTCCTGATAATGACCCGATCGAAACTTATTACATTAGAGTAGTAAAAAAACAAAACTTATTAGAAAAATCTTGAAAAATAACTAGACTTGATAATGACCCGATCAAAACCCGACCTGACCCGCTAGATGAAGTCACCTGAAATGACCCTACCCAATAGCAACTCGACTCGCTCGAAAGAGATGTTGACTTATTACGACCCGAACTCGACCTAAGTGACCCGATTGTTACCTCTAGTGTATGGGAGGCTTCAAAAAGTTAGTGTATGTGACACCGAGTATACCCCCTAGCTGCTTCGATCGATACCTATCACTATCAATATACTGAAATAGTTACCCCATTGACTACCCATTGACTATTATTTCACGTTATTTCACTAGGTTTTCTTTAATATGAAGCAATGTGATAGGAGAGTAGGGGAGGAAACTCATACATTAATTCATCGAGAGGGAGTAAGAGAGTATTGAGTGAATAGATCGATTATGGGAACAAACTTAGTATATCTCCATAGCATAGCTTAGATATGAATATTATTATCCAATAAATAATATATATATACCAAGATGTTTATTAGGAGTAAGATTTAATCTTTGGAAACCAACCTCCTTCAAATTCTGAAACAATACCGTACGTACCTACCTAGCTGGCCAAGAACATTCCCTTCGTTTGCTCTTGGTATGATGATGATTTCTCTCTTTCCTTGTCATTTATCTCATGCTTAGGCTACTACTGTAGTATTCAATTGTAGGCACGGTTGTTTGCTTGCTTGTATGGTGTATAGTTACTTAGCATTATGAATTTATTTATTACTTATGACCTGGGGTACCTCGATCGTAACATGATCAAATGCTTCATAAATTGATACTCCTATTCGTTGAGTTTTAACAATTTTCTATTTACCATTTTAATTGTTGTTGTTGTTGTTTTTATTAGTTTAGTTAATTAGTCTGAACAGGGCCGGCCAATGAAATTTGGAGGCCCTGTTTCGACTTTAATATGGAGGCCTTTAGTACATTTTAAGTAACTTTTTTTGTTACTGCAAAAAGACAGTAGTTTCACTTGGAAAAAAAATAATTATTGGAAAAAATTACAAGTATTTTTTAATCGGGAAAAAATTAAACCCTAGTATATTTTTTTTAAAACAGTATTTTTATCAAAAATAGTTAACGAATTGAAAGAAACATTTATTCAGTCGTAAACTAATTTTTTAACATATTATATTTGCACCCAAATGCTCAGTAATTTGGACATTCAAAACAATTTTCACAATTTATTTTTTTAAATTTAATTGTGACAAATATTTCACGGAATATATCGTTATTACGTTGTTTATTTTGTTTTTTATTTGACACAATTTAGAAATATAAACTATTTACTTGAATGATTTATTTCTATAATCGTGAATATCAAACCATACTTTATTTAAACGTTAAATTACTGATATTCAAAAGAATAGTCACAATTTGTTTTTTGAAATTTAATTGTGACACATATTTCACGGAGTATATCGTTATTATGTTGTTTATTTTGTTTTTTATTTGACATAATTTAGAAATATAAACTATTTGCTTGAATGATTTATTTCTATAATCGTGAATATCGAACAAGACTTTATTTAAACGTAAGTTAACACGATGAGTAATATAGAAATCAAATCCACAACCTCAAGGTCTCAATATCAATATTAAATATCTTAAACACAGCACCAATGTAACACTTTTGCTAATTTTGTACTATAATCAATACTGCTAATATTGAGGACCTTCACCTACTTGGGCCTCGGTTCCTAGAACCGAATGGATCACCCTACGGGCCGGCCCTGAGTCTGAAAAAGTCATGAATGTGGTTCTCATAAACTACTTAAGCTACTAATAGGAGAAGATTCCAAATTATACAGTACTGTAGTTGTTAATCCTTCTTGTTACATAGATGATGATCATTTTCAATTACTGTATGATGGGTCGTATTTAGTCGTGTTTATTACGACGATTTTGGTATATTTTGTGAGCTAAATCGGTTGTCTTGTATCGCATTGGTGTCAGTTTGGCATAAATGTAATATTGGCTATTTTGAGGATGCTAATCATTGGACCGTCGATTTGGGCCAAGAACGAAGGAAACATGAAGAAGAAGAAAGCCCGCTCGAAGACCGGGAACGACAGAATGAAAGGATCGCACGAAACAGCAGCAGCTGCCCAGGCGAGTCGCATAGACATCACGCGAGTCGCGCCGCCAGGCGAGTCGCGCGAAAGATGGGCGAGTCGCATGGAAGCCTGAAACTGCGCACGCATTCCGTCTTATTTTGTGATACTTTATTACGTTTTTAAGACTTTGGTCTTGTTTAGGAAACTTTATTACTAGTTTTTATTATTAGTATTACTAGTATCCTTAGGATATTATATTATATTATATTATTATTAGGAAACTATTATTAGGTTAAGCTTAGTTTTAGATTAGGATTCACATCATTCATCACATCTAATACTTGAAGGTAATTAGAGAAGAAAAGGGAGAACTTTTGAAGAACCCTAATTTTCCTCCTCGAAGTACGTGTAACTAATCTTCTCTACTTAGATTCAAGTCTTTGAAACGCTCAAGAAACGTTTGTGAGTTTGAATGTTTTGATTATTAACCTTGATTATTATGAATTGCTTTGTTATTAATTTCATGAATGTTGTTGTTGATTGCTAGGTGTACAACTAGTATTTAATTGCATCGTTCTATCGTCAGTATCGCTAATTGAGTAGGATTTACTGATTAACTTTACATTAGTAACAACTAGGAATTAATATTGAACGGGATACGTTGATATTAGTACTTAGAAGCAATTCATATAAATATCTAAGGCGCGACTGGATTGTACGTGCTATTTATTCTCTATCGAATTCTCAGATCTATATTGCTTCCGTCTAATTGAACCTAGAACTTGATTGTTTAGGTTGTTTTACGGTTAGGGTTAATTAAGAACGGGATTTGTTTTAGTTAACTATTCTTAAGAGAATTGGAATTTCATTTTCACGATAGAGTGGTCAAGGTTATTATTTGAAACCGTCTTACGATGATCAATCGTTATTGAGTGTGGATTTGTGCTTGTGTCTAAGTTTTCTTTCATCATTTGATACCTCAAGTTATTGACAGGCTAAAGTCGTATGCCTCAAATTATAATTTGTAAGCACTTAAATCTAAATACAAAAAACGTAGTAAAGTAGAAATAAGGGTCGAACCCAAAGGAATCAGATTAATCTAATTATGCTAACTAAAGTGTAGATAAAATCGACCTCTAACGTAATTAAAGACCGTAGTAACCAAAGGGCGGGTTTTGTATGATTAATTATCTAACAAACTAAAACAAATAATACAATAACATACGGTATCAAATGATGAGAAAGAACTTAGACACAAGCACAAATCCACACTCAATAACGATTGATCATCGTAAGACGGTTTCAATTAATAACCTTCACCACTCTATCGTGAATATGAAATTCCAATTCTCTTAAGAATAGTTAACTAAAATGAAGCTCGTTCTTAATTAACCCTAACCGTAAAACAACCTAAACAATCCAGTTCTAGGTTCAATTAGACGGAAGCAATATAGATATGAGAATTCGATAGAGAATAAATAGCACGTACAATCCAGTCGCGCCTTAGATATTTATATGAATTGCTTCTAAGTACTAATATCAACGTATCCCGTTCAATATTAATTCCTAGTTGTTACTAATGTAAAGTTAATCAGTAAATCCTACTCAATTAGCGATACTAACGATAGAACGATGCAATTAAATACTAGTTGTACACCTAGCAATCAACAACAACATTCATGAAATTAATAACAAAGCAATTCATAATAATCAAGGTTAATAATCATAACATTCAAACTCACAAACGTTTCTTGAGCGTTTCAAAGGCTTGAATCTATGTAGAGAAGATTAGTTACACATACTACGAGGAGGAAAATTAGGGTTCTTCAAAAGTTCTCCCTTTTCTTCTCTAATTACCTTCAACTATTAGATGTGATGAATGATGTGAATCCTAATCTAAAACTAAGCTTAACCTAATAATAGTTTCCTAATAATAATAATATAATATAATATCCTAAGGATACTAGTAATACTAAAAATAAAAACTAGTAATAAAGTTTCCTAAACAAGACCAAAGTCTTACAAACGTAATAAAGTATCACAAAATAAGACGGAATGCGTGCGCAGTTTCAGGCTTCCATGCGACTCGCCCATCTTTCGCACGACTCGCCTGGCGGCGCGACTCGCGTGATGTCTGTAATCCCCTATAAATTCTAACGTAATACAGTGGCGGAAACACTGTAGATTTGGGATTAAAGCACACTGATGTTCTATATTTTAGAAAAAAGAACGGTCAGTCAATACAAAGGTCACTTTTTACAAAAGGACTAAAAATAAAAATCCTTCAAATGGGTTTAACAATCCATAAACAAAAATAATGAAGCGGAGTAGGATCCATGCCACTCGCTAGCGCACACCAAACCCCGGAACACAGAATACCTGTCATGTTATAAACATAAGAGCCACAATTCAGTGGGGAGCAACTCAGGCAGTTGTCCCAACCATATTACATAATATATAGGCAATAGAAGCATAATATATGAAAATAAATTAAACTCAAAGCATTATATATATCAAAATAAATTCAAAACCAGAAAACATTTCAGCAGCCTGACGGCGTCAAAATGAATAATGGAATATAAAACCGATGATAAGTACAGCTTTTACTACTAGAGATATGTCAAAACAACACCGAAGTGTAACTTAGTGCCCACAAAGCGACCCCTAAGCCTCACTGGTTAAGGAAATCAGTGCCCAGGAAGCGACTCCTAAGCCCTCTCACCAGACAACTCAAACTATAATAGGACTGCGTTCAGCGAGGTCCTAGCCTAAGTCATGCGCATAACTCCTGAGCATAAACGATACCCAGTTCGACAATCAATGTATCCCTGACGCAGATACACTGACCATATAGCTGATGGTAACAACCAACATATCCTAGACTTATATACTGTAACTTCTCATTTCCAACATTATTCCACATTCAAACCATTATAAGTATTTTATCCGAAGATATCTTAAATATTCTCAAAATAGTAACTTTCCAAAGATAGAAACTTTCTTCAAATAGTAACTTTCCAAAATATGTGTTATTATAATTAGAAATCGTTTAACATATGAGTTATATAAAATATTTAATATTAGGCCTTGAGACATAAACATTATATTTATTAGATAAATGTATAATTAATGATTAAAAGTCAAAGAAAGTAAAAATCATAATTATTTCTCAAAAGGTTGGAGTTTAAGTAATTAAAAGTAATAAATTACAAATTTACAGATTTTTCAGATTTGCACTATCTTACTATAAAATTCATAATTAAATCACTAAAAATCAAAACGATGTAAGATCAGTGAGGTTGAAACCTTTAGAAGTTTAAGTACAACTTTTGTTTCTGGAGAAAATCGAATTTTCTAACTTAACTGGGGTTTTGTTTCGTAGTTTTATAAACTGTCAGAATCCGACACCCGGTAGTATTGCTTTAATAAAACACATTTAAAATTTTATTTTAAAACAAATCCAATTAGAAACATTAACTAGACTCTTTAAAGTTAATGTACGTAAATTACCAAAATTAAATTCAAAGTTTATCATAGGTTTTAAATTAGGTTTTACAACAACTGACAGATTCGCGAACTAATCCGTCACAGTTTCATAAACTATTTGTTGTGATGAAACTACTTGGAAATTGTGGACATGACGTAGGTCCACCCCGACGCAGCGACGCGCGGGTTTGGGTAGGCGAATGAATCTCGTGGTAAGATTGTTCTCGGGTTCGAAATTTAAGTCAAAATGGAGTCGCCACCGAATTTTATGGTTATTCGGAACCATACGAGCCCACTCTATGTCGTCATGGGCTTTACACAAAGTAAGCCCACTCCGATTTCAGAGTTTATGGGGCTCGTCCCTTTGCATTGCGATACCGATACCATCTGCACCGGTAATCGTGTAAAGAATGACTCTCGTGCGCCAAGGGTTTCGGACATCCGGAAACCAAAGGTTCTGAGTAAGGGGTGAGGGTACGTGTTGGGAAGCCCACTAAGGACACCCAACCCCGCCCGCACATGGCGGCCTCTACTAAGACATCGTTCGTGTTCATGATACGCGCGCTAGTAAAATAATGAAATGATATGCAAACAGCGTCTTTAACTAAACATGCGAGTTTTGCGTTAACTACGTCATTTAATGCATCTTGAATGTGGTCGAAATAATTTAGCATGCGAGGTTCATTTATAAAAGCGTAAAAGCAAATAATAAACAAAGCTCGAAAGAAAGAAATGAAAAGCGTACAAGCTACACGGGCGGAAATACAACCCGGATTTCACAATACGACATAAGCGTAAAACAAAGACAAAAACGGACCCGTATTTAAATTAGACCGCGAGAAATATGTAGGCGGACTACCCCACTTAAATACGTATTGTGTTACATATTAAGCGAAGGACGGAAATATGAGACTGTGGCGTATTGCTAGCCTAGTCTCACATTCCGTAGTCTTGTCCCGACTTATCACGTAAAAGTGGTCAAAGTCGTTCTACGTGTCGTGACATGTGTAACATTTTGGAAAATGATGAAGGGTCGGTCAATGGTCTAAAGTCGATAAGGACGGGGCTCGGAATATGTGTCCAAGCCCTCGGGTTTCTGAGTTGCCAGACCCACTCGACCGAGTCATTGATTGACTCGACCGAGTGCGCCATTAACGTGGCTACTGCCCATATTTTGGGGGGTTACTCGATCGAGTGCCTTATGGCACTCGGTCGAGTGCATCATTAATGGGGATACTGCCCTGTTTTTGGGGTGCAACTCGATCGAGTGGCCTATGGCACTCGGTCGAGTGCCCCCTGTACGAGCATTGATTTGCTCGGTTTTATGACTTGAAATCGATGATCGGCCGAATCAAATACAAATATCGCACGATTTGTATTTGACTCGGCCTCCGGTACTATAATCGTGTATGAACGATTATAATACCGTCACCGGAGTTTTTATGAAAACGTTTGTGTTAGATTATGAAACTTTGAATTGGTAACGAGATGCATCCCTCTACGTCACGACATCGAAACTAACCCTTTCGGGTTATGTGATGTCGGTATTCGTGTCAACGGGTCTCGAACCAATTATGGAAATGGAGTTAAATATGTTCAACTACGACGAATCACGATCGCGTCACGCCCTTGAGTACATTGGGGCGGGGCTCCTCAAAAGGGCTCCACCTCCGTCGTTGCTCGTAAAGGGATTAGACGGATCGAAAGTGATTATCGTAGTTCAACATTTCAAAACCGACTTTTGATATTAATATTATATACGCGGTATTATTAGAGTTAGTAACGATATAAAAAAGATGCAAAATTAGAAATGCGAAAAGATGAAAAAGTTAGTGTATGTGTACGTGTTACTACGATACAACGATATGAAAATGCGCGTAGAAACGATACTTTAAAAGAGATTAAAAAGGAGTTTGGAACACCCTCAACGTACATGCTAGTATGGACCTCGGAAACGGACTCGTGAACAGCGACAAAGCTTGGGAGTATCGAGGATGCACGCGAGTTACGGTGTGTATGGATATGTATGTGTATATGTCGGTTTATCGAGGGACTAGAACTCGGTTTTTTGATGTGTTTGACTTAGGGTTTCTAAGGTTTGTAAGGTGGGATGTAGGGTTGGTATGTGACTGAAAATGTAGGGCAAAGAGGTGGTGGAAAAAGTCCTCTTTCTAAATGCATGGGAATGAGTCGGTATTTATAGGCACTTGCCACGACCTAGGGGCACTCGATCGAGTGGCCCTAGTGCACTCGATCGAGTGCCTATTTGGGCGGGTCTGGTCCAGCGGAAGACGCTCCACTCGACCGAGTGGGCAATCCACTCGATCGAGTGGATCAACGAAGGTTGAGATAAATAAGGCAAGAATATCTTGCTTGTTTTGACTTATTTTTTGAATTTGATTTGTGCGCCTAAATGAACTTGGCTGAGATATTGTGACGGTTTCGTCTTTGACCGGGTTTTGACCCGGTCGCCAAAAGACGGGAAATATTTTTGGTGTCGGTTTTGGCCCAAATTAGTCTTATTTGACTCGAAACGATCCGCTGGGCCCGAATTTGAGGTCTGTTTTGTGAGATTTTTACTCCGCTAAAAGTCCATGTCGGCTATTATGAATTTCGTGTCCGAGTCCGAGTATACTAGTCACGTTGACGTCCAATCATCATCGGGTGTTTTTTCGGAGACTACCATAGACACGTGGCAGTCAAAATGCGGGTGTCTACAGAGCCCCCACTCTGACTGAGGCTTGGACAAGGCGAAAGTCAGAGTAGCTACCAAGCCTGTTAAGACCTGGTAGACTTCCGGTCGGGTCGTTTATAGTCCGGTAGACTCGCGTGAAGGGCTCGCCAGCCATAAGTAAAGGGTCATACCTGTCCTGATGATGATAGTTGTGCGGGGAGTCGGACTCGTAGCATAAGTCCTGGGCGTGACTGTATGTGGGCCCATCTCATATGATTTCGGAAAAATGCCGCCTCGGGCGTTCCGCTGGGGAAATGTGTGAGCTGTACGAGCTTGCTTTTGAAGCCTTGAGTCGTACTTGGGCTGATGATGATGCTCCGTGGGGAGTAAAGCTTGCCTCTTTTGGGAAGTAGGTGTACCCGTATGCCGACACATCGTACTTCGGATGTAGCACACCGGGGAAAAGCTAACTCCGTTGGGGAAATCAAATAGTTTTGCGGGGACTTGCCTCTTGAAGTCTGGGGTGTACCTGTATGCTGACACATAACAACTTGCATGTAACATGTAGGTAAAATGTTGACTCTCGCTGGAAAGAAAAAAAAAAAAAAGTTTGAAAATTTTGGAAAGACAAAAATTTTGACGCGAAGAAATTTTTAGAAAATATTAGGAAAGCTCGGGACAGCTTGATTCCTATTCTGGGTTCAAGTTTGAAATCAGGCCTGCGCGCGCATGGGGCCCAGCTGGATGAGGAGGCAGTAGCAGTTAGGTTCCTGTTAGGTTTCTCCATTATAAATATAGGAGATTCCTACTTCAGTTTCTGCATCACAACTCAAATTCTCCTTCTCCTTTCTCAAAATCTTGTAGACTTTTAAGAAAGCTAAAAATTCCTATCATGGGCATCGATCACTTGACTGCCATGCTTCTCGCCTGGTCCCAATACTTTCGGGACGAGGAGAAGGTTAGGCTAACTCAAATGGGGATAGTCAATATGTTCCCCTTCCAACGTCTAATAGTGGATTCGCACTTTCTGGATGCCTGTCTGTCGTTTTGGGACACCACCCATCACGTGTTTGCATTCCCGAGGGGCGAGATGTGCCCCTTGCCCGAGGAGATTACTGCTATTGGTGGTTGGAGCTTTACTGCCCAGCCAGCTATCCCTCCGTTCTACCCGGATCCAAGGAGGCGGTTGAGGGAATTTTTGGGTCTGTCTCATGCTGAGACAAACCGAATGGTGCAGGGGGATAACGTTTCCCTATTCGACCTAGCCGATAAGTTCATGAACCCTCGAGATGTAAGGGCTACCCCTACTCATAGGCGTAGGGCATTTGCCTTTTGCATGCTGCATTGTTACGTATTCGAAGGGTTGATGGATCTTGACTCATGCATGGGTCAAATCAGGCTGATCGGAGTGGTTGACCAGATGGAGACTGGTCATAGCCCTGCTTGGCTAGCCACGGGGGAAATCATTATGGGGCTGGATGCTCGACGGCTTGACCCAACTCGGCGGCTGACGGGAAGCACCCGTATTCTTCAAGTATGTACCTTGAAATTTTTTTTTTTTTTGTTTCACGCGAATTTTCCGATCTTCGTAAGTCACTCGATCGAGTGGACCTGTCACTCGATCGAGTGACACTTATGTCGTGCTACTGCCTGTTTTTGACAGGCTTACTCGATCGAGTCAGATGTTGCACTCGATCGAGTGGCACTCGATCCTGACTACTGCTTGTTTTTGACAAGCTTACTCGATCGAGTCAGATTTTGTACTCGATCGAGTGGGCTGCAGCGAATTGCTCCGTTGCTTATGAAGTTTGTATATGCCTTTCAGATATGGTTGTCGGAACGACTGTCAATCATAGAGACTCCTCCGAGCATTTCCAGTTATCGGAGTAGTCAGATCAGCTCTAGGAGGCGGAAGATAAGCTCGAGTCACCAGATAAACCGAGCTTACTGGGATGAAGAATTGGTATTCCACGGGGGTCCTTTGATCAGGTGGACCGTTGCTTAGTGGTTTCTTTCGAAGCTAACTGGATTGGCCAAGAGGGACCAAGCCCGATATCTGACGATCTTGTCCCTAGACTGGACGGTTCATATTTACCCGGACCGCCTCCTAAGGCAGTTCGGTTCATCTCAGCGCATCCCTGAGAAGGAAGCCATTATTAGCGTCCCGCTCCAATTGACGGACGCTATGTGCGACACTTGGTTGCAACGATGGTTCACTCGTCCCACATGGACGATACCTAGCCCCTGCCAATCCGCTTGGGTATCACGGGCTTACCAAAAGTGGACTTCTGAAGAGTCCGAGGAGGCTCGCAAGGCCTTAAGACTTGATGAAGCCATCGAATTGGTGCAGCGCGAGTCGGTGAAGGATAACAGAGAGCTCTTCGCTGGGGAAGACACTCCTGGAGCTAAAGTCCGGGAAGAATCGGGTCATAAGTCACATACTAAGACTCGATCTAAAGAAGTCGGTTCTAGCAGTACTCGGGGGCAGACCGACTTGGAACGACGACTTGGGCCGAGGTTGGCAGTCCGGGACCGACTTGGTCCGCGTGACCGGCTCCCTGAGCCGGTCAGGGCTCGACTTGGGCCCATTGATATGACAGGGGAGTCGGGCTCAAACACTCGGGCCCGAGCTAGAGAGGTTCCCGTAGTAATTCGGGAACGCTCCCCTCCACGTCGTCGCCAGTGGACGACTAAGGATGCTAAGGACAAGGGGAAGGGCAAGATGCCCTAAATGCCGAGTCCTTAGATTTATTACTATTTAAGTATTATTATTATTTTTATTGTGTGCCCTTTTTTTGTATTTTTTGAATTCCTGCACTTTGTAATTTCCCAAGTTTATCGGGATATATTTTTTTTGAATTAATAAAAGAAATTTATTATTAAACCGTTCCTGTCTTTTCTTGATTGCATTGGTTGTACCCTTTTGAGGGGTTGCCTACGTATCTGCGATTAGCAGAATCAAACCAAACGTAGTTCAGGCATAGGAAATTTGCAATCTCGAATTACACCAAGACTATTGGTTCAAGATGTGTATGACAGTAGAATAAGTAATTCTAGCTCGTTGACTTGCTTTTGTAAAAAATGATTTTGATAAAATTTGCTAATGACATTGAGAAATGGCTAAGGGTAGTAGCGCTTCAGCTGGTCCAGGTTGGTTGGATTGACAAATTCGTTCCCGTCCAGGTCCGTCAGCATCACTGCTCCCCCCGATAGGATCTTCTTCACCAGATATGGCCCAGCCCAATTGGGTTTGAATTTTCCCCTTGGGTCAACCGGTAGTAGAGCCCGAATAGACTTAAGGACTAGATCGCCCTTCCTGATGTGTCTGGGTCTTACTCTCTTGTTGAAAGCCCGTTGGATCCTCTTCTGGTAGATTTGGATATTATTGAGGGCACGAGACCGTCGTTCATCTAGCAGAACCAGTGAGTCATATCGTGCTCGTACCCAGTCAGCTTCGGGTACTTGGCTTTCTAGCAGAATTCTGAGGGACGGTACCTCGACGGGCTGGACAACTTCCATCCCATAGGTTAGGTAATATGGCGTTGCCCCGGTTGCGGTGCGAATTGACGTCCGGTACCCCCATAGGGCAAAAGGTATTTTGTCGGGCCAATCCCGGTAATTATCAGCCATCTTTTTGAGTATGGTGACAATCGTTTTATTAGCCGCCTCCACTGCTCCATTCGTTTGGGGACGGTAAGGCGAGGACGTGTGCCTTTGAATTTTATATTTAGTCAGCAAGGCTGCGGTTTCAGCTTGAAAATGAGTCCCGTGATCACTGATAAATTCATGCGGGATTCCATACCGACATATTATCTTGTTTTGGATAAACTTAGCGACATGCTTAGCATTGAGAATGCGATATGACTCAGCTTCGACCCATTTGGTGAAATAGTCGATAGCTACTAAAATAAAGCAGTGCCCTCCAGTACCAGAGGGATTTATTTTCCCGATTATGTCGATACCCCACGTTGAGAATGGCCAGGGTGACGTCATGGTATAGAGTAGCGATGACGGCATATGTTGCACATTGCCAAAGATTTGACAGTTATGACAATGTTTGACATATAACTGGCAGTCGGCCTCCATTGTATTCCAGTAATAACCGAGCCTCATGATCTTTCGGACCAACATGTGAGCATTCATATGTGGACCGTTTTCACCATCATGTACTTCGGCCATAACCTTTTCAGCCTTGTATTTGTCAACACAAAGGAGAAGAGCCCCCTGTGCCGTCTTTTTATACAGTTGTCCGTCGTCGGTGCGGATAAATTGGGTGGCTAGCCTCCGTAAGGCTTTCTTGGCTCGACCTTCCGTCCCGGGAGGATACTCTCCGTTTGCCAGGTATTTCAACACAGCCTGGTACCATGGTTCGGGATCAGTTATCTCAATGTCTTCGATATCGTGAACATATGCCGGCTCGGACCGTCTTTCGACGCAAATCGGCATACTGGTCACGTGGTCGGGAATATTTAATAGGGATGCCAATTTCGAAAGTGCATCCGCAAACTGATTCTCTTCCCGGGGTAGGTAAATGTACTCTACCTTTTGGAATTGTTTCTCGAGATCCCTTACTCGTGCCTGGTAGGCCACGAGATTAGCATTCCGAGTTTTCCATTTTTGTAGTGCTTGGTTAATGACCAAGGATGAGTCACCATGTACCCGGAGATTTGTGATCCCCAGATTGGCGGCGGCTTGTAGCCCGTAAATGCACGCTTCGTATTCTGCTGCATTATTGGTCACATCGAAGTCCAGTTTGATGGAGACGGGAGTATGCTCCCCTCTCGGTGAGATTAGGAGTATCCCGACTCCAAACCCTCGAAAATTAGATGCTCCATCGAAATATAAATCCCATGTTTCGGTATCGGTATGGAAAATATCTTCGTCTGGGAAGGAGCAGGTGTCGGTGTGTCCTTCTTCGGTTACCGGGCTGTCAGCGAGGAATTCAGCTACCACCCGTCCCTTAATGGCCTTTAATGGCACAAATTTTAGGTCGAATTCTGCCAACATTAAGGTCCATCTAGAAATTCGGCCATTGAGGATTGGTTTTTCGAAGAGGTATTTGATCGGGTCCATCTTGGATAGCACATGGACCTCGTAACTGAGCATATAATATCGGAGTTTCTTGGTGGCCCAGACTAGAGCCAAACACGTCTTTTCGAGCATGGTATATTTGCACTCATACTCTAAAAACTTTTTGCTGATGTAGTAAATGGCTCTTTCTTCGGAGTCAACTGTCTGAGCCAGCATAGCCCCCATGGCTGTCTCGGTCGTCGTTAGGTATAACGACAGAGGCAAACCGGGTTGAGGTGGCATTAAGACTGGCGGTGCAGACAGAATTTCTTTGATTTTGTCGAAAGCGATTTGGCACTTGTCATCCCATAGCACCCGTTCTCCTACTTTCAGCTTCTTGAAAATTGGCTCACACACCATGGTTAACTTGGAAATGAACCGACTGATGTACTGGACTTTCCCGAGGAATCCCCTTATTTCTTTTTCGGTTTTAGGAGGTTGCATCTCGGTAATGGCTTTGATTTTAGCTGGGTCGACTTCGATACCTCGTTGGCTAACGATATGACCCAGTAATTTGCCTGATGTTACCCCGAAACTGCACTTTTGAGGGTTTAACCTCATGTTGTATCTGCGCAACCGGGTGAAGAACTTTCTTAGGGCGGTGATGTGACCGTCCCGTTCTTTGGATTTGACGATCATGTCGTCCACATAAACTTCTACCTCTTTATGCATCATGTCGTGTAATAAAGTGGTAGCGGTCCTTTGGTATGTGGCCCCGGCATTAATGAGACCGAATGGCATGACGGTATAGCAGTAAGTACCCCAAGGTGTGGTGAAGGTGGTCTTACTCATATCTTCTTCCGCCATCTTGATTTGATTATATCCGGCATACCCGTCCATGAATGATAGAAGGGCATGATAGGCCGTGTTATCCACCAGTATATCGATGTGTGGTAACGGAAAATCATCTTTCGGGCTCGCCTTGTTAAGATCCCGAAAATCTACACATACCCGCACCTTACCGTCCTTTTTAGGAACCGGCACGATGTTTGCCACCCAGTCCGGATACTCGGACACTTGTATGAAGCCGGCTTTGAATTGTTTGTCGACTTCTTCTTTTACCTTGAGAGACCATTCGGGCCTCATCCGACGGAGCTTTTGTTTGACCGGTTTGCACCCGTTTTTGATAGGTATGTGGTGCTCGGCTATTTCCCGGTCTATCCCCGGCATGTCCTTGTAGGACCATGCGAAGACATCTTTGAACTCTTGGAGGAGGCTTATGAATTGTTGTTTCTCCTCGGGATCTAAGGATAACCCTATCTTAAGTATCTGAGGCTCTAAGGTTGTTCCCACGTTTATGGAATCGGTCTCTTCGATTACCGGATTTCGGGATTCCCTTTTCTCTAGTTGCTCGATCAGATGTGGAGGTAAGGGTACCTGTTCGTCGGATTTCTCAATGTCATAGCATAAGGCATTTTTGAAAGCAGAATTTAAAAGAGACAAGTCGTAAGCAGAACGGTTGTTATTATTGATTGAAAATTTGGAAAACAGCTCAAAGAGAGCAGCCATCTGATCATTGGTCAGTGGCGGAATTGGTAAGGCACTTGGGACAGACCCCGAAGTGCCAGCAGCAGGAATGATAGAAGGGAGAAGGGTTACAGGAGTGACTCTAGCACCGACTTCCCTAGACTCGACCTCAGACTCTGACTCAGACTCCGACTCAGACTCGGACTCAGACTCAGGCATGTCTCCCTCTCCGGTGACCAGCTTGTAAATCTTCCCTTGACTGTCAGTCCACTTGACAGTCTTCCTCCAGGCCCTTTTTCCCGTCTCGGAACCAACATCCGAGATTAGCTTGGTCGGGTCGAACATGTTGCTGCGGAGAATCAGGTTGACCAGGTCTTCTTTTGGGGTCGGGGCTATGGTATCTTCCCCGAAGAGCAGCCCCAGTGCGGGCTCAGCGTCATTGGCCTCATCAGACTGGATGAGGGCGAACACATCATCCGGGATGTAGTTGCAATCCCGGGCCAAGTGGGTCCCGAGGTGCGTAGCATTGGGTTGGTATAGCCCAACCTGGACAGCCCCGAATACGGGTGTGACAAAGTAGTCAGACAACCGTGGGCTGTAAGGGCTCAGGTAGATACCCTTCATGATGTTGCAGGCCTTTTCGATTCCTGCTCGGACAACGTTGTCCGGAGTGATGGCATAGCCAAGGCCGAAGTGAGAGTCTTCGTCCTTGAGAACCTCGATGATCTTCCCAGCTGGAAGGTCGGGTCGAGAGGTAGCCCCCGGAAGGTACCCTAGGTTTTGGAGCATTGTGTCAATGCTTGTGGTGAAGTAAGGCCTAAAGAGGTACTCTTCCTCGATCATCCCCACAAAATCGAACCCCCAGAGGTCCGTGCGGCCCGTGGCGTTACAGCTAGCCACGGTCATTGGGGTTGCTTCTAAAGTAATAATGCCGTCGAGTAGAGGCATCTTAATTTTACGGTGGAGGGTGGAGGACACGGCTTTTACCGCGTGGATCCACGGCCTTCCTAGGAGCAAGTTGAATGATGAGGTGACATCAATCACCTGGAATTCAAGCTCCTTTTCTATTGGGCCTGTGATGATGGTCAGTATTATGGCCCCAGCTACCGACTTTGGGCTCCCATCAAAAGCTTGGATGGTCTGAGCAATCGGGATGTAGTCTGCCTCGGTGATTCCGAGGGCTTTGGCGGTCCTTAAGGGAAGGACGTTCACAGCCGACCCGTCATCGACTAAGGTCATCGGGAGGTACTTTCCCCGGCAGATCACCGTGATGTAAAGGGCCAGGTTGTGGGAGGTCCCAAATGGCGGCAGGTCAGCTTCGGAAAATGTGATCATTGGGCCTCCTACTTTAGCCTTACCCTTTAGGTGGGGTAGGACCGTGGCTACCATTTCAGCAGGGGTAGACAAAGAGTCAATCTTGACTTGATCGAGAGCCTTTGTAAGTGCTTCTCGATGTTCTTGTGAGCTGACTAAGAGTTGCCATATAGTGAGGTCAACTCGGGTTCTCTTCAGTTGCTTCATAATAGCCGTTTCAGCGGTTGGCTCCTCAGGGGCGACTTCCATCCCGAGTGGATCGGTGATGGTTGCCGGGATAGGGGTGTCCCTAGTGCTTGTGGCCAAGTAGGGACGACCAAGGTTGTTGCTGGCTAAGACTCGAGTTTTGGTTTCTCGAATCTGTTCAGGGGTGATGGGAACGGTTTCCCCCTTGGCGAGGTAGACATCATCCTCGTCGTCAAACCAGATCCCGTTCACCTGCGGGACAAATGGGGAGATAAGGTGAGAGCAGTCGATCACCTCCCCGGCAAAGATGGCATGGGAGCTGAAAGGGTTCTCCTTGTTACTGGGCTTATCTCCGGGTAGCGGGATTTTTCCGCTTTCAATCAGGTCTTGAATCAAGTGCTTCAGCTTCCAGCACTTCTCGGTGTCATGCCCATTGCCTCGGTGGTATTGACAATAGGCTTGAGCATTGTAGTTCTTGGAGCGTCGCTCAACCGGAACTTCGGGAGTTGGGCCTATCGGTTGGATTAGGCCTTTGGAGGATAGCCTTTGTAAGGCATAAGTATAGGTAGTACCTATATCAGTGAAAACCCGAGGTGGGGTGTTCTTCTTGGACGGGGCATCTAATAGATTAACCGCGTCAAAAATGCTGCGGGTTGCAACTTGAGGCTTGGTTGTGGAGGAGGAAGCCCCTTGGTAACCCTTAGCAGCGGCCTTGGTGAGGCCTTCCAGTCTCAAGTCATCTTCGATCCTCATACCCATTTCAGTGAGGGTGGTGAAGTTGGGTATGACAGCATATCGGAGGTGAACTCGGTAGGATGGGAGGAGGTTCTTAACAAAGGCCTCCACTAAAGTCTTCTCACTGGGCTTGTCGACCAGTTTTACGCTCTCGGCCCTCCAGCGTTGAAGGTATTTAGTAAAACCTTCTTTCGGCTCTTGGGCCATAACCTCCAGAGATCGCATTGTGGTTTGGATCTCAGTGTTGTCAGCATAGTTCCGAGCGAACTCGGTGGCCACATCATCCCAGGTAGGGAACTTCTTCGGGTCTAGCCTGTAGTACCAGGCCCGTGGGTGTTTCTCGAGAGATGCGGCAAAGAGGTTCTTGAACATGGATGAATCCACCCCCTTGATGGCCATGAATTCCTTGAAGGCCCGCACATGTAGTAACGGGTCCTCAGTTCCCTCGAACATGGGCAAACCCGTGAGGTTCAGGTTTGCAGGCAGCTTGTCACTCACCGTGGAGTACTCTCGACTATTCTCCCGGTGGATATTGTTACTCCCAGTCAAATGGACTTGTTCTTCTAGCCGGCGCACTGCGCTGACCAGTTCAGTTATGGGCCCAGTAGTCCCGACATTAGGGGTCCCTTGCTCCACCGTAGCTAGGCGAGCAACGATGGCCACTTGGCCAGCCCTCATTTCGGTCAGTTGGGCCTCGATGTCGGTTTGCTTTGCGACCATGGCGTCCAAAGCGGTTTGCAGACTGTTCAAAGTAGCCATCCTTCGAGCGTGTCTGGTTGCCGGTGGCCTGTCTGTAAGAACACCGCGTAATCAGAAACCGAACCCAGTCTTGGAATCAAAGGAAACAGCACATCCCGAGTTAGCCAAAAAGAAAGGACTGAGCGGAAAAGACTCGAGAAAGACATCTAGACGGATGACTCATGGGTGGTATAACTTCCTTAGGATTTCGGCTTTGTGGGCCTAGTCCCGTTCGAAGGAAGGTCCACGTGAGATTACTCCCCAGACTTTTGACTCGAGTGTATGGACGGACCTTCCTTTGTAGGGGTATGCCCTACGTGGGTTGGTCGTGCCTTGACAGATAAGGCGGACTTGGGAAAAGGGGGGGGGGAAACTCGTGATATAAGATCGACGGAGTTTCGACGCTATAAACCCTCTACGTACTATGCAGAGACCCGACACACGGATAGACGGTAGGTCCCATAATAAGGAAGGTTTATTTTAGGAAAGTTGAAAGTTGAAGTTTGAATGCAAAATGAACGAATTTCCGAAAGTTTTGAAAACTGAAAACGGAATTTCGAAAACCGAGATTAGAATTTTGAAAAGGAAAATTCCGAAAATCAAGGTGATGGGGGTGGAAATTCGAGAATTAAAACGGACAGCATGCCGACTACAGAAAAGGATACTTTGAGTCAAATCGTTGATCCTAAATTTCGGCGGCATTCCGAGTTTTGAAAATTGGGTATTTTGAAAAGACGGGTCCCGAAATGGGCAGCATTTCGGGTTTTTTCGAAAGGTGGGTATTTTTGGAAAGATGCAAATTTGAAATGACGGTTTTTGAAAAATGACACGGAAACCAAGTAGCACGTAGTCAAACAAGCATTATAACGACGCTTATGTATGCTTTACGCTAAGTCTCGGTCGGTCAAAATAGGGTCTATACCAACAACGATGGCTTTCTCATGTGATGGACGGACTCCCTAAGCCGAGTTGGTCTTAGGACATGCCGCAAAACCGAGACGAGTTCCACCATCGATGTCTTTAGCGCACCCATGTAGAAATGCACCGTGGTATAGTGGGACGTCGGTCACAAGTAACCGGCCCGGGCAAAATTTGGGTTATGCATGAATCATTAAACTAACGCGCGTACACTAATCGACGAACGATTTCTCTTCGAGTCTCACCCTAGGAACCCCGATGACATGTGGTACATCAGGTATCCCCAGCGGAGTCGCCAAATTGTGGACATGACGTAGGTCCACCCCGACGCGGCGACGCGCGGGTTTGGGTAGGCGAATGAATCTCGTGGTAAGATTGTTCTCGGGTTCGAAATTTAAGTCAAAATGGAGTCGCCACCGAATTTTGTGGTTATTCGGAACCATACGAGCCCACTCTATGTCGTCATGGGCTTTACACAAAGTAAGCCCACTCCGTTTTCAGAGTTTATGGGGCTCGTCCCTTTGCATTGCGATACCGATACCATCTGCACCGGTAATCGTGTAAAGAATGACTCTCGTGCGCCAAGGGTTTCGGACATCCGGAAACCAAAGGTTCTGAGTAAGGGGTGAGGGTACGTGTTGGGAAGCCCACTAAGGACACCCAACCCCGCCCGCACATGGCGGCCTCTACTAAGACATCGTTCGTGTTCATGATACGCGCGCTAGTAAAATAATGAAATGATATGCAAACAGCGTCTTTAACTAAACATGCGAGTTTTGCGTTAACTACGTCATTTAATGCATCTTGAATGTGGTCGAAATAATTTAGCATGCGAGGTTCATTTATAAAAGCGTAAAAGCAAATAATAAACAAAGCTCGAAAGAAAGAAATGAAAAGCGTACAAGCTACACGGGCGGAAATACAACCCGGATTTCACAATACGACATAAGCGTAAAACAAAGACAAAAACGGACCCGTATTTAAATTAGACCGCGAGAAATATGTAGGCGGACTACCCCACTTAAATACGTATTGTGTTACATATTAAGCGAAGGACGGAAATATGAGACTGTGGCGTATTGCTAGCCTAGTCTCACATTCCGTAGTCTTGTCCCGACTTATCACGTAAAAGTGGTCAAAGTCGTTCTACGTGTCGTGACATGTGTAACGTTTTGGAAAATGATGAAGGGTCGGTCAATGGTCTAAAGTCGATAAGGACGGGGCTCGGAATATGTGTCCAAGCCCTCGGGTTTCTGAGTTGCCAGACCCACTCGACCGAGTCATTGATTGACTCGACCGAGTGCGCCATTAACGTGGCTACTGCCCATATTTTGGGGGGTTACTCGATCGAGTGCCTTATGGCACTCGGTCGAGTGCATCATTAATGGGGATACTGCCCTGTTTTTGGGGTGCAACTCGATCGAGTGGCCTATGGCACTCGGTCGAGTGCCCCCTGTACGAGCATTGATTTGCTCGGTTTTATGACTTGAAATCGATGATCGGCCGAATCAAATACAAATATCGCACGATTTGTATTTGACTCGGCCTCCG
This sequence comes from Agrostemma githago, assembly GCA_958450325.1. Classification (NCBI taxonomy): domain Eukaryota; kingdom Viridiplantae; phylum Streptophyta; class Magnoliopsida; order Caryophyllales; family Caryophyllaceae; genus Agrostemma; species Agrostemma githago. Next base: position 66,268,468 of record OY288248.1, on the reverse strand, counting down.
GTACTATAATCGTGTATGAACGATTATAATACCGTCACCGGAGTTTTTATGAAAACGTTTGTGTTAGATTATGAAACTTTGAATTGGTAACGAGATGCATCCCTCTACGTCACGACATCGAAACTAACCCTTTCGGGTTATGTGATGTCGGTATTCGTGTCAACGGGTCTCGAACCAATTATGGAAATGGAGTTAAATATGTTCAACTACGACGAATCACGATCGCGTCACGCCCTTGAGTACATTGGGGCGGGGCTCCTCGAAAGGGCTCCACCTCCGTCGTTGCTCGTAAAGGGATTAGACGGATCGAAAGTGATTATCGTAGTTCAACATTTCAAAACCGACTTTTGATATTAATATTATATACGCGGTATTATTAGAGTTAGTAACGATATAAAAAAGATGCAAAATTAGAAATGCGAAAAGATGAAAAAGTTAGTGTATGTGTACGTGTTACTACGATACAACGATATGAAAATGCGCGTAGAAACGATACTTTAAAAGAGATTAAAAAGGAGTTTGGAACACCCTCAACGTACATGCTAGTATGGACCTCGGAAACGGACTCGTGAACAGCGACAAAGCTTGGGAGTATCGAGGATGCACGCGAGTTACGGTGTGTATGGATATGTATGTGTATATGTTGGTTTATCGAGGGACTAGAACTCGGTTTTTTGATGTGTTTGACTTAGGGTTTCTAAGGTTTGTAAGGTGGGATGTAGGGTTGGTATGTGACTGAAAATGTAGGGCAAAGAGGTGGTGGAAAAAGTCCTCTTTCTAAATGCATGGGAATGAGTCGGTATTTATAGGCACTTGCCACGACCTAGGGGCACTCGATCGAGTGGCCCTAGTGCACTCGATCGAGTGCCTATTTGGGCGGGTCTGGTCCAGCGGAAGACGCTCCACTCGACCGAGTGGGCAATCCACTCGATCGAGTGGATCAACGAAGGTTGAGATAAATAAGGCAAGAATATCTTGCTTGTTTTGACTTATTTTTTGAATTTGATTTGTGCGCCTAAATGAACTTGGCTGAGATATTGTGACGGTTTCGTCTTTGACCGGGTTTTGACCCGGTCGCCAAAAGACGGGAAATATTTTTGGTGTCGGTTTTGGCCCAAATTAGTCTTATTTGACTCGGAACGATCCGCTGGGCCCGAATTTGAGGTCTGTTTTGTGAGATTTTTACTCCGCTAAAAGTCCATGTCGGCTATTATGAATTTCGTGTCCGAGTCCGAGTATACTAGTCACGTTGACGTCCAATCATCATCGGGTGTTTTTTCGGAGACTACCATAGACACGTGGCAGTCAAAATGCGGGTGTCTACAGAAATAATTTACGAAATTTTACAGACGTATAATACACTTAAAATAAACAGTAGACTCTTTTCAAACCTTTTGAAAATAAGATCTGTAAATAGGAGTAAAAATCGTACAAAAGTAGTAACAGATTCGAAAACATGCTGTAACTTTACTAAAAACAATAAAACTTTCAATTTGATAATTCAGATTAAAAATCAGGAAAATTAAGAAATTAATTCTTATTTATGCGTTTTAGTCTCGGCCTTATAATAATTTTAGAAGATTGAAACATATCATCACAATAATATAGTAAACATATTTATAAAATTCGATTTAAAACGATACTACAAGCAACTACAACATATATCATGCAATACCGAGTCATGCCATCATCTATTATCTCCATCAAGATCTGAATTAATAAAATAACCGTCTTCATCGGATCTAGCATGATAGCCTACGAAAAATTAAAACATATGGTATGAGAACCATATAAGTTAATAAAAAGTGGAAACGAGACGAGCATAAGAGTAAATAAATTACCCTTGAGATTGGAATGAAAAAGGACGGATTTAAGAATCAGATTGATGAACGAAATAAGGTAAGCACGGGCTGATTTGTGTGAGAAACAGCAGCAGCACAGCAGCAACGCATCAATGAAGGAAGACTAATAGAAGAGAGTTTGTGTTTGGATGGTTTACCAGATGTGAATAAAGAGGAATAAAAGTAGGAAAATTAAGAATGCTATTAAATAATAAGAGTAGTGTTTTAGTTGTATAACACGATTGAAATCGAGGAAAACTAGGAGTCTCTTGCAAAAAGATTTTGATAGCCACTAGGAGGATAAGAGAAAGGTTAGTCTTCCTAAAAGATAATAACATGTGATTAATAAAATTAATATAAAGAGTGAACTAAAGTCAACAAATAATTGACTAGCTCCAAAAGACGTTAACATTGGACTCGATTTGGGTAAGGAAATAATTCACGGTGTGATCGAAATCATTAATAAAAATAAATAATCTGTTTACGAATTAATCGGGTTAAAAACGTGTTAGGAATTAGGCCCAAATTGTGAAATGAGTTGTAAAATACTATTTTCAGTCTGAAAATACATATTTGGGTCAAGTCTGAAATCAAATGAGTCTATCTCAAGTTTAAATAATTGTTTGTAAAGAAATTGAGTTTCTTGACGAATAAATTGTTTTCAACGAAAATGAATTAAATTGATTTCTTGAAAACAAAATGATACTTTTCAATGAAAGTTTAATAAAATGATTTATCGAGGAAATAATAAAATGTCTTAATGAGTTTCGAGTTGAAAATAGGAATTCGAACTAAAATAAAGATTTTAGGAGTTTAAGACGAAGTCAAAGTAAATCCGATAAGATTTAAAATGAAGAATTACAAGTTAAATCGCAAACCAAATAAAAATATGGATACAAATTTAATTTATAAAAATTAGGGGTGTTACAATGTCTATGCGACTCGCCTGGGCAACTGCTGCTGTTTTGTGCGATCCTTCCATTCTGTCGTTCCGGGTCTTCGAGCGGGCTTTCTTCTTCTTCATGTTTCCTTCGTTCTTGGCCCAAATCGATGGTCCAATGATTAGCATCCTCAAAATAGCCTATATTACATTTATACTAAACTGACACAAATGCAATACAAGACAACCGATTTAGCTCACAAAATATACCAAAATCGTCGTAATAAATACAACTAAATACGGCCCATCAAATATCCCCACGCTTGAACCTTTACTCGTCCTCGAGTAAAACTCGAAGAACACCATAAACACAACCGTCACTGATCCAAAAAGCGTGAGAATAACATTAACACACCGGCCCTCACTCGCCTTCCACCAATCTCCCTCGTTATCAGTTAATGCACCTGCTAATCCAACATTCTCATGAAACTCAACTCAAATGCTCAATTGAATTAATACACCCAATATCATACTATTATCATCGACCAAATTCATCAAAATAAGGAACACTAGCAAATAATTATAAGCAAAAAACCACATCTAACGCCCCTTATTTCTCCAATCCTAGAATGGATCACATGTGCTACAAATGTCACCGGTGGTACTGTACTATGCATTATATTCTACCATCTTGGAAACCTTCAATTCAAATCTTCATACTCTACCTCATGAATGCATGATTGAGCTTGGTTGTAGTAAGGTTTAAAAGGTTACAGGCACAAGAAAGATGAATTTTGTACTCAATATGTACTTTTGTATCTAACCCAATCAAGAAATCTGGTTATTTCTTAGATCCAGGTGTTGTATTGTATGTGTTCATAGTTTTTGTTTCATTCGATACATGCACACATTCACAAATTTTCTTGGCTAATTGGTTTGGGGTGTAAAACAATATTAACGTGATTTTTAAGTGTAAGAACACCAAATTATCTGTGTTGTATCTAGGGTTAGAATATAATGGTATGAGAAGAGATTCTTTGAATATACTTATCTAAAACTTAATCGCCATTATTACTTGGCATATGGATTCAGAAAAGATAATTAAATGGACTATAAAAAAATATACAACGTGTTTATGCTTTTGACTCTTAAAATTTGGTATTATTAAAAATAAACAAAAATTTTCAAACATAAAATAAAATAATAATTATTTATGAGTTATTTTACAATTCGTCTTATTTGCGACGGACATATCTGTCATACTATTACAACGGGTTAAATATTTTTAAAATAAAATGTACCCAACTAGGACTACTATTTTAACAAAACTCGACATGGTCAATGGCGGGTTTTACTCCATGTCTCACGAGTCAAAACCCAAAACCAACGTTGTCCCTATTTTATTATTTACTCCCTAGTTTTTAAATCAACCCAAAACATTAAGTATTTACTTCCTCTGGTTTTAAATTTTCGCCACATTTCATCAATATATATAGCTGGAGTATTTTAATGAAACGAGCAATAAATAAAAACCGGATGGAGTATTATTTTTAGCATCTTTGAAAATAAATATAAATTCTAAGGAGTATCTAAAAACTAAGGGCATGTTTTATGATTGAGAGAAATCTCTCCATGGGGTATCATGGAGAGAAGCAGGGCCGTCTCAGAAAATTACGAGGCCCGACGCAGATTTTAAAATGGGTTCCATTTTATTAGTAATAATTTTAAACTAGAATGACCAACTTATAGTGTTAAATTATGAGAGTTTTTTCACAAGTAATTTTCTCTTGTAAATAATACTAGATGGAAAGTCTGTGCGATGCACGGACCGATTTTTAGTGACGTTGATAAGGACACAAAGTTGGATGATTGCATAAACTTGTGAAACTATACTACGGTAGAGAGTCAGTCGAAATTAAGAGTATTCCTAATAGTAAAAGAATACTATCCATATATATACGTAAATGTGTTTCAAGGGCTCATTCATTCAATTCTTTACATAGGTCTACCATTTCTTCTCACAAAAACGGTCCGCACATAAAGAATTGAATGGATGAGAGGGAGTATATGGTAAACGACAAATTAAATTATAGGCATTGTATATGATGCATTGTAATTAGAATAAAATTCAAAAAAAATGTGGAAAATGAGTGAGTGGCCAAGGGCTAAACCCGGGAAACGAGATTAGATAGAGAGCATTAAGTCTCTCATCATCATCCTTCAATTCTCCACTGGAAGTCCACCATGTTAGCACCTCTATAAAATTCATTTAAAAACTCTAATTATAACCTATTAGCAATTCAATATATACTCCCTTCAATTTTTTTATTTAGCCCCATTTTCTTTTAGGAATTTTTTTAGTTAGCCTTATTTCTTCATATGAAAATTTATTAATTAGTATTTTTCTCTCATCACATGCACTGTATTACCAATTTCCTCTTACTTTTTATTTTTTTCTTAAATTTGTACCAAACCCATATGGGGTTGATAAAAAAAATGGAGGGAGAAAATAATTATTACTCCGTATATATTATCCTTTTATTTGAATATAATTTTATGTCTAATCTTAAGTTAAATCATCTAGCATTTTTAGTAACTTACTCTCCTGTACAGTTGCACATAGGAGACAAAAGTTGTGTTCTCGTGTTAAATATTACTTCGTATTCAACATTACTATAAGAACAAATCTGACCCGACATACCAACTCATTTTTTTGTAGGTCAAGAGTCAAGATCTCTTGATCTATGACTCGATATTTTAATTTAAAATATAAACTAATATTCAATTTAATTTTTTATCTTTTAATTATAAAAGAATTTTAAAAATTTATTGAAATATAAAGTCCGTGCGATGAATATTAGTTTAAATAATTGAAATATAACATCATAATTAAGGAGTATAAAAATAATACGAAGTACTATTAAAATAAATAAAAAGAGGTATAAAATCGACATTCAAAACTATCTGTATTCTGACCATAACCCGTTTCGGACCCATATAGCACGATCCATGATTACATCGACCCGTATTAAGTATTTTGATCCGACATTTTTCAAGTTACTTAAAAAAATTATGTATATTAAAAAAACCCGTCTTATAAGGTTAGAAGTATGAATTCTACTTTCAATCAAAATTTATTATTTTATACTATTACTAATAATAATCAATAATAATCAATATATATACCCAATATAATGATAATCATCTTTACGTTTTACATAATCAATCAATTTTAAGCTCGTGCATTATTGTTATTGTTATATATAATATGACATTTACCCGTGTTGCGTATAATAATTATCGTAATGTAATTAGTAATTAGTAGACTTGTGTTGTTTGTAAAAAATATTCCACTTTCACTCAAAATCCGTCATTGGTTAGAATTAAGAAGTCTAATTTTAACCTCATTATTACTCAAAAACCAGAAATAAAATAATAATATAGTTAATATTGATTGTAAAATTTAAAAAAAACCTGCTTTAATTATATATATATTGATTTTTCTACCAAATGTTTTATTTTCTAACTAGGATTCTTATAATTAGCCAATAAAATCATAAAAACTACCGCATCCGAATAACTAATAATTATTGAAATTTGTAGAAATATTCTATTTGTAGATTCATTTTACACAATACAACCATAAACGAATTCCAAAATGGAGAAATTGACAATAAGTAGACTAATTCATAACCATAAAAAACAAATACAGTGCAGTGGTTACTTGAGTTAAAACAACAATTTACCAATAAATTTTCTTCGACGGGTGAGTGGTTACTTGATTACTTGATCATTCGTCGTCATCATCGACTAAATATCATCTTCATTATCATATAAGTGTGTTACTTCGTATTTCTTACCGTTTTAATTCAAGTTTTTTTCCTTTATATGGTTGTTAGTATAATTTTTATGGGCAAATGAATGATTATAAAGATTTTTTAAAATAATAAAAAAGAAATTTACATTAACTTAGGAACTTGTCTTATTTATTGAATAGTAAATGGGCTATCAATATGATAATTTTTTTTAATCTACGCAAGTTTCCATACAAGGATTAATTACTAAATTGACTAGTCAATAAAATAAAACAAGGAAAAAAGAGCTAGAAGGAAGTCAAACCCCTACCCTTCAACACCAATGCCAAACACCTCGACCACCAAGCTACTTTCAATATATGTACAAGTTGAACTCCAAATATATTATGAGGCCCCCAAAATTTGGAGGCCCAGTGCAAATGCGCCCAGAGCGCCACCCGTAAGACGGGCCTGGAGAGTAGTTGGATTTTTTACCATGGAGAACACCTCCATTCCCATGGAGGAAAGTGGATTTCTCCTCCACCCTTTAGGAGAAACCAACGGAGAGAAAGTGTGCAGGGGCATAGGTTTAGGGTGTGGGGCCACATGTGATTTTGATGATAGAAAATTGGTGCAACGGATATATTCTCACCAAAAGCATGCAACGTCTACTTTTTTTATTTACAACGACTACTATTTTTTATTTTGAACTGATCAATTGTTATTTCCCTCATATAGTTTCCTATATATACCTGTTAATTTATATTTGTTATTGTGTATAATTTTCTATACAATTTGCTATCATTTACAAAACGAGTAATAAAAATAATAACCCTAATCCATTTTTAGTTAATCAATATGATCCATCATATTTACAGTTTCTTGCTTTTCAGAATATGTCTAATAATTATCATAATAATCGCCCCCCTAATTTTCAGGCACCGAATATTAATCAGAATCCGCATTCCAACAATCTATTTTACCCATCTTCTCAAAATTCCGGGGTGAACTCATATTTTGCTACACCAAATCTTAATTTTGGTGGTAATGAGCAACTGAGTTACGATGGTGATCATGTAACTCATTTGTCACAAGATGAAAATATTATTGTGGAGAAAAACGAGTACGTGGATGAGTCTAATATCATAAGGCAAGGAAGTGATGGAGGCGACGGAAATTCAAAAAACGTTTGGTCAGACGCTGAAGATAGGGCTCTCGTATCATCTTACATGCAAGTGTCAGCTGATGGATGAATTGGAACGGGGCAACGTGTTTCAAAATTTTGGTCAAGAGTGAGGAACTTGTTTGAGGAGGCGCGACAATCAAACCCTGGTGCAATCAAAGAGCGTAATGTCGGCATGCTCACTAATCGATGGTCTCGAATTTCGGCTGGTGTACAAAAATGGGTGGGTCTGTATGAGAGAGCTAAAAGGAGAGGTGCCAGTGGGATGAATGAGGATGACCTTTTATCTGAGGCACGTGCATTTTCTAAGAAAGATGCGGCATGAGAGAGGCAATGATATTTTCTTAAGCAATACCCAAGATGGGAAACAGTTATTTGCGAGCAACAAGCACCACAACAATTGGAGGGAAAACATGCCGACACAACTGCTTCTGATAGTAGCGGGAAAAGGAGTCTCGCAAATGAGGAAGACTGTCCGGAAACATGAAACGAAGGTCAAAGCAGCCGTCCGCCAGGAATGAAGGCGCAAAAGCGAAAGAAGGGGAAGTCTAAAGTTGTTAATGAAGAAGATGAAATTATTGTTAAGAAAATCCAAGAGATTACTGGTATGATGAAGAAGAAGTTGCTAGACTCGACGAAGAGAACCGATGGGGAAATAAGTCATCGGAAATGGATGCAAAAGATGAAGTTATATGAATATTTATGTAATAGGAACGACTTGAATGCAGTGGAGGAGGAGCGCAATAACCAATTGAATTCCTAGAACTCAATGATATCTTGTTATCTAGACGTGGACTTCACAAATAAATTAGATAATTTAGTTTAATGTAATTCGTAATTGTGGAACTCTAAAGTTTGAGTTTTTTTTAATGTTATTTATTTGTTGTTTGACTCTTATTTCTTTAGTTCGGTTATATATTTCATAATATCTATTTTAAAAAAGTTTGAATTTCTATTTTTAAAAAGTGAAACCCCCTCTAAAATTCCAAACGACTATTTTTACAACGGATATATTTCAAACGACTATAATTCCACCGAATATATTTCAAACGACTATAATTCCAACGGATATATTTCAAACGACTATAATTCCAACGGATATATTTCAAACGATTATAATTCCAACGACTATATTTCAAACGACTATAATTCCAACGGATACACTTCAAACGACTATTTTTCCAACAGATATATTTCAAATGACTATAATTCCACCGGATATATTTCAAACGACTATATTTGCAACGGATATATTTCAAACGACTATATTTCCAACATATATATTTCAAACGACTACAATTACAACGGATATATTTCGAACGACTATATTTCAAACGGATATATTTCAAACGAATACAATTTCAACGGATATATTTCAAACGACTATAAATGTCCCTTATATTGTGCAAAAATTAATACACCCACTTAGCCAGGACACTTTTACATTTCAACAAACCCTAACACCAAATTACTGTTGACCTTTTATAACCAAAAAAATATGGTTTCTTCAGCTGACGATTTAAAGAAGAATGCTGCGGCTTGTCTTTCTCTTATATCGTTATGGAGACGTTTGTGAAAGAAACGCAAACCTCGTAGAAACCGACCTCTTAAGAGGCATCAAATTGAAAGAAACCGAGAAGAAGGCTATAATCAACTTTACAATGACTACTTCTCCTCGCAGCCCACGTATCCTGATAATGTGTTTCGTCGTCGTTTTCGCATGAGAAAACACGTATTCCTACGTGTGTTGGAAGCCGTGAAAGCGTACAATTCTTTTTCCATCAAGTACCTGATGCAACTGGTATGTTGGACATTTGAGATTTGCATAAATGTATGGTTGCAATCCGGTTGCTAGCATATGGAGAGGCTGCCGATAGAGTTGATGAGTACTTGAGGCTTAGCCCAAGCACGGCAAGGTCCGCACATCATGAATTCATGGACGTAGTAATAGCTCAATTTGGAGAAGTGTACATGAGGAGTCTGACAACCGAAGATATAAAAGAACTATTGCAAGTGAATAAGAGAAGAGGATTCCCTGGTATGATTAGTTCGATCGATTGTATGCATTGGACTTGGAAAAACTATCCGACTGCATGTAAAGGTCAATATCAAGGAAGAAGTGGAACTGCTTCGGTGATTTTAGAAGCAGTTGCTTTGAAATATTTGTGGATATGACACTGCTTTTTCGGCCTACCAGGTACACTGAACGACTTAACTGTACTTTATCGATCGCACATATTTGATGATTTGTTAAATGGAAGATCTCCTACTGTTGAGTATGTCGTCAATAGACGTCGTTATGACACCCTGTATAATCTGACCGACGGTATTTATCCAAATTGATCCGCGTTTATGAAATCATTTCTGCTGCCACAAACACCAAAGGCCAGGAATGCCTATTTGCAGAGCAACAAGAGAGTGTTCGAAAAGATGTGGAGCGTGCTTTTGGGGTTTTACAAGCAAGGTGGGCCATCATTCGGCATCCTGCTATGACTTGGGATAAAGAGATGCTAACAAAGATTATGAAAACTTGCATCATATTGCACAACATGATTGTAGAAGATGAGAGATACTCATATCCGTCGTATGATGATCCAAATTAATACAATGACGAATCAGATGAAGATGTAACCACTGTTGAAGTATCTCAACATTCTATAGGGTATGTCAACAAAGTCGAAGAATATATCGCTAAACGGACTCACTTGGAAGACAGCTCCATTAATTTAACACTCAAAACTGATTTGATGGAACACATTTGGAAAAAAAAGGAGCATCGAGAAAGTAGCGATTAAGACCAACTTCTAGTACTTTATATTTATGTCATTTCATTTTATATTTATGTTTCAAATAAGTGTTCTTTTTTAGTAGTTATATATCATTTGGACCTGTGTAATTCATATAATGCAATGTAATTCAATTTTAATGTTACGTATTATTTTTCATTCAAAATTCAAGTAACTGTACTCAAAAAAATGATTTATCTATCAGTACATAATTCGAATTCACTGATTTAGATTACACCCCAACGACTATATTGAAATCTAACGGTACTATTACCAACGACTATATTTTAAACGAGTATATATTGGAAACAATTATATTACCAACGGTTACATTTGAAACGTCTTTACTTACTTGCAATTGGTTCTCTATATAAGGTTATACTTTGAACTCTACATTTACTCACATCCAACCTTCTCTATCATTTCCATTCTTTTGCTTATCATATATTTACATCTACCAAATTACCCAAAAATGACTATATGGGATGATAAAATTAGAGAGTATCAAAGAGAAATTGACATGATAAAGGATCATGCACCTCAGTTTCTTGCTTGTTTGAACCTTGTCATGCCAGAAATGGTGTACATGAATATGATACATTGTGAACCACCATTAACGATGCTGAGCTCTATCATATCCGGAAACGCGAATGATGGGTTGAGTCCACCTGTTTTAAGCAATGCCACATTAGGTAATATTATCCGTTTTTATTTTGATGAATCATAGTTGGAAAGATAACTTACATTATGCATGATTAAATACAACCTTTTTTTATTACGTTATTTCAGATACTTGTATCTCCAAGGACGAGGAACGTCGCAAAATAAGGGAATAAGTTGTCGAAATTATTAATCGCTTGTTAAACATAATGAATTCTGACACTTTGTTTGATCTACTATCTGGGGCTGGTAGATTTTTCATTCCACGTGAGCGTCATCATTACTGTGACGTATATGATGACGTTACCATGGAGGAAGAACAAGAGTATTTATGTGATCAAGATGTACCAGCAGACCGACTTAATTACGATTCTGACGAGTGGTTAGGAAGTGAATGTGATGGCTCTGATTGATTTTATTTGTTCTAATATGTTCATGTACCAAGTCGTTGTTGTTTACTAAATATTTTTCGTTTAATGTAACGTTCGTACTTATTAATGTTTTTTTTCCCAGTATTTATATTGAATGTTTATGATTAATAAAGGTGTCGTGGTTTGCTAAAAAATGTGTACAATTCCTATTTTGCTCTAACCTTAGGCCAATTTTATCTGGTAGAAGTACTCATAGAAAGTGAAAAAATAAGTAAAAACTAAACGAAAACAAATCGTTCTTTTTTAAATTTCACACTACACTCAAGAATATTAATTATAATAAAAGATAATTGAGAATGAGTGAGATAGATAGATAAAAATGAGTTGTGAAAGGTGTGAGTCCCATAATGGAGAGGTTGATGGAGAAAAAATGGTATCCATTTTTGGGTGGAGAAAAAAAGATGGAGAGAAAATATGGAGAGAATTTTACCCATGGTAAAACATGCTCTAATAGTAGTCCTATCTAGTAGGACTAGTACTACTACCCTACTAGGTATGCTACTACTACGAAGTTACTAGAATAGTAGGTGTAATTATTATTCTTGCAGGCTGCAGGCCTTATGCAATATGCAATATGCAATATGCAACTTCCACGATATTAATGTAGTACGGATTAGTCCGTATTACTCTCTCGAGCCTCGCCTAAGTGTCCCTTTTTGATGAGAGTTATTTCTTGTTGTCGGCGTTTCAGCTGGATCGTTGACGCTTTATAACGTAAATTGACGCATTTGCCCCTTCTTTAACTTACTTCATTAACATTACTAATTATTGTTTATTTAGTTATTTGTGAATATACTCGATAACATAACGGTTTTGTTATTTTGTAAAATCGTCTTTTTTGACACTTTTGTGTCTACTTTGTGGGTTATCGTCCGGAATCTCGTACTGTTGGACATGATCATCGAAATCTAAGTTCACGTCGTGAGACTGGACTGACCGAGCTAATTCGGGTACTCCCCCCGACACGGTGGTCATCGAAAGACAAGAATTTTACGCATAAACCACGGAATATTTTTTTAAAAAAATATATAAAAAACAACTATTAAAACTAGAGGACGTCATGTTTGTTGGATCCCAAAAACTTGAGAAAATCATGTTAATGAGAACTGAAAAACGTGAGAGACACACGTTTATGGGATCCCAAAAATGTGATTTTCTAACGTTTTCAGACCCAAATCCAACATTTCGTATTTTTTTGGGGGATTTTAATTATTCCCAACGTTAATTCTTCCTACCGCCCGTTAATTAATCTCTAATCAAGCCACATTCAACGAATCAAACTACTTAATCCAACGTCCTAAGATGTAAAACTACGGGAAACCTAACTAGCACCCTAATCAATTAAAATGAAATAGATCAACCTAATGGAGAAACTAATTACGGAGTACAAAATTAGAAGACAAATAAGATATAAAAAAATAATTTATTTGATTGGAACGGTATTGTTGATAGATTCTCGAGGTTTATGGGAAAACGTGTCCCAATATCCGTTAAATTATAAAAAACGCGACAAATTAATACTCGAAAACAAGAAAATTACATTTATATACAAAATCAATTAATTACATTAATAATTATCACAGAAGGGTAATATGATCCTGGTGTTTACGAAGAAACGTGTCACAAAAACCGTTAAATTACAAAAAACGTGACAAATTAATACTCGGAAACATAAAATTAGATTTATATAAGACAAGAATATTACGTATAAACCATGGAATATTAAAAATAAAATAAAAATTAAAACAACCATCAAAACGTGAGGACATCACGTTAATGGGAGCTGAAAAACGTGAGAGACACACGTTTTTGGGATCCCAAAAACGTGGGATCCTCACGTTTTTGAGATCCCAAAAATGTGAGATTCTCACATTTTTTGGATCCCAAAAACGTGATTTTCTAACGTTTTCAAACCCAAATCCACCGTTTTTTTTTGGGAATTTTAATTATTCCCGACATTAATTCTTCCTACAATCCGTTAATTAATCTTTAATCAAGCCGCAATCAACGAGTCACTTAATCCAATGTCGTAAGTTGCAAAACTACGGGGAAAGCACCCTAATCAATTAAAACGAAATAGATCGACCTAATGGAGAAACTAATTACGGAGTACAAAATTGGAAGATAAATGAGATATAAATAAATAACTTATTTGATTGGAACGATATGGTCGATAGATTTACGCGGTTTATGGGGAAACGTGTCCCAAAATCCGTTAAATTATTAAAAAAAATGGGACAAATTAATACTCGGAAACGAGAAAATTACATTTATATATAAAAACAACTAATTACATTAATAATTATTAGAGAAGGGCAATATGATCCTGGTGTTTACGGGGAAACGTGTCATAAAAACCGTTAAATTACAAAAACCGTGACAAATTAATACTCGGAAACATAAAATAAGATTTATATAAGACAAGAATTTTACGTACTCCCTTCGAGTCTGAATGATCTTCCCCTTTAATATATGTGAGTTACATTTTAATCAAAGGGGAAGATCATTCGGACTCAGAGGGAGTATAAACCATGAAATATCAAAAACATATGTTTTATGTTACCTATTATAAGTTACATATTTTTCATACTTGTCAATACATGTTTTCTTTTATCTATATCTTTAGTTATGTATTTCTAAAAATTATAAAATTTGATATTTATAACATACTCGATTGTACAATTTAAACAAGATCTCACGTAACTATGTTTTATGTTACCTATTATAAGTTACTTTGAGGATTTCACTCACATATGAATAGTGCCCAAAAAATCAGATGCAAACAATCAAATAAAATGGAGAATTTTAATCTCAGTGTCTTTTTACAAAAATATGTTGTTGGTTTCACTTTGGTATCCGATCTTGTTAATATATTTTTTTTGTTTGTCAACTGGAAAGAGAACACTAGCTTTTATGGATTGCAGCCGCTAATCATGTGCCACACCATTCAATGTTCTAGGAATAACACTAAAAGACAAGCAAAATGGAGAAAGAAAAAGCGATAATAATTTCCTTTAACATGACATCAATCTCCTGAACCTTAGAACACACCCCACTCACCTGATCAACGAGAGTACGAGACTAAGACAGTTCAAAAAGAGAGTCATATGTAGGTACCCCTTCGATATTGAGGTAATAGAGAGGATCCTTACTCCTCTACAACATCATTTTGTTTATAGTTCATTGTGAGTAATGTAATGCGTTGACAATATTATTCTACAATCCCGGTATAAATACCGAAGGTAATATCTAGGTACAATGAATGTGGTCGTCATACTAATTACCAACTCATAATGACGGTAAATGAAGAGAATACACTAATTACTATTATATTAACTATGATATACTAATTATCATCTAATACACCCCCTTAGTCAAAACAGTAGTTTACGGATGTTTTGACTGGACCAAAAGATAATTGTAGATGCCGCTGAAGATGAACCAAGTCGACCTTTTGACGTCAAAACCGCAACTATGTTCCTTGAACGTATGTCTCGAACTTTCACGCATGCCGAAAATAAAATAAAAACGCTAACAAATCTAATGGTGCACGAGGCCGAAACGGCAGGCCGTGACACAAATAAAAAGAAAATGGTGTTATGGGCGCGTGGCAACCCGTAAGGCACCACAAACTGGAGCAAAGCTCAACAGTATAAATTAAAAAGAAAAGAAAAGAAAAACGGTGTACGAGAGCGTGACAACCCGTAAAGCACAACAAACTGGAGCAAAGCTCAACAGTATAAAATAAAAGGAAAAAACACCCGACTAAACCGAAACATAAAACACCCGATCGGGCTCTTCGATCCAGTGTCGGCTGGTTGGCCATCCGGGTAATAATAGCCGACAGAGTCAGACCACCCGGCCCGTGGGACAGGGGTGGTTGCTGGGGCGAACCTGAGATGGACACGGAGAAGGCGATTATGGGGACGGGGTGGAGGTTTAATGCGGCAGCGGTTGTCGAAACAACATGACAGAAACAACGACAAGGGTAGGAGCGATATTGTTGAGGATCGAATCAATGAAGAACACATCGGCGACAACATAATATGAAAATCGGTACAGAGAGTATGTAGAGATATTATTATGTAACTATAAGAAATTTAGAATTATATTATAATTGACAAAAGGATATAATAAAAGAAGGCAGCGAAGCGGCAGGAGGGACGTAGGTAATAGTGTAAACCACGTCATCATCACTGCTTACCTCTTACTGTATTATTATTATTATTGTTATTATAAAAGGTTTCTGAATAAAGAGAAGCATATTAATGACATGAAGTAGCCGCCGAAGATGAAAATATGAAGGCCAGCTCCGGCCGGCGGGTAAATCACGAGGTTGTAGCAAGCGGGAGATTTTTGGGAGGATTGGTTAGGCTGATACCATGTGAGTAATGTAATGCGTTGACAATATTATTCTACAAGCCCTAGGTACAACGAATGTGGTCGCGTCAACGGTAACAGAACTCTGCCCAAATCACCGGGCAAGCTAGGAGGATCCGCCTGTCGAAGTCGAGTCATCACTTAGTTGTCGTCTAAACAAAACTTAACATTCTCACACCTTTATTATTATGCACTACGATAATATTAGACACGGGCGTTAGGTCCACAAACACATATTAAAACATGTAACAACCCAACTTCAACCACAAACACTAAAATACACTAAATAGACCCGAGTAATTCCGAGATCCATTCTTAACTATCTATGTATCGTGTCCCGTTTAGTGTATACTCCGAGGGAGCAACTCCTCACAACTTGATTTACTTACATTCGCATTTACAGTTTTTCGTATGATTTATTGTTTTTATGACCTTATAATCGCATGCTAAATCACCTACACACGGAATTCAAAACGTAAAACAACTAAAATTGAACAAAGCGATGGTCAGGTTCCGTATTAGTCCGGGTGCTCGCCATGTATGGTTCGATGCATCTCTATTAATACTGAACCGACGCATCTTAAGCAGAATACCAGGTAAGGTATATCACGAGAATGACTAATATCCGTATTATCACGTTAAAACTGATTTGCTAATACGTATAATATTAGTACTCTCTACTCTTCTATGTGCATCTTTTCATGGCCTGCTTGTCATGTGAAATCGCATGCAAAGAATGTAAACACAACTACATTGACGACAAAACCTACATGTCCTTAAACAACCGATGTAGCAAAAGGCATAGGGCGAAAACAATGGATGTTACGGTACTTCCGCCACAACAAAAGAACAAAGATATCAGCCCACCGATTGATTAGTAGAGGTCGCTATAGTGCGGGCGGGATTGGGTGTTGACATCTATTGGATGTTGGCTTCCCAATACGTACCCTCACCCCTTACTCAGAATTGACGGTTTCCGGATGTCCGAAACCATTGGCAATGAGAGTCATTACAGGCATGGAGTGCTTAAGGGTACAAGTCTTTATCTTTAGGTCCCGTGCCCCGCAGCTTTGAGACGGTTAAGGATCGAAGTTGACTTGAACGGTTTCCGAGTCCCCATAATTGACTCGGTGGCGACTCCACAAATCGGCAACGAATTCAGTTCACAAAAAAGGTCGCCTTACCAAACATAACGGCCTTTAAACATTTACAACCACGACTCGATCGATTCCAAACGGAAACATGGGTGCCCGCACCCGTCTAGTACAAGTCCGGATCGTCATCCGAATCGAGGTCCGAAATATCGCCCCGTACGCGAGATCGGACCGACCCCCGACCAGGAGGGGGCCACGTGGGTGGCTGCCGCCACACGGTTGAAAAACAGGGTCGGTCTCGCGCGGGCGCGCGCGGGGCGCCGGGCAGTGCGAACGGACGTCTACAGTTTGGCGACTCCGCTGGGGATTTGGAAACAAGTTTCTAGCGGTGGTGTAACTTGAACGAGGTCGGTGAAGCTCATTTCCTAGTTCCTAGTTGTGGTCACTACAGGTTTTGGCCCTAAAAAGCTCACCCTAACCAATATCAAGACTAATCGACCTCTTCGCGGTAAGATCCTTAGGGACACGCAGAGAGATCCTCGATTGACGCTCCGACCGCCTAACGCATACCTCGCGGGAACAATAAGCGGATAGTTCCGAATGGACGGTATGACGCTCATCTCCCCAGAGGATTTGTCAATGCCTAAGTAAAGACTATTCGTGGGCGGTAGCCTACCCTAACCTACCCGTGTCTGCATCCTGCATGAGTGTATGCATTCCTAGTTATGTGTAGCGTGTTTGAACAACCCAAATAAAACACTAAAAATATGGATTCAACCACGCCAACATATTCAACCACACCCAATTCCGTTTTCGAAAAACACCTCCTCTTTTCAAAACGACTTTTTGAACACCGATACTCCAGTCAGACCATAATTTCCAAGAAAGGAAAAAACATTTCAGATGTCGTTATCATGGCAAATTTTACACCCACTACTTTCAAGAATTTTTAAAGTGCCATCACATTGGCCAAAGTAAAACCCGCCAACAACGAATACCGTTAATTAATACCACCGAGACTCCCGATCAATGGGATCAAGGTACCTCCAACGGTTACATTTTATTTCAAAAAAAAGAGAAATGTTTTTACAACACATACCGTTGACACAACCGAAGCTTCAATTAATGAAGTCGAGGAATCCGAAACGACCACACTCACAAAACATCTTTTTCAAAACACCGTTACCAGACATCGCGTTATGTCACAAACACCGCCTACAATGTCGGACTAGCTAATTAATAGTAGTTTTGATAAAAGCGTCACGTCATCATTTTCAAAACCGGTTCCCCTAGAAACCGTACTTCTTTTGAAAGAAAAAAATATTTACACTTTTGTGGACATGACATAGGTCCACCCCGACGCGGCCACGCGCGGGTTTGGGGAGGCGAATGAATCTCATGTGAGATGGATCTCGAATGGAAATTTAAATCGAAGTTGGAGTCGCCACCAAACTTTATGAGAGTTCGGGCCCGTTCGAACCCACTCTATATGTTAGTGGGTCGTGCACAGAGTACGACCCATCCCGATTTCAGAGTTTATGGGGTTCGTCCCTTTGCATTGCCACTACAACAAAAAAGGCTTTTCGCGGCAATTATTTTGTGGCGCTTTGAAAATCGACGCAAAAAATACACAATTACTTGTATAATTGACGACTAACACTAACTAATACGAATCAACACTAATAGACCCTACTAAACGATGGGTTACCTTAGCATATCCTAATTCATTTTTTTATCATTTAACTCCCTTTAATCCTGATCCTAGGGTTTTCTTCATCTTCTTCCAAAAGATTACACCTTTCTAAATGTATTCTATCATCACCTCGCTCTCCCAACTCTACCGCCACGCCAACCACGACCACTTCATTCTCCGACAACCAGCAACGCGACTATGCCGCCCTAATGACAACCCTCACTTCACCACTTCAAACTCTATCTCGCTTAATTAAAACACTGCACCCACCAGAACTCAGTTCTATATCCGCCAATACGACAACAAGAAGCATTCCTAGGGTCGACCTGTGTCTCCTTAAATTTCATATCTTCGTCAATTTTTCAGGAACCAAACCCTAACTGGTTCATCGAAACTGAACAAGAACCAGACCCTTCACAGCCTTGTGCGGTATTTATTTTCTTTGTTCTTCAAATATTTAGGCTTGACAATATTTATTCCTCAAGTATTTAGGTTTCGTTAATCATAAACATAGGGTTTTGTTAATTCAGTATCTAATGTAGAATTTCTCGAGTAATTCAGTAGATCATTTTGTTATAAATAGAGATGCTGCTGAAATTCTTGTATTATCTAAACTGGAATTAGTATGTTGTTGAAAAATTCTTTATTAATATTTGATTCATCTCAAGCGATTTAGTTAGGCTGCTAAACTGTTATATATCAAATTTCAGGCCGGATTCATACACACTATGCTGCATTCATCACTTTTTCCCATGAAAATCCTTTTTCCCTTCTCATTCAGAGGTTTATGCAGCGATAATAGCATGAGATTATTTTAGCTCGTGTTTGGGGATGTCGTTGATGTTATAATTGGCTGCAGTTCAGAGGGAAAGAAGCTAGTGTCTTTATGAATTTCAATAAGGTAAGACTGCGTACATCAAATTGCTGAACTGACAGTCCATAAACAGCACGCAGATACATCTAATTATAGAACATCATGGTGACTAATCCCTTGGTTTTAAGTAATTTCTAACTCTGATATTTAGTCTCGTACACTAGTTTTCTTTTTGGGAAAATTAATTTAGTTCTGATATGGTTTGTGTTAGATGAGGAATGTACAGTTTATGCATCACACGGTTATGTAACGCAAGTTGGAGGGAAATCAGATTTTCAAAGAAGCAAATGTATGAATTACGAAGTATACTAGTTTATTGATCTGTCATAAGTGTCTTTATTGTCTGGATTTTTGTCGTTATTGTATAGAATTGTTTCGGAAACTTTTATCTTGCTACTGTAGGGGGTTCAATGCTAATAGAATACCCTGTTTTCCTTCACAACACTGAAATTGCTCATCTGCTGAAATATTTATTTGCTTTTTTGAGAATTTGTATGCTGCTTTTCTATCTGATTCATTGGGTTTAGATTTTTTTATCGGCTTATTTTTCATCAAAAGATCGTAACTATTCCAAAGTGATGCAATTAGATTGTGATCTGCTAGATCCTAAATGCGATTGTGATCGCTGAAAGATTTTACGTCATGTGGATTCAATTATTTAAGAGGTTCACTGTTAGCAGTTATGTTGAACGATTAAAGTTCGCAACTCTGGATTTGTGTATCCGTGTAAATTCAGTTTTTAGACCAATGAAATCTACCAATTGAAGAAGTTTGTTTGGAAATCAGCCATATTTCTTATTTATATTGTATTAAGAATACTAAGAATTAGTAACCGTGAATAATAAGTTGTCAACTTTATCTTCGCAATTTGTGGGACACGTAGATAATGGGGCTCTGTGGGACACGTGTAACTGTCATTATGTGTTTACCTATAGGTGTCAACGTGCGTCACGTACATGTACTAGGCCTCTCCTTACATCACGATAGGTGGGAGCCCTTGTGGCGATGGAGTAATGTTGTTGTACTGATACTAACAGATCCATATACTCAGAGATTTTACAGCCATCACCAATTTGTATTTTTGTAATCTTCTGAATGAATTTCCGCTGTTAGTATGCTACTAAAAATTCGTTAGGATTGAGTAACCCTCATTAGGAAAAAGTAATTCCGTTTAGTTATGATCAAATATTGAGGCAAAACAATAAGCACCTCATATTTTTGCTTGTATGTCCTTTCTGTTTCAGGTGCGGAATTCATTTCAGGTGCGGAACCTGACTTTCAAAGTAGCAATGGTAAATTCTATTAGTATAAAGCATAAACAGTAATATGGGACCTATGTCTAAAAAATTTCTTGATTTTATAAAGAAATGCTCTTGGAAATTTTAATGTTTTTCATCCTGCAAGGACTCATTGCCTTAATTTTAGGTAGGGAATCCTGTTCTTTCTTTCAGTACACGGAAATCTACTGAAATCTTCATTGCCAATTTTGTTATTCATTGGATTATTTTTGCTTTTTATTTTAAGTAATCGTTGTTGATAGGGTTTAGGTTTTAAAGCTTGGTTAATGCTTAGCCTTCACGTGTTCCTATGGATCAATGGTTGAAGTTGATTTCTTATTGGGATCAAGATAAGACAAGGTGTTTGATATTTATATTTATTAGGACTAGTATTGTTATATTATTGTAAGTTTAATAAATATTAAAAAAGCTATAAGTATTTTTATAACTAAAAGTTCTATATATGCATAGAGACGTGCAACAATTAATAGGATCAATAAAAAAATTAAACTATGCCTCACTGCGCAGAGAGACAAAGTTTTGCTCACCTAAGAGCTAAATGGGTGATACTCTTATTTCATAAATTGTTTAATATCTGTGTTCTATTATTGTTTCCTTTGTATCATTTTTGTGCAGTAATTAATATAGTGTTTGATATTCTTTAGACGGTAAATGGTCTTGAGCCCAGCTGCGCTCAAATTTTCATTGAGACTCACAAGGATAGAAAAACAAGAGTGAAGAAGAAAATAGATGAAGAGTCGGCAAAAGCAGTGGTAAGTTTTATTTAATTATTTCACACTTTTATAACGTATGGTTCGATACTATTATAAATCGACATTTTGAAAGCCAAAAATGTAGTAGCAATCATCCTTTTCTTTTTTTATTCTCTGGTCACTATTTCAATGATATACATCAACCAATGAGTGTATATATATACACACACATACATAAATCTATTTGATTTTTTTACTTGCACGTGGGAAATGACTAAAAAATTTGGTATAACTTGGTATATATCTTTGTTTGTTGCAGTTTTTTGGAGGCGAAACTACACTATGTAATACGGAATACATAGGTTGAAGCTTTGCTTAGAGGTTGAAGACATAGTTAATTTTTTTAAGTTTTAAAAAGATTGTTTGCACTTATTTTGGACCTATTTTTATTAGTTTAATTAAATCGATGTTGGATACGTATACTTTTTGGGATTTTATGAGTAATATATAAGTATCATGTTTTTTTCACTTGTTCTTTCTTTTTATTTTCGCATAGTATTTGAGAGATGGAAATGATATTTTGTATCGAATGAAATCGATACCAATTTACTACTGTATATTGTTGCAATTGTATTACATATCGTGTCGAATATAAGTGTTACGATTGTCATTGATGAAGTTTTGTAATACTTATCGCGTTGAATACAATTGATACAATTGTAAAGGGAATGAAATTTAATAGTACTTATCGTGTCGAATACAATTATAACAATTGTCACTAAATGACGTTTTATTGTACTTATCGTGTCGAATACAATTGCTACAAATCTTATTAGTGGTAAAATCAAAATATTTACCGCATCAATAATAATCGACACTAAATTCGCCACTAAACCTCATCTTCTTCCGCGTCGCATATAAGAAGATAACCCATCGAATAGATTATTCGAAACAAAAGGCTACGGCAACGCCGCCTACCTCAACGAATACATAATCGATGGGGAAACCTTTCGCGTCGAATAGATTCGCCACAAAATATCAAAATAATCGCCGCGAAAAGGTGATTTTGTTGTAGTGTGCGATACCGATACCGACATTATCGGTAATCGTGTATTGAATGACTCTCGTATGCCAACTGTTTCAAACATCCGAAAACCATGGTTCTGAGTAAGGGGTGAGGGTACGTGTTGGGAAGTTCACAAAGAACACCCAACCCCGCCCGCACTTAGTGGCCTCTACTTAGATATCGTTCGTTGTTCGTGTACGCGCGTTAGTTTGACGGTTGAATGATATGCAAACAATATTTTTGAACTAAAAATGTGAATTATGTTTAACTACGTCGTTTAATGCACCTTTGAATTACGTTGAAGTTGTATTTAGCATGCGAGGTTCGTTTTAGTACAATAAAACAAACAACGAAAATAAAACGCAAAGACATAAACAAACAAGTTAGTAACGGTAATAACATTTTGTAAATAGTCTAGAATGATATAAAAGGCATGATGCATGGTTTTGAAAAGAGTAGGACACGTGATGGATTTAACACGTGTTGACGGAAGTCGTAAAAAAAGGTTTTATCGAGGTTTAAAATATGTGGAAGACTCACAGCTTGGCGTGATAGAGACCACTCGATCGAGTCATTGAGCGACTCGATCGAGTGCCTCTGGAAAAACCCTCCTGCCTCGATCTTTGAGATGCCACTCGATCGAGTCATTGAACGACTCGATCGAGTGCCTCTGGAAAAACCCTTCTGCCTCAATCTTTGAGATGCCACTCGATCGAGTCAGGCATGACACTCGATCGAGTGGTCCTCGAAAAAGCTTTCTGGTTTTGTTTTTGGGGTGCCACTCGATCGAGTGGCCCCTGTGCGAACAAGAGTTCGTGAATTTGTTTTTAATTTCAGAATCAATAATTTTGCTAAATCGTGTGAAAATATAATATGATTTACACTCAATTCAGTTTTCGATACTCGTCATATTCGATATTTGATTATAGAATCAGTATCGAATACTTAGAGTGAATTTTGAAAAAAAGAAGAAAAAAATATGTTTGCAAATCATTTTTTGATTGTATTAAGACGAAATCATTCCCTCTGCTTTGTGATGTCGTATTAGTCTTTTTCGGACTATGTGATCATTGTTTCGGCGTCAACGAGATTATGCTTAACATGATTTAATGATTGATTCCTTTAGATCCGACATTCGACTATAGAGTCGATATTGAATCCTAGGGATGACGCTATATTGCTAATTACGATAATAGTAATATTAATAACGATATTAGAAACAAAAAATAAAAAAAAGACGACGCACGACGACGGACGAGAAAGGACGAGAAGAAAAGGAAGAGAAGAAGAGAGAAATCGGGATTTGTAACACCCTCAACCTACATGCTAATTTCGACCTCGATCACGGACTCGTAGTAACGGCGCTTGCTTAGGATTAACGAGGATATAGGAGGAGTTAAGGTGTTGTATTTTGGCTTGGTTTGACTCGGGTTTCTTATAGGATTTCTAGAGGGAACGTCGGGATATAATATGCCTAGTATTGCTGGAATTACGGGTTGTAAGTTGTGTACGTCGGGATTGGAATTATTGTGTTGAATGTGTATGATGTTGTGTGTGGGGATGGGGTATTTATAGGAGGAAATACCCCGACTTGGGATAGAAGATACCCGGCTTATGGATAGGAAAAGACTTGCTTTGGGAGGAAGAAACACCCGGTTTGGTTGGAATAGGATTCCAATTGTGGATAGAAAAAGAATCCGATCTTAGCTGAAAAAAGGGCCACTCGATCGAGTGGTGCATGACACTCGATCGAGTGCCCGGTCTGACCCCGGTTTTGGCTGATTTTATGAGTCCACTCGATCGAGTGAGCCGGTCCACTCGATCGAGTGGGGCTAGCAGGGTGGAAGACCTCTTTAGAGATCGAGTTTTATCTCTAATGAAGAAGTCTAGTTGCATAATTCTTCTTCATTGCTGATTTTTGTGATATTTGACTCTAAATTGGATTCTCGAAAGCTGCGTGACAGATTTTTCCGCCTCGGAAATGCCTTTGACCGGGGTTTGACCCGGTCGCTAAAAGACAGTTTTGCCCTTGGTGTCGGTTTTGACCCAAATTAATCTCATTTGACTGAAAACGACTCACTGGGCCTAGATTTGAGGTCGGTTTTGTGAGATTTTTTACTCCGCTAAAAGCTCGCGCCAAATACTATTGATTCCGAGTCCAAAATCGAGCGTATTAAGTCATGTTTGCGTCCGATCATAATCGGGTGTTTTTCGGAAACTGTTATAGACACCTAGTGGCCAAATGTGGGTGTCTACAACTTTCGCTATCGTCGGATCCCCGACGCACACATATAGCGACACACCTTCACGTCACAAACAATGTCGCCAGCCCATTTTTTACAAATCGTCCTTTTCAAAAAGGTTTTTCTCTGCAAAGATTGGCCGTTTTCAAAAAAAACATATATCAAAATTCTTTGATTCTGAGCCGGGATCGCGATCAACTTCTTACATCGTACAACCGTGTGATTAACTGTCTGTGTTAGTTACTAGGGTCGCCTCTGCTCGAGGTCTTACGTTTTGGGTCGTCTTATCCCGAGAAGTCCTCTTTTCAATCTCACTCCCGAGATTAGTGTCGAATCGTCTTGCTCTAAGAGACAGGTTTTCACTAGGCGTTTCGCCGAATACACCAAAAAGTCTAAATCACTTGAGTCCCTTAGCCAATGACCGCAAACGCACGCGAGTCAAGGGTCTCGTTTCCGCGTCGCTCGGTCGCGAGCATTCCTTGAGTTTCTAAGTCGTCTGACAGATCCATCCTGACCCTCGACGTTGCCTTGCAGAGATAGTTTCCTCAACATGTCCTCAGATCCGGGAGTGATCTAAAACCTCTGCATTGACGTCAATACCCTGACCGCAGTAGTCCATGATATCCGTACATCAATAGACCGTCTAACGAGCTTTGTCCGTCACATTGATGGACGCCTCAACTTCCTCGAAAGTAGAGGCACAGAGAGCGAAGCAAACGCCAGTTCAATCAATTACCATACCCACACCCAAAGCGGATCACCCCGGCACCCCACATGGGCAAAATAACCTGAGGTCAACAAGGAAATAACCTCAACACCTCACCAAACACTACCCAACAAAGCAAAAACCCCCCAAAAAGAGTTTACCAAACTCAGCTTGACGTACACTGAAACTCTTAAACACTTAATAGATCAAGGGCTGCTCAAACCTCTGGGTCCCACTCCAGACCCACCGATCGGTAAACAGAGTAAAACATGGAGTCCTAATGCTTACTGTCTCTTCCACCAAGGCAATAGGCACGACACTGAGGCATGTTTCACATTGAAGCACGTCATCCAAAATCTAATCGAAGCAGGAACATATTCCCCGGCAAAACGACAAAAGGCAAACTTTATCTTTTCAGTTGCCGAGGGAGAAATAGTGACGTCAGTGGTCGTCACAAGTAACTTTAAGCCCCTCAATGAGCCGCCTCGAAAGGTCACTTCTAGGCGCCCCTCAAGGAGGACATCTTCGGAGGACGATGACAGAATCTAACGCACAGACGGCGCATGACGTCAGTACCGCGATGTGACCAGGTCATAATAGTCGATCGTCATACTAATTACCGACTCATAATGACGGTAAATGAAGAGACTATACTAATTACTATTATATTAACTACTATATACTAATTATCATCTAATATTCATAGTGCGATATTATAAAACAATTCACATCCACTGTTAATAAATTAGGATTGACAAACAAATTGTGAAATTTGTGAAATCACGGATAATAAATCAAAATTAGATGACGACAACAACAACAACATCAGAGCCTTAGTCCCAAAAGATTTGGCGTCGGCTCACATGAATCAGAATATGAGGTCGTCAAGTCGTCATCCCCAAAACAAATAAAATAAAAGCGAACAAAGAAAAGGAATAATAATAAAATACCGTTTCAGAATCAATTTGAAAGCACTAATAATAATAATAATAATAATAATAATAATAATAATAATAATAATAATAAAATTTAAAAGTGTAGAAAACTAAGTTAAGTGTGGAAAATTTTGAAAAATAAAGAATTAAGAATAAATAAAAGAGCAAAAGATAGTCCTCAAAAATCTCACCCGAATCCTCTCCCTCCACCCCGTTCTGTACCAATCACAAGGAACTTCATATTGTTCTCAATCACTCTCACTGTTTAGGCCTACCTCGACCCCGCACCAACCCATGCTCTCTCCATCTTTCAAGTCTCCGTATTGGTGCATCAATCGGCCTCCTTCGCACATGCCCAAACCATCTTAACCTATTCTCCCTCAACTTATCCTCAAACGGAGCCACTCTGACTTTCTCCCTTATCACCTCATTTCTAAGTCGATCTTTTCGTGTATGCCCAAACATCCATCTTAGCATACGCATCTCTGCCACATGCATCTTTTGCACATGACTATTCTTTACCGCCCAACATTCCGTGCCATATAAAAGGGTTGGCCTAATTGTTGTCCGGTAGAATTTCCCTTTAATAAATCAAAATTAGACAATGACTAAAAATTACTCTAAACTCACCATACGTTTGGAGACCTAATTTGTCTTACTAGCTCTGTTTAATTCAACTATTTGTCTTTTATATTTGTGAGACGTATTTGAATCAGACAAACAAATGAACGATAAGGAGGGAGTACAACACAAAGAAATGAGTTAAATAAATTTTATTCATTCCAATGAATTCTTTGCATTTGTTTTTACACTTGTCAATGCACATTTTGTTTCGTTCGTATCTTTACGTAAGTATTATTAAAATATTTAAAAGTTTGATAATCTTAATATACTTATTAAGACAATTCAAAAAAGATTTCACATGACTATGTTTTAAGTTATATATTACGGAGTAAAAATTATATTAGAGATTATTTACCTCAAAAATAGTGTAAAAAAACAAACGTAAAGAATTCATTGGGACAGGGGATTAATAAATTCACAAATTTTCAAGGATGAAGGACAATGGGACATGCTAAATTTTAGTTTGTCATAGATTAAATATTATCAATTTTAGATAGAAAAAATATTAAAACCGTTATATAAATTTATATAATGGGTAGGACAAACCGGTAAAGACAAGTGTATTGAGCAAATAAATACTCTACTCCGTAAGTAAAGCTTACATTATGAAGATCCTTCCTGACTTTCTTCACTACTCCATATTATTTCCAGTTCGTACTCACTCACTCTAGTCACGCCAGCTATGATCCTCTTCCTCCTCCTCAACGGTAAAATTTTGATGGAGGTCAGGTTGGTAAATTGAACTAACCTAGCTAGCTCCTCCTATGATTTGTAGTACAACATTATTTTGCAGCAAAACATAGGCATTAATAATAATTACATGAAATGGTTAAATTTATAAAGTAGTACTATTCCATTGAGTAGTGGAGTATTATTGTAGTCTCCCACACTGTCACACATAACATAACATAACATAACATAACATAAGGAGGGTTATCTCCACTTTCCATGGATCAGTCAGGCCCAAGCAAGTATAATTCATTTAACTTTGTTTTGTTAGTTGGGTATGTATGTATGTCACTCACCATTTCGGTGGTCTCGCTGTTGTTGCTCTTGCTTGTTTATTCATTCTTCCGCAAATATTGAAGTGGAGAAAATGGGAAGCCAAGGCAAAAGAAAAAGATTACAAAAGGATTGTCTGGATCATAGCAGAGAAAAGGTATGCACGTAGTAAAATCACGATTTTACCCAAAATCCATCCAATTAATTTTCTATAGTCTAACCACAATTGTCTAATTCATTTCATTTAATAAGTAGCTAATACTTCTAATTCGCCTATTTAATGTGTTCTAAACCCAACCCAAATAGTTTAGGACTCATTTGGTTCACCTTATCTAAGGATGAATTTCGAATGATCAAAATCATACCTTGACTTTGTTTATCCATTTTTTTTTAATTAAAGGCAGTCTTTTTATGAGATTTCTCGTTCCAAACCTAAGGTAGGTGGAATGGAATGCAGTCGGTTACATAGTCTTAAGTCTCACAACTCACTCTTAACCTTAACGCACTAACTTTGTGCTCGACTTGTATGTGTTGGGTTAACGTTTCTCAAATCTACTACTCCGTATGTAACATGGTTACCAAATACAAGGCAAGACTCATGGACACAGTGGCTGGTTCAGGGATATTGTTTTGGTAAAAATTTACCAGGTCTACGATTTCGGTTGCGGGTTAAAGTGATCGGCCTATTGTTGCGGGTGAAATAGTATCGAATCTAATGAACGAAAAATAACGAAAGAAAGAAAGTGACACGCAAGATTTGGTGACGCGAAAAACCGATGTGGGAAAAACGGCAGGGGGAGTCGGAATCCCCGCAAGATTCTACTATGGACGAAAAAGAGCGAGGAAAGGAATACAAGTACGAGTATTTAGACTACAATTGATTGTATGTATTTTGCTAAAGTATTTGCTTGAGGTTGAAGTGTGTTGATGATGAGTTGAATGATTTCCTTGTTGTCTCTTTAGTGCTTATATGTTGCTGCCTCTTCTATCCGTTTTCTCTAACTTCCTCCTCCTCCTTCTCCTGGTCTGCAGGAGGGTTTCCTCAAATGTAGGAACCACCTCCTTGACCATTTCTCTCTTGTTTTCATGGGCTGGAGTTGCTGGTGCTTGGTTATGCTCTACTGGGCTCACTTGTTTGTGCGGCCCATTACTTTGCTTGCTTCGTATTTTTGATTGGCCCATCGTTGTATGTGATCCCGGATCCTTGATTGACTTGTTGACTCTTGGTTATATTGACTTCTGGCTTGTGGTCTATATCTTAGACCTTTGACCTTTTGTGATTCTCGATAAGGATCTTCCCGACATTAGGAACTACACTCTTGTGATTCTCGATATGTCGGTAAGGATCTTCCCGACATTAGGGAAGTTTTCGGTTTTAGTGAGGAGGTGGTGGTTCATATCCCTCTTCCAGGCCAAAAGGAAGACTTCTACCGACCTGGGTGGATTTGCATGTACTTGTATCCCTTCTAGTTAGGCTTGAGGTTCCCCTTTCCCCTACTGATTCGAGAGTTCTTGATCCTCAACAAACTCGCCATCTGTCAACGGGTGCCGCATGTGTGGCGGGTCTTGTTGTCCTTCTCTCTCTTAAACCAAGGCTACCAGAGGGGTTTTACCTTGAGCGACATTGGTTCCTTGTTCCGGGTGAGGTCCCTAGGACATGGTCATGTGACGCTACGCCTGAAGAGTAAAGACGAGCCCGGCATATTCTTTTCGGCCAACCCTGTGGATGATCACTGGTTCAGATATTTCATTTTTGTGAAGGCTGACTCTATTCCCCCCTTTGCCCATGATTATCTCTTCTTTGAGTGGGGGACTACTAGAGGTATTTATCGTGCTCTTCGACTTTATGTTTTCTTGCGCACTTACCATTCTCACTGATTTTGTATTGCAGTCCTGAAGAAACCTGTCTACACTGCAACGGATCCTGACTTTGCGACGCGGCTTTCCAGCTTGAGTTCTGAGTAACGTTCCTTCAGCAACCTGTTGTGCTTTTCGGAGGACGGTTCCTCCCCCTTTCTTGTGCAGGAAGAAGGATCCACTGAGGCTATGTCTTTGGGTGAGGCGTGCTTTTGTTAAGTTGACTAAGGTACACTGGTTTCTCTCTTGTGCAGGACTTATCTTTGTGTTTGACTCATTTTAGGAAATCCAAGGCCTTCTATGACTTTGGAGCGGATCATGGCATCCAGAAGAAAGAGCGTGGCCACCCGTTCGTCTTCCCGGGGGCGGTCTGGTTCCTCTCCTTCTCCATCTGCTGGGTCCAAGAGAAAGCGTAGCTCGTCTCCTCTCCCAAGGGTTGATTTAGTGGGGAATCCCTTGTGCTGGATCTGACTGAACCTCTTTCTGACTTTGCTCCTCAGTCTGCAGAGAGCGCTCCTTCTGAATTGCTGCTCAGGTTCCCTGGTGATTTTGGCATTATCAGGTCCTTGAAGGACCTGTCTCCTCTAGATCAGCTTCTTTTCCTGGGCTCTAAAGCCGTGTTAGAGAAAGATCCTCCTGTTGAGGTGGCTGCTCAAGTTGCTGCGCACGCCTTTGAGGTCACTTCGTTCTCCTTCTTAATTTGTGACTTTTCTGGATCCCCAAATATGTCACTAATTGATTTGATACTGGTCAGACCTTACAAATAGCCCTGTTTCTTCGAGGTGGTGTATCCCAGCTCAGGGAAATGGGATGCCACCTTCAGGCTGAGAGGGACAGACTGCAGGGTGTAGCTGATGAGGCTAGGGGAGAAGCTTCAAAGCTGATGGAGGAGCTGAGCCAGGTCAAGCAGCTGTTGGCAGAGGAGAAAAAGCGCAGTGCAGGCGTGGAGGAAGTGAGGGTTGAGCTGGCACAGGTCCAGGATGCCAATTCCAGTTTGCAGGGGAAGGTTGCTGAGTTGAAGGGGGCTCTGAAGGACTCTCTGAGCTGGTCAGCCTTGTAGACCGAGGTCCAGATGATTAAGACCTTTTCTGAGGGGAAGCATGGAAACTGAGACTTGGCTGCTGTGGAGAGCCGACTAAAGGAGGAGTTCCCTGAGCCCTTCAAACTTGACGTCCTTTCTGGCGATGAAGACGAGGTGTTGGAGGAGTCAGTTGCCTCCCCCCCTTGCTGACCAGGGAGTGGACAACCAGGTGGGTGTTGGTGTTGTTGACCTTGCTGTCGTGGAGGTCCAGCCCCTCGCGACTCTCCCCCAGAAGGAATGGATGTTTAGGTCCTTGGATCTTTTTCTTGTTGACTTTTGAATCTGTTGCCCTGCGTGGCAATGAATGTTTTGTTAACTTTTTAAAATGCTTGTTCTGGATTCCTTTTACCTTTGTCCAAGGGGGCAAAGCGTTTTGTTGAATATTGTAGTACTCTTATGTTTAACTTTTGATCGTAATCGTTTGTTGTAGTTTTGTCTCACTACCTTATGTTGTGTGCATGCCCTGTATTTGTGTGGTTGACCTTTGATATGGTGGTGGCCTGGGATTTAGTTAGCCCACTCAGTCAAAGATGCCACGCTTTGCGTGGGCGCTAAGTGGCGCAGGAAACTGTAATGTCCTGGTTGTAGACACTTAGTCACAGACGCACGCCTTCTATAGAATTTACACACTCCACCAGATTAGTTACCAGCGTCTTTGATAAGCATGAAAGATGAAAGATGTTATTGAGAAAACTGACGATATTTGATAAACATGAAAGATGCAATACTCGTAAA
Organism: Agrostemma githago; assembly: GCA_958450325.1. Taxonomy (NCBI): domain Eukaryota; kingdom Viridiplantae; phylum Streptophyta; class Magnoliopsida; order Caryophyllales; family Caryophyllaceae; genus Agrostemma; species Agrostemma githago. Next base: position 66,236,613 of record OY288248.1, on the reverse strand, counting down.
AGAACGTCAAGTTTCTAGGATAAAATATCAGATTTTTTTAATTTTGTAAGAAAGAAAGAAACAAACAAAGACTAAAGAAAGTTATGGTGGAAAAGAAAGGAGGAAAGAAAGAAAGACGAAAAGAAAGTTGCAATGAAAAACACATGTTTGTAATGTTTGGTAAAATTAAACTTGGGTTCTGGTGGAGGTGCATCTGGCAGAATAGATGCCATGTTTCTTGCGACGTAGGCCTATGGACGTCATTCCACACCTCCCGGCGCCTCGCGCGCGCCCGCGCGGGACCGACCCGGTTTTTCAACGTGTGGCGGCGGCCACCCACGCGGCCCCCTCCCGGTCGGGGGCCGGTCCGATCTCGCGTACGGGGCGATGTTTCGGACCTCGATTCGGATGACGATATGGACTTGTACTAGACGGGTGCGGGCACCCATGTTTCCTTTTGGAATCGATCGAGTCGTGGTTGTAAATGTTTAAAGGCCGTTATGTTTGGTAAGGCGACCTTTTTAGTGAACTGAATTCGTTGCCGATTTGTGGAGTTGCCACCGAGTCAATTATGGGGACTCGAAAACCGTTCAAGTCAACTTTGATCCTTAGCCGGCTCAAAGTTGAGGGGCACGAGACCTAAAGATAAAGACTTGTACCCTTAAGCACTCCGTGCCTGGATTGACTCTCATTGTCAACGATTTCAGACATCCGGAAACCGTCGATTCTGAGTAAGGGGTGAGGGTACGTATTGGGAAGCCAACATCCGATAGATGTCAACACCCAATCCCGCCCGCACTATAGCGGCCTCTACTAATCAATCGGTGGGTTGATAACTTCGTTCTTTTGTTGTGGCGGAAGTACTGTAACATCCACTGTTTTCATCCTATACCTTTTGCTACGTCGGTTGTTTAAGGACAAGTAGGTTTTGTCGTCAATGTAGTGTGTTTACATTCTTTGCATGCGATTTCACGTGACTAGCAGGCCATGAAAATATGCACATAGGAGAGTAGAGGGTACTAATATTATACGTATTAGCAAATCAATTTTAACGTGATAATACGGATATTAGTCGTTCACGTGATATACCTTACCTGGTATTCTGCTTAAGATGCGTCGGTTCGACATTAATAGAGATGCATCAAACCATACATGGCGAGCACCCGGACTAATACGGAACCCGACCATCGCTTTGTTCAATTTTAGTTGTTTTACGTTTTGAATTCCGTGTTAGGTGATTTAGCATGCGATTATAAGGTCATAAAAGCAATAAATCATACGAAAAACTGTAAATGCGAATGTAAGTAAATCACGTTGTGAGGAGTTGCACCCTCGGAGTATACACTAAACGGGACACGATGCATAGATAGTTGAGAACGGATCTCGAAATTACTCGGGTCTATTTAGTGTATTTTAACGTTTGCGGTTGAAGTTGGGACGTTACATGTTTTAGTATGTGTTTGTGGACCTAACGTCCGTGTCTAATATTATCGTAGTGCATAATAATAAAGGTGCGAGAATGTAAATTTTTGTTTAGACGACAACCTAGTGACGACTCGACTTCGACAGGCGGATCCTCCTAGCTTGTCCGGTGATTTCGACAGAGTTCTGTTATCGTTGACCCTTCCCGCGGCTACTCCGGCAGAGCTTCGTTACTATTGACTGATTTTGCGGCTAATCCGGCAGAGCTTCGTTACTAGACTGTAGCTAGTCGAACACAGGCACCTCGCGATCGAGTGGAGTGCTCGAAGGTGAGGAGTAGCATCGATGTCGCTTTTATCGGAACTACGATCGAGTGGATCGTTTGCCTCGGGTGTCGGAGTGCGAGCTCTTAGCGAGAAACTCTTTACGAGTGAAGAGGGAAGAGAATTGAAGAAGATGTGTCAAAATGAGGGCGTGAAGGGGGGTATTTACAGGTGTTTTCGGGTCCTCGTCACCCTGATAGGCGCCTGAGGTCAGGCGCACCAAAACTCAGGCGTCTGGGTTTAGGCGTGTGAAGACTCAGGCGCGCAAGGTGAGGCGCTTGGGATTTTGAAGATACGATTTTGATACTTTCCAAAACCGAGATGAGGGTGTATGATATGAATCTTGGGGATTAAGTCTTTCCTGGGTTTGACCTACCGCCATGTGTTTAGTGGGCCGCAGGACGAAGTTTCACCCCATGAAGATGAAAAGGGTGATTGTCTCACTAATGAAGCAAAAAGTTGGATTTGGGCTTTAGGTTAAGATACCCATTAAGGCATTACTATATATATGTTACCCTAGTTTGTTGCCCAAGGCATCCCATCATTAGTGTAGTATTTCAATAAGGAGATGTTTTTGATGATATGATTTTCATTTGAAGCTCCTTTTCTCTCCTTTGTTTTTCATGTTTTTGTGCCCTTTTCTCTTGCTTTGGTTTGCCCTTTTTCGGCTTTTTGATGTGGTTCGAAATCAAGCTTGGAGGTTATTTTTGTGTAAACTTATTGTGGTGATGTATAGGTGGAGGAAAAATAGGTGATCAAGAACGCGCGCCATTCCCGGATAACCCACAAAAAACGGAAAGAATTTAAAGGTGCAATGGTCATTCGAGCAAGGTCACCTAGCTAGAAAACGGGATGCGGGAATCAAGGCCTAACTCCTCCATGGGTGGTCAAGGTGGTCAAATGCAAACCCCGAAGTAAACCTCTAGTAGAAAAGGTGGACTCAAGCTAAAGGATCAACAAATTCATTGATTAAGAGTCATTCTACTAGATTAAGGTCCAAATCCTACAATGGGTTATCTACAATGGAATGTAAACTCTTGTAAAAGGTTTGTAATCGAGTTTTCGAAAAGTTTAGTTCTAGACACTCTATACAAAAACAAAAGAAAACACACGAAAAGGAAAAAACGAATAAAAGAAAACACAAGTAAGGTCATGTACTCCATACTTCATCAACTAACAAGCGCACAATCAACCACAACACCCAAATTGCTCACTTCGAGAGCCTCCAATGGCAACAACCTAACTCCTTCTACAATAGCGTCCAATGGTAAATAAGAAAGGAGGAAGAAAGTTACCAAGCGGAGTGCTTTCATAATCTCTTCAATTCATGCTATCAAGGTGGTGGTTACCTATAAGAGTAGAGAACAAGACCATACACGAGACACAAAAGCATAACGAGAAAAGAAAAGAAAGGAAAAGAAAAGGAAAATGTTTTTGATTTTTCGAATTTTTCAAATTTTTATGGATTTTGAAACGATTTTTGAGAAAATAAAAGATAGTAGACTCCTCCCCCACACTAAAACTGTACATTATCCTCAATGAACAAGTAGGAGAAGATCGAAAAAGACGGAAAAGAAAGATAAGAAAAATCTTTTTGGATTTTTATGATTTTTCAAATGTTTTTGGATTTTTCGAAAATTTTTGACAAAAGAAAAAGGAAAAAGAAAATATAGAAAGCGATAAAATAGTGGCGGGCCTAGGTGCAATCACATCACCTAAACCATAGCCAAGTGGCTAAGAAATTGAAAACGAAATAAACGGAAAGCAAAGAAATTAAAACGAAAGGGTGAAAAATTGGGCGTAGGTGTAGTCACGTCACCTAGCCCGGATTAAGAAAAATTTGAGAAAGATTGATTAAAATTTGGATTTTTTAAAAGGGTCAATGGCGTAATCACATCGCCTAAAGACCGGGAGCAAAACAAAGGCCGCTTCGCCCACAAAAATTGATGGGACAGTGGAACAGCTTGCAATTTGGTTCGAGGTAAAACAATCACAATGATTATAAAATGATGAAACAAGGAACAAGGAATGAATTCAATTCAAAGACATGCAATTATAGATGATTAAAGACTCACCGACCTAATCCTCACAGATACACAACACACACACCGACCGACTCTGGGGGATAGTTTAATTTGGGTAATCATTCGACGCAAAAGAAATCGTCGGAGACCCGAGATAGAGTTGTACGCCCTCGGTGGGTTCTAACTCAGAAAGACCGTAGATCGTACGACCCTCGGGTAACGTGTAGTTCGCATACTCCCAAATTTCCATTCCCCCAAATTGGTTTAGTCGGAATTCATCGGGGCCTAAGGATAGGTCCCAATTATGACAATTATAAATATTGGTTCGGTGTATGTTGGGGACTATTAAAGCACGGTCATGGCAAATGGAGACGAGGCGATGGTCGGGTACATTAAAGATCCACGCCGGAAGATAGGCCTCGTCAAGCCAGACTCGATTGTCTAGTGGGATGAGGTGGTCGGTCGCATAACCCAAGTTTTTCGAGATTAAGGTCACAAGACCTCCACAGTCTACAAACGGGCGTTGAGCAACAATAATTTTGTGAAAATGCAACGCTACGACGAGTGGTAGGTCTAGGGGGTTAGGGTTACCAAGTAAGGAGTCAGAAATCAATTGTAGGACGCACACATTAAGATTAAAAATATTATCGATAGATGGTATCAAGCAATGGGAAAGCATCTCGGCAAAGTAACGAATAGCGGGGTTACGGATTTCAGGGGTAAAGTTTGAATTAGGTTCGAAATCTCGTTGGCCACGTGCTACGCATCTCCAAAGGTCTCTTCTAGATGCTCTAGCTTTTACATCACTCAAAGGTTCAGTAACTCCGGTACCCGATGAGGGTAGACCTAAGGCTAGGCCGAATTCGGAAACAATTAAACGGTGAGTTCTACCGAATAAACGAAATCTAAACTCTCTTGGTGTGGTCGGGTTATCGATAGTAAAGGTACCTAAGAACTCACAAGTCAAGTTTTTATTTGTGCAGGGCACAAAACTAAGGAGTTTTCTAGTACCGGTTCTAAACGATAACTCTCTAATATCGTCCTCAATTCCTAGAATTTCCATTGTAAACGGACAAGGCCACCTTGTGCTCCAAAAGGTCTTTTCGGAGAAGGTTTGAGCTAAGGGTGTATTAGGACAAGGTAAAAGTTTAGGCTTAGATGACTTACAAGAAGTAGAACGCTTAGAAGGTTTAGAAGTCGAAGCCATACCTTGTTTTCGCGCGGCTCGTTGGGCTCTTGTCTCCATGATAATAATTTGCAAGAATGATCCTAAAACTTTAGTTTTTCCTTCTTCAAAAACCCAAAATAAATCACCAAGGATGGAGATGAAACTATGAATGGAGGTTTAAATGTGGTTGGGTATGGAAGGTGGTTTGATGTTTTTATGAATGGTGAAAATGTGGAGTGAATTATTGTGGGGTAAAAAGGGTGATATAAATAAGGGTGGTTGAGAGGGAAATGAAAAGTTTTAAACTGGGTGGTAAAATTTTGGTGTAAACATTTTGGAGGGAAAATATGTGTGGTAATTGTGAAGGAGGGAATTGAAAGTGTAGTGAGCAAAATAAGGTATAGGTGATCCGTTCAAGCTCATGTCGCCAGGTGAAATTTCACCCGGTCAAGCACTATCGGGTGAAATTTCACCCGGCGGACTTTTTGTCGTTGAAATCGTTTTTGCCAACTTTTTTCCACCCGGTGAAAATCTTACCGGGCGAAATTTCGCCCGGTGGTGTCTTCATCAATTCCGGCAAATCTGGCAATTCTGGAAAAAATTTCGTAGGGCGAAATTTCGCCCGATCAGGTCTCACCGGGCGAAGTTTTGCTCGGCGGTCTTGTTTGCTTCGTTTTTCCGCCTTGCCATTTCATGGCTCTTCAATAATCACCTAGAAATTCAAATATTGACTCAACTCACATTACATAATCAATTTCTCCCACAAAAATGCTTGTGGTCATCAATTTAGCTCCATAACTTCTCCAAAAGCTTAATCTTCACCCAATTAAGTGCTCCATAGCGAAATCCAAGTTTAATCATTCTTCTCAAGCTAACAAAGCTAATAAACACAACGAAATATGATACATATGTACAAGGTGGTTGTTGAGGATACGACCAAACCTACTTCAATTTCGAGAAGGGGTTAAACAACGCTCCCCAACGGGAGCTCACCAAACTTCACGGTAGCAAAGGTCTCGCGAATGTGGCCGGAATGATAAATCTTCAAACGTTGGCCATTAACCATAAATTTCTCGATTTCCGGGCTAGATATCTCTATTGATCCATATGGTTGCACCTTGGTCACTTCGAATGGACCCGACCATTTTGATTTCAACTTACCGGGGAAGAGCTTGAAGCGAGAGTTGAAGAGTAATATCTTATCACCAACGGAGAAGTCCTTACGAAGTATTCGAGAATCGTGTCATTGGCGAGTTCGTTCTTTGTAAATCTTCGAATTTTTGTAGGTTTCGAGTCTTAGTTCTTCCAATTCTTGTAGTTGGAGAAGGCGATTATCTCCTACAACACTCTCATCGAAGTTTAGCTCTTTGATTGCCCATTCGGCTTTGTGTTCTAATTCCATCGGTAAATGACAAGCTTTAACATACACAAGACGACAAGGAGTGGTCCCAATCGGCGCTTTGTAAGCCGTTCTTAATGCCCAAATGGCGTCATTCAATTTCAATGACCAATCCTTTCGGTGTGTATTTACAACTTTCTCTAAAATTTCCTTGATTTGACGGTTGGAGATCTCGGCTTGCCTATTTGATTGAGGGTGGTAGGCTAGGGACATCTTGTGAGTGATACCATACTTCTTAATAAGGTGTTAAAAGGTATCTTTCCTAAAATGAGAGCCTCCATCACTAATTATGGCTCTAGGCATACCGAATCTTGGGAAAATTACATTCTTGAAAAGTTTGATTACAACCTTGGAGTCATTGGTGGGGGAAGCTACAGCCTCGATCCATTTTGAGACATAATCAACCGCTACTAGAATGTATTTGTTACCAAAGAAGGATGTGAACGGACCCATGAAATCAATGCCCCAAACATCGAACAATTCAATTTCTAAGATGGGTTGAAGGGGCATCTCATTTCTTCTTGTACTATTCCCACTTCTTTGACAAGCATCGCATGTGAGAATGAAAGCTCGAATGTCCTTGAACATGGAAGGCCACCAAAACCCGCTTTGGAGAACCTTGGCAATTATCTTTTGGTTGGCCAAGTGTCCACCATAAGATGTCGAGTGAAGGTGCTTCACAATATTATATCCTTCATCGGCCGTAACACATCGTCGGTAAATTCCATCTACACAACGGCGGAATAAATAGGGCTCGTCCCAATAATAGCACCGGGCTTCATAACATAGTTTCTTCCTCTCTTGCTTGGAATAATCGTCCGGAATGAATTGAGATACTAGGAAATTGACGATATCGGCATACCAAGGTGTAATAGTTTCAACGGCCATCAAGGCCTCATCTCTCATAGCTTCATTGATGGGTATACCATCTTCTTCATTGCTTTCTTTACTAACCGTTAGTCTACTAAGATGATCCGCTACCAAGTTTTCCGATCCGGCTTTGTCTTTAATCTCAATATCAAATTCTTGTAAAAGGAGGACCCACCGAAAGAGTCGGGCCTTGGTCTCCTTTTTGGACACGATGTAACGGATCGCCGCATGATCGGTGTGAATAATGACTTTGGAACCGGTAACATAATTTCGGAATTTTTCCATGGCATAGACAACGGCAAGCATCTCTTTCTCGGTTGTGGTGTACTTCGATTGGGCTTCATCCAGTGTCTTGCTTGCGTAATATATCACATGTAGCTTCTTATCTACCCGTTGACCTAGAACGACACCAACTACAAAAACGAAGCATCGCACATGATCTCAAATGGAAGATTACAATCGGGAGCTTTGATAATTGGAGTGGTAGTGGGATCGGTCTTTATCCTGCAAAAGGTCTCAAGACACAAGTCATCAAAAACAAAAGGTGCATCTTTCGTAAGCAAAGAAGTCAAAGGCTTGGAAATCTTAGAAAAATCTTTAATGAAACGCCTATAAAAGCCGGCATAACCTAGAAAACTCCTCACCCCTTTAACATTTGTAGGTGGTGGCAAGTTCTCAATCACGGAGACTTTAGCCTTATCAACTTCGACTCCTATATTAGAAACAATATGACCTAAGACAACAACTTGTTCAACCGTGAAATGACATTTTTCCCAATTTAAAACAAGTCTATACTATTTGCATCGAGCTAACACTTGATCAAGATTTTCAAGGCAAGAATCAAAAGATGTATCATGGACACTAAAGTCATCCATAAAAACTTCCATGGATTTTTCAATGAAATCGGAAAAAATAGCCATCATACATCTTTGAAACGTTCCCGGCGCATTACACAATCCAAATAGCATTCTTCTATAAGCATAGGTGCCATATGGACATGTAAAAGTGGTTTTCTCTTGGTCATCGGGATGAATGGGAATTTGAAGAAATCTGGAATGACCATCAAGGAAACAAAAATAAGAATGATGTGCCAATCTTTCAAGCATTTGATCAATAAAGGAAAGGGGGAAATGGTCTTTTATGGTGGCCGTGTTCAATTTTCGATAGTTTATACACATACGCCAACTGGTAATTGTCCTAGTAGAAATAGACTCACCCTTTTCTCCTTTGACAACCGTCATTCCTCCTTTTTTTGGCACAACTTTTACGGAGCTAACCCATTTATTACTTCTGGTTATTGGGTATATAATGTTTGCCTCATACAACTTGAGGACTTCCTTCATGACAACCTCTTTCATGGTGGGGTTCAACCTACGTTGACCCTCAACCGAAGGACGGTGGTCATCATCAAGGATGATCCTATGCATACAAACATTTGGCCTTATGCCTTGGAGGTCGGCAATGCTATACCCAATGGCCTTTTTGTGCTTTCTCAAAACAATCAAAAGTTTTTCCAATTGAGGTCCATCAAGGGTAGCATTGACGATAACGGGATAATTAGTTCCTTCAAGAAAAGCATATTTGAGGGAAGAGGGGAGTGGTTTAAGTTCAAGGTTAGGAGGAGAAGATACCATACTCTTACCCACCGGTAGTGGTTCTACCTTATATTCATGTAAGCATTCATATTCAAAAGGTGGAGAGTCAAACGGTTCATCTTCTTGATTATCATCATCTATCAAGCTATACTCAACCAAACTATCAATAACTTCAATGAAATGCATTTGTTCAATCATTGGTTGTTTAAGAGCTTGAGAAAGGGAAAACTCTACCGACTCGTTCTCTATGTTAAAAGACAACTTTCCATTCATAACATCAATTGTAGTACCTCCGGTAGCCATAAAAGGTCGACCTAAAATAATGGGGGTAATAGTGTCTTCGGGCATATCCATGACAACAAAATCGGAGGGAATGAAAAACTTACCAACTTGAACGGGTACATCCTTAAGTATCCCAAGTGGGTACTTGACGGACCTATCCGCAAGTTGAATCGACATACTAGTGGGCCTCATCTCCCCCACACTATGTCTCTTAGCAATAGAATAGGGTAACAAACTAACACTAGCCCCTAGGTCACATAAAGCTTGATTAACAACAACATTTCCAACCCGACAAGGGATGGAAAAACTACCGGGATCCTATAGTTTCTTTGGCATTTGGTTCATAAGAATGGCACTACATTGTGCCGTGAGAGAGACACATTCTTTATCCTCTATTGTTCTCTTTTTAGTCAAGACATCTTTCAAAAACTTAGAATAGAGGGGCATTTGAGAAATTACCTCGGTGAAGGGTAAAGCTACCTCCACCTTCTTCAACATATCCACGAAACGGCTAAATTGGGCATTCTCCTTGTGTGGCTTAGCTCGTTCGGGAAAAGGCAATGGTGGGACAAAAGCGGGAGGCGGTGGAACATTGGATTCTTCTTCTTCTTCGGCTAATCGCTCCGCCTCTTTCCTTTTTGCTTCTTCCGCTTCCATTTGCTCTTTCTTCTTTCTTTGTTCTCTTTGTTCATTCTCCACATTTTGGAGGATATCAAACTCTGCTTGTATTCCCCGGTTTTGTTTGGGAGAAGTGGGAGATGATGCTTGTGGTGCACTTGGTTGATTGACTTCGGATGGGTGCTTTTGGTATTCAAGTCTTGTACGGGTCCTCAAGTTCTTTGTCACCTCTCAAAATGACGGCATTTTCTTGGTGTGAAGGGTCTCTTGGGTTTTGGGGTTGCCCGGGCAAACCATGGGGTGGATGAATTGGGGCGGCTAAGGCTTTTGTTGATTCTTGTGATTCCCAAACCTTTAGCCTTGCCTTGGTATCTTGATGTTCATTCCATAGTTGCCCAACGATTCTTTGCAAATCATTAATATTATCCCAAGGAACTCCTCCTTGACCAAATTGAAAATTGCTTGATTGGCCATGAGATTGAGAGGGTTGATTAAATGGTTGTTGATTGTAACCTTGATTTCCTTGAAAATTGCCTTGGAACCCTTGATTGTATCCATGTTTGAAATGATTACCATGTTGATTTTGGTAATTGTTGTAATTGTTCGGAACATGGAAGTTGCTACCTTGTTGATTGAAGTTGCTCCTTTGATGAGGAGGCATATATGGGACCATCTTTGGAGGACCTTGATTAAAGGGCCTTTGTTAACTTTGATTGAATGACCTCGGTTGACTCCCTTGGGCACGCGGCATCGGATTTTGAACATTTTGATTTCCATAAGAAAAATTAGGATGAAATCTTATGCCGGCATTGTAAGTATTAGAAAAGGGATCAAATTGAGGTCTTTGCCCATACACTTGTATAGCTTGGACTTCATTTGACTCTTCAATATAAAATTCTTCATTAGGAATGCAAGAGCTAGAATCATGGCCTTAATTGCCACAATGATCACATTGAACTTCCCATGTTAATTGTTTTGGAGGAGATGGTTGCCTTGGTGGAACACTCCCTTGAATTTGGTACATACCTCTAGGAGTAGGCTTTGAACTCATGGCATCCATTCTCTTTTTCAATTCTTCAACTTCCGCTTGAAGTTTCAATTCATTAGAACTCTTAGATCAGTTCACTTCAACTTTCTTTCTAGAATCCATTGATTGACCCATTCTAGAATCAATACTTGTCATCTTCTCAATAAGATTCTTAGATGCCTCATCGGTGAGAGAAGAAAAGTCTCCTCCGGCGGCTGAATTGAGGTTCTCCTTGGTTCTCGATGAAAGGGTGTTATAAAATGTTTGGGTAGTTAGTCAATCGGGTATTCCATGGAGTGGACATTTTCGCAATAAGTCTCTAAATCTTTCCCAAGCCTCACTTAGGCTTTCAAATTCATCTTGCTTGAAGGTTTGTATCTCCATGCGATATTGGTTAGTGAGTTGAAAGTGATTCTTCATGTGTGAGTTGGGAATGAGAGCCTAGAGTCGCCATTTGATGGATTGGTGGTGATGGTGGATTTGAATTTGGATGATTTGGAGGGGATGGATTTTGATTTGGTGGTGGAGTTTTTGGTGATGGTGGTGAATTTTGTGAAGTGGAAGGTATGGAAGGATTATTTGGAGTGGGATTATGTGATGTAGAAGGTGTATGTGGTAGGATGGGATTAAGGTTAGGAGGTGATAATGAAGGATGTGGAATGATGGTGGTTGAGTTATTTCCCCGAAAACGCAATGCTCTAAAAGTCCTTTCCGACTCCGGATCGAACCACAAGGGCGATGACGTGTTCCTGGGCATAAAATTCAATTAAATGGTGAGACTCCTAACACCTAACGGTACTAGGGAAAAGAGAGAAGGGAAAAGAATCAAACATAACAACTAAAAAAACACAACAACTACTAGCCGTTCCCCGAGAACGGCGCCATTTTGATCGCGCCCTAATCGGATCGGTCGTTTAGCGAAGGACGGGGGATCAAACAATATTTATAGACTCGGAATAACACAAAAACTACTAGAGTAATCGTGGTAAGTCGAGGTCGGTCCACAGGGAATGAAGTGTGTTGACAAGTTTAAAGCGGCGTGTTTGATGTCTAGAGAGGGGGTTTCTAAGGGTCGAGTCTATACTAGAGAAATGACTACGAGGATATCTAGGGGTGGTCAATCTAGGGAGAGGTGTTAGGGGGAAGTCAGGATTCGGAACAAGGATTCTAAGAAGGTCGGAATCGGGTTTTTGTCGCAACATTGATAAAGGGAGAATGCCACCTTTCGGTTTCTTCACCCAACCCACCTAAAAACCCGCTTTTGCGGCAAAGAAGGATAAGTCTCTAGCTATGGTAATTTCTACCCGAGTTTCCCCATATTGATAGAAACGAGTCAAGGTCGGTCTAGTTGGCGAGACTAAAACAACAATGACACAACAACCATAAGCAAGATAAACCAACAAGCAAGCAACCCACCAACATCCCTAAATTCAAATAATCCAAGTCCTCATCCCTAAACCCCCAACAAGAAATCTACTCACTAATCATAATGGAAGACAACAAAACATTAACTAAGGAGAAAATAACTACAACATGCATAGTAACTAGATCTAAAGAAACTAACAACAAAATAATGAGAAAACTACGATCTAACAATTACCCACTAAACTATGGAAGAGATAAGATCTAACAAACTAAACTAGAGAATAATCTAGAACAACATAAATAAAATCTAGAGAAACTAACAACACTAAGATGATCTAAAAAAGACAATAATGAGAGAATTATATTAAATCTAAACGAGAGATTAGAGAGTGGAAGAGAAATATACCAACTATGAAGATCTATAAAAAATAAGAAGATTGCATAAATAAAGGTTGAATCTTTGATGGAGAGAATGAAGAACTTGTCACTAATCCTTCAATAAACCCACAAATCTTCAAATTAAACTTGAAATAATCTTCTACAAACTTGAAATCTAGAGAATTGTTGATGGAAACTAGTAGATTTACTACTAAATTACTACTAGAGTTATAGAGAATTACTAAGAATACTACTAGATTGTTCTACTAATGGATGATGTTACTACACTAATGGTGGATGGAGATACTACACTAATGATGTGTTGTATGGATGCCTTGGACAACAAACTAGGGTAACATATATATAGTAATGCCTTAATGGGTCTCTTAACCTAAAGTCCAAATCCAACTTTTTGCTTCATTAGTGAGACAATCACCCTTTGCATCTTCATGGGGTGAAACTTCGCCCTGCGGCTTGACGAGTTAACACCACCGGGTGAAATTTCACCCGGTGAGATTTTCTTCTCAATTTGCGGTTTCTGGCGCTTTTCTCCATCGGGTGAAATTTCACCCCGTGGGCGAAATTTCTCCCGGTCATTTTTGCCCGATGGGGAAGCTCGAAAAATCTTCTGGGATGCACTTTACCGTCGGGTGAAATTTTGCCCGGTGGTACTTCATCGGGTGAAATTTCATCCGGTCATATTCTCTGGCCTTTTTCCTTGTCTCATTCTTTGTCGTATGATTGGATGGCTTTAAACTTTAAGTTGTGTGCTTTGCTCTTTGGACGGTATTCCCTTCTCTTGTGCTCGTGGAAGCTCGATCGTGATTTCGGTGCCAAATCCTATCAAAATTGATAGAAAAACTATCAAAAACACGTAAAACGCACAAGAGGGACACTAATGCGAGAAGTACTCAAAATGTGGCGATAATCGCACTCTAAACTCGCAAAACGAGGGGAAAACGGGTCTAAATGGGAGGAAAAACGGTCTAAATTTAGCACACAACACTAATATTACTAACAATCTAATTACTAACTCGACTATAAAATACTCACCTTTAACGTACCGAATACAAAGGGTGACGAGATAAGGAAACACGGCCACAAGAGTATTGCACTCGCATCGACGGTCGTTTATCTCGTTAATTACCTCGCGTAGTTGGTTGTCTCAAGTGAGTCAACCCCGTAAAATGGGTTTTACATTACCGTTGTATTAATACCGCGTATATTACTATAAAATTATTTTCAAAACTGATTTGAGCGACGTCCAATGACATTAAATCGATTGTCATCGGTTTAAAAGCCAAATTATGACATCGAAACGCAAAGGACTTAAGTTTCTTGACGACGAATCGATTTTGTCCAATCGGGTACAAACAACGATTGAATTAGCATGAAACTGATATTCATTCTAGTTCAATTATTTTCGATTTCATAAAATTCACTCTAAATGCTTGATATCGGTTCTGTAACCGAGCATCGTGCACAAAGAGTTATCGAGGATCAGATCAATATAAATCGCTTAATATTTATGTTTGGTTGAACCATGTCTCGATCTGACCCACAAAGACGCAAAATGGATCGTTCAAAAAAAGAGTTGCGGCCCGTTACAGAGGGCACTCGATCGAGTGCCTAAGGACCACTCGATCGAGTGACCCTCTCAAAAATGGACAAGGGGTTTTCACGAAGGACACTCAATCGAGTCCCCTCAATGACTCGATCGAGTGACCCCTGTAGGCCATCAACGTGAGCCTAAAAGTGATATAAAGTCTCGTCAAGCCATGTTTACGACTTTAAGTCGACACGTGCTAATTCAATCACGTGTTTCCCTCTTCAAAACTCATACATTACATCGTATTTTTTTTGTTACTTTTACAACTTTGAGCAATGTCTTGTACGACTAGTCCTACGTCGATGACTCCTTAGTCGTATTCAATGTGCGATTAGTCTAGACATCAATATTTCCCTATGATAAGCCGGGTAAGACTCTAAGGCCCGGGATTGAGCTAGCATTACGTTCCGGTCCCATACGCGAACGCGTATTAAGGCATGTCCTCCGATCAATATACAATGCAATAAATGTGTACTTGATCGTCGGAGTTTGTCCAATCGTTCGATTTACGGTTTCAATTTATGTCATCTATTTACGAGTCCGTTTATAGTCCATATTTACCGTTGCTAATCCGATTATTTTAGTATTGCATGTTGTATTGTGAATTCCGGGTTGTATTTCCGCCCGTGTAATTCGTAATCTATTTACGAGCTTTATTTTCGATGTTTGCCATTTATCGCTTTTAAATGATCGCATGTTAAACAACTTCGACAAATATCAAGATGCATTAAATAACATAGCAACATGTATTATATTATGTATCGCAAAACAATGTTTGCATAACATTTCACCGAAATACTAGCGTGCGCATTCAAAAACCAATCGATATCTTAGTAGAGACCACTATGTGCAGGCGGGGTTGGGTGTCCTTTGTGGGCTTCCCAACACGTACCCTCACCTCTTACTCAGAACCTCGGTTTTCAGATGCTCGAAACCGTTGGCATATGAGAGTCATTCGATACACAATATCCGATAACTCGGCGTCGCTATCGTAATGCAAAGGAACGAACCCAATAAAGCTCTAGTACTAAAGTGGGTCGTGCTTTGTGCACGATATGCCCAAGTATAGAGTAGGTTCAAACGGGCTCGAACTCCCATAAAGTTTGGTGGTGACCCCTATTTTGATTTAAATTTCGACCCGTGAACCATCTCATCATGAGAACATATCGCCGCCCAAACCCGCGTGTGGCCGCGTCGGGGTGAACCTATGTCATGTCCACAGGTATACATTACCTGGTATTTTGCTTAAGGTGCGTCAGTTCGGTATTAATAGGGATGCGTCGAACTACATGTGAGGGGTGAGCTTCGAGATTAATACGAGACTGGACCTCCGCTAGTTCAATTTTAGTTCGTTTACGTTTTGAATTTCGTGTTAGGTGATTTAACATGCGATTGGGATCATAAAAGCGGTAAATCATAAGAAAGCTGTAAAATACAAAATATAAGTAAATCACATTTTATGAGGAGTTGCACCCTCAGAGTGTACACTAAACGAGATACGATGTGTAGACGATCGATAATGAATCTTACGACTACTCGGATTTGATTTAGGTGTTTTAGTACGTGAGGTTGAAGTTATGGACGTTACGTATGTTATACGACGTGTCATGGAATTAGTATCCACAGGGGTCAGACTCGACGTTATCGAAATGCATAATTAAAGTGCGATATGTAAAGTTGTGTTTAGATGATAACCTAGTGATGATAACAACTTTGATGGGCAGATCCTCCTAGCATCCTGCGGCGATTACGGCAGAGCTTCGATACGGTGAGGTAAGTCGACGAGCCAACACAGGTGCCCTTATTCGTTCTTGTCGAGTCAAGAACTTGAGGAACTACGAAGAGTAGTGTTGATTCATGGGATGCGAATCGAAGAGAAAACGATCGAGTGGATCATACCTAATGTCAGAGTACGACACTAAAGAGGAGCTGCAAGTTGTGTGGAGCTCGTAGAGAGGGGAATGAATTGTATTGTTGTTGTGTGTCGATTATGAGCGAAGGAGGGGGGTATTTATAGTTTTTCTCGTAGTTCAAATTGATATTTCGGGCGCCAGACGTCGTGCGCCAAGTATTGGGGTGCCTGGCTCCAGGCAGTGTAGTATTAAGGCGTCTGAGGGGAGGCGATCGAGATTTTGAAGATCTGATTTGAGAAGTTTCCAAAGCGGAGATTATACGTAATCTTGTGTGTTACTTGGGTGTTAAGACTCTATTCTATGCCCTAGCGCATGTGCTGTTGGGCCTTAAGCGTGCGTCTCGAGATTCGACTCAATCTGACGCGCTGACTCGGATTTGACTTTGCGTATTTTGGGACCGATTCGGGGCCCCGGAGTCGGAATTGACTCTACTTAGTGTCGACGCGACCGTAATGACATGACTAAGACCGTCTTGATGTTGAATTAATTGTTTTAATTAATTATTTAATCTGTTCTATAGAAAAACCGTCTAAAACATCGTAAAATCATTTCGTGTTGCAGTCCGATCATCATCAGGTATTTCTCGGGCACTCATGCAACCATCAGGTCCAAATATGGGTGTCTACATATATTTTACCTACAAACAAGCAAATGTATGTATATCCATCAATAGCTGCAGCGCGATCAATAGTTGGACTGTTACAGGAAACTAAATTTACTGAATATAAGCATGGCCTGAAAGATGTAAACAGTAGCAGAAGCAGATGTATATGCATAAATACCGCTGCAGAAGCAGCCTAATACGGCAACAGCTTAAACGTTTGATAGCATCACAAATACATAAAATATCCATAACAAAAGTTTGTCTTTAATGAACCTTAAAAGGTTTCATAGCATGAAATAGTTACCCAACATGTAATTTTTGGTTACACAACTAGAAATGATCAACCATTTAAATGTTTGATTACAAAAGCTTATGATCAACTACGAAAAATGGTCTTCAACCAATTCTGTTTTTCCCCTTGCTTGTAGATGCTTAATTTGTTCGCTTCCTCTTCCCCTTACATGTAAATGCTTCACCTTGCCCATTTTCTTCTTGAGTAACCTGAGTGCTCATTATATATCTCTATAACTCATCCAAGGATTGGAATTTATCCGAAGTTGGTGCCAATTTGAGTCCGACCTTGCTTCTTTTATGTGTCACTTTTCCTTGCAGTTCTTGCCTTTCTTTTTCTGTATATCCTCCTTTGCAAGTCTTCGGCTTGTGGCCAAGACATCTACGTTTCTTACCTCTAATGCTTATGGACCTCTTACCTTTCCTTGGTTCTCCTGGTTCACGCCTTCTATTTCTATAGGGCCTTCCTATTGCTCTTTTTAGGGTAGGGGGTGTGTAGACATCCACATTTGGCTGCTAGGTGTCTATAGCAGTTTCCAAAAAACACCCGATGATGATCGGAAGCAAACGTGTTTCTACGCGCTCGGATATGGGCTCGAAACCATTGATTGCTGGCTTAGGCCCTTTACGGAGTGCAAATCTCACAAAACTGACCTCAAATTCGGGTCATTTCCAATCAAATAAGACTAATTTGGGTCAAAACTGACACCGAAAATAAAACCGACTTTTAGCGACCGGGTCAAAACCCGGTCAAAGCCGTTTCCGAGAGCAAACCCACGGTCCACCTTCAGACGGGCCATCAGATCAAGTCCGTCAGGGCTCTAAACCCTAGACACCAAGGTGCATAGCAATGCCTATATAAACACCCCCTTTGCAACACAATTAAACACCTTTTTACGACTTTTTACAACCCTAAACACCTCTTTACAACCCTGATCATCTTTTACATCAAATTCAACCCTAAGCAAACCTTAATCAACCCTAATCCTATACACTCAAACCCTAACCCTAGCAACTAGGAATCGAAACCCTAAACCACCACAACTTAATCTACGTAAACCTCGAACTCCAGTGTCTAGGCCACGATCAAGCGAGCTCTATCCGAGACAAGAACATGTAGGTTGAGGGTGAAAAACCCTTTTTCTTTTCCCTTCTCTTCTTCCTCGCGTCATTCATCTCGTCCTCTTCCCATTTTTTTCGTTTTTTTGTTTTTCTTATTCTATCGTCGCATCTATAATACCGATAATATAACTAGTATAAAATACTAAAATACTCGTCAATTCGTGTCGAGCGTGAGTGATGACTAGGGGTATTCACCGGTCCAAACCCGGACCGGACCGGCAACCCAAAAAATCCAAACCCGCGGACCGGACCGGTTACAAAGAAACCCGTACCGGACCGGACCGAACCCTCTTAAGACAGGACCGGACCGGACCGGCAAAATACACAAAAATTAATTAATTTTTTAAAGTGTGGACCGGACCGGACCGCGGACCGGCAACCAAGTTTTTGGAGACCCGCGGACCGGACCGGTATGTAGCCGGTCCGGACCGGACCGGACCGTACGGTCCGGGTCGGTCGGGTTTGCAGGTCCGGGTCACTTTTTAAACACCCCTAGTGATGACGGGATAAGAAAACACGAATATACAAGGGTATTGCACCAAGCGTTGCCGGTCGCTTATCCCGACACCCCGATCGCTTGATTGTTGAGGCGAGTTAACATCAACCATAATCTTCTTATTTTTGTTTGCATCATCATTAATCGAGTATTCATCAATTTATTTTATTTTTTTCTCAAGTAGCACCTTTTTTATGGGTCGAAACCCGTTGATGCGGATCCGACATCACACAATCCGTTAGGATTTTCCGTGATGTCGGGATGCGGAGGGAATCAAAATTTTAATTAAAGCAAATACAAAGTGTCAAGTTATTAGATTCGATACCAACTCAATAGTTGGATGTTGAATTTAATTAGTCTAGTCGAATAATCTCATTAACATGATGTTCGTTGATGCTAAAGCAGTTGTCATCTAACTCAATCGAATTATTACGACACTATAAACGCGGAGATCATTCATATCATGTTAGTTCGATTTAATTCGACTTACAAATTCATATTTTCAAAAATCACTCTAAATATCCGGTATTGGTCCCATAACCAAGCACCGGATACAACGAGTAGCACGAAAACGGGACCGAGAGCAGTCCGCCACACGAGTCGCACGGGCCTTGTGCGAGTCGCGCCCTTCTCGCGCGGGTCGCATGGATCCCTGAAAATCGTGACAAAGAATCGATTATTTTGCCTTAACTCGTTTAGCAATAATCCTTCAAATCTTTTTCTTATTCCGAATATTTGATTTCGATTCCATACTCGAACATCGAATATAACGAATATCGCATTTTTAAGTCGAGTATATATTATGTCATATTTGTACGCGATTTAATAAAAGTGTCGACTTTCTAAAAAACGCCTCGAGAACAGTCCGCCATGCGAGTCGCACGTGCCCTGTGCGAGTCGCATGGCCACGCGAGTCGCGCACCCTTCGCGTTGGTCGCGTGACACCCTGAAAACCGCAACATAAAAAGCTATTTTCGCTCTATTCTTTAACGAAACAACGGTTTTTTTTAGCATATTCTTAATCTCGATAAATATTCTCTTGACCTCGGTCAACGCGTGCTTAATCCATCACGTGACCTACTACTTTTTCAAAACCATGCATTATGTTTACATTATTCTATAGCATCCTATACTTTTGCAAACCATTGTTATCGTTATACCGTTACTAACCGTTTGTTCTTGTGTCGATTTATTTTCCGTTGTTTATTTTATTGTACTAAAATAAATCTCGCATGCTAAATACAACTTTGACGTTAAATTTAGATGCATTAAATCGACCTAGCAACCCATTCAATTATTCACATGTTTAGGCAAAATATTGTTTGCATAACATTTTCATCGTTCTACTAACACGCGTATTAAAACGTCATTCGATATCTTAGTAGAGGCCGCTAATGTGCGGGCGGGGTTGGGTGTTCTTTGTGAACTTCCCAACACGTACCCTCACCCCTTATTCAGAACCTCGAATTCCGGATGCCCGAAACCGTTGGCGCACGAGAGTCATTCAATAAACGGTATCCGATAATGTCGGTATCGGTATCAAATGCAAAGGGACGAGCTCAATAAACTCTGACATCGGAAATGGGCCATACTTTGTGCATGGCCCACTACGACATAGATTGGGTTCGACCGGGCCCGAACTCCCACAAAGTTCGGTGGCGACTCCACTTCGATTTAAATTTCAATTCGACCCATCTCATATGGAGATTCATTCGCCTCTCCAAACCCGCGCGTGGCCGCGTCGGAGTGGACCTATGTCATGTCCACAATTTGGCGACTCCGCTGGGGACTAACTGATGCGTGACTTACCATCGGTATCCTCAGGGTGAGACTCGAATAGAAATCGTTTGACTAGTACAATATGCGTTTTAGTTTTACGGTTCATGCATAACCCCATATTTTCCCGGGCCGGTACTCGCGACCGACGTCCCACTATACCGTGATGTACTCCAATATGGATATGTAAAAGGTGTCCATAGTCGATACGAATGGGTTTCGCGGCATGTTCTAAGCTCAATTCGACTTAGAGAGTCTGTCCCGATTAACGTCTAGACTATGTGCACTGGTATAGACCCTTTATAGACCGACCGAGACTTAGTATAGAGCATACATGGTGTCGTTACTATGCTTGCGTGACTATGTGCTACTTAGTTTCTAAAGTCGCTTTCAAAAAACCGTCATTTTTCAAAGATTGCATCTTTCTCAAAATATCCAATTTCAAAAACCGGGACGTATACCGAATTTAGGACTTATGATTTTACTCAAAATAGCCTATTTCTAGCCGGTATTCTACCCATTTCAAAACCTAGGACGTATGCCGAATTTAGGACTCATGATTTACTCAAAATAGCCTATTTCTAGCCGGTATTTTGCCCATTTCAAAACTCGAAAATATTTTCGAACTCTCAAATTTGAGGCCCAATACATTTTTTCTAATTTTTGAAAAATTAGGCGCCCCTCCACCGAATTTTTTTTGGATTAAAAAAAATCCTTTTCAAAAACTTCCTCTTCTTAGGACTTCCCGTATTTAGCATGTGTCGGGTCGTGTCATAAGTCGTCGAGGTCTTTAGCGTCGAAACTCTGTTGATCATACGTCACGAGTTTCTTCCCTATCCCAGTTCGCCTTATTTGACTAAGGCAAGGCCCACCTACGTAAGACATACTCTTACAAAGGAGGGCCCGTCTACACATTCGAGTCCAAAGTCTGGGGATGTCTCACGCGGACCTTCCTTCGAACAGGACCCGGCCCACATTGCCGGATCCTAAGGGAGGCCCACCTTTCACAAGTCACCCGTCTAGGTGTCTTTTCCAAGTCAACCTTTTACAAGGCATAGTCCTACAATAAAAGGTTCGTGATCCTTACGTCTAAGGGTCACTCGTCCGACACTCGAGTCTTAACAAAATCTTCAACCCCACTCGGGGGCTACCCTTCAGCAGAGCGATCGATCACGGTTGCTCTAAGGGTCATGTCTTACACGTGTTGTCTCACGTACCCCACTTTCGAGTCACTTAGATGTCACACCATCTGAGTCCTTAGTCTCACTTGGGGGCTATTCTCCGATGGAATAATTAATCACAGTCACCCCGAGAATCGTACCCTACACATTTGTCTTAGAAGAGTCTAACCCGAGTCAAACTGGAGAGTCTCTCCTCCTACGCTATTTCCTATGCCTTGGCGTATTTAAGCTCCGAAGCAACTTTTCTGATTACGCGGTATTCTTACAAATAGCCCACCGGTAACCAGACGCCAGAAAATGCAAGAAACCTTGGACCAACTGACCGCCTCGCTGGCTAAGATGGAGGCCCAACTGACAGCCATCAGGGCCGACCAAACCGCCATTGCCACCCATTTAAGCGCCTTGGAACAAGGGACCCCTAATGGTGGGATTGAGACTTCTGGGCCCCTAGCTGAACTGGTCAGCACCGTTCGCAAGCTTGAAGAACAGGTCCATTTGTCAACGAATAACTCGATCCATAGGGAAAATGCTCGTTCCTATTCGCCTCTGAATGACGAGCTACCCGCCAACCTCAACCTTACAGGCATACCGATGTTTGAGGGTACTGAACACCCGGTTCATCACATTCGGGCTTTCAAGGAGTTCATGGCTGTCAAAGGGGTGAAATCCACCATGTTCAAGCACTTTTTTGCTTCTTCCCTCGAGAAGCACCCGAAAGCCTGGTACTACAGGCTCGATTCCAAGAAATATCCGACTTGGGATGACGTGGCAACAGAGTTCGCTCGGAATTACGCTGATAATACCGAGATCCAGACTACGATGCGTACTCTGGAGGTTATGGCCCAAGAGCCCATAGAAGGTTTCACCAAATACCTACAAAGGTGGAGGGCCGAGAGTGTGAAGTTGGTAGACAAGCCCAACGAGAAGACACTAGTGGAGACGTTCATCAACAACCTCCTACCTTCCTACCGCGTCCATCTTAGGTATGCCGGCATTTCAAACTTTGCGGTGCTTACCGAAATGGGCATTAGGATTGAAGACGATCTTCGACATAATGAAGATCTGGGCGAAGCTTCTACTAAAGGCTATACTGGACATCAACTCGAGTCCTTAGAAGCCGAGGACTAATGACAACATCATCCGAGAGTCCGGATTTGATTTAAGTCCGAGTCTGAGTCCGAGTCTAGGATGTGCTATTTCTTCCAAAGTCAAAGTCAGAGTCAGAGTCAGCTGTATTCTCTCCTCTTTTTTTCAAAATTCAATAAAATCAGCTTTTCTATCTCTCATATATACTTTTCTTATGTGGTTCCGAGAACATGATGAACACCGTCATACACTGTGAGCACACGCACGTGACTATTATAGGCACATCTATAATGACTGCAGGAAACTGAGACCCGTGTTTTTCTTTACCTTTTCCATGTCTGACATAGAAAGCCACATAATTACCCTTAGCAGGAGCGGTATCGAATCCTATGACAAATCTAGGTAGTCTCCTAATTTGGGTTCAAGACGGGAGGCAAGCCCATTTCCCACAATAAACACCCCTCCAAAAAGATCGACCAATCCCTACCTTAGGTGTTAGTATGACCAACAGAAAAAAAAATCAAAAGCCCAAAAAAAAAAAGAAAACGGCCAAACGAAAAGAGCTAACCATGATAAAAAAAAAGCTGGACAAAAAAAAATCAAAAGTCCAAGAAAAAAAAAGCAAAAGGCCAAAACAAAAAAGCAGGCCATCATCAAAAAAAGGCAACCATGACCGGGGCTAAGAGGTCAACCAACCAAAAAATTCAAATACTCATGACCGTGTTCAACGGTCAACTCAAGTGAAAGTCCCATGGCTAAGTACGGTCAATTCAAAATTATCAATACTCATACCATCAATAGGGGAGAAACAACCAAGTTGGTCAACTAACACCACATTTAGCTTTCCCACGTTGCAACCCTCAAGACCTTCCCGAGACCTAGGCTAAGAGACAGCCCAGAATTTTGAGAATTCAAGCTCCATAGGATACACCCTAACCATTAGGGCCAGACATGAAAACCAGATCCCGCATTATCAACCTACCCCGATCGAAGTTCGAGTCATTTTTACTCGACTTTCCCCTTTCCTGCCACATTACAACACCTTACCCTCGAAGCCTTAGCTTCACAAAATCAAGCTCCAGATGTCAAAACATCAAAGCCACTTATGACCTAGCTCCACATTCCCAAAAACATCCAAACCAATTACCAACCCCAAGCACGGGAACTCAACCTGCGATTGACATAGAACAGGCCCAAATAGTTCACACCACCTCTGGGGGCTACCCCGGAGAACGCTCACAGTCACAGGATTAACATCCTAACCATTTAAGCCCTCTGATCAGGACATCATTGGGAATGCACCTAGCCTACACCGTCAATATGGCTAGTTACACACAAAGTCCTATTAGACTAGGCACCATAATATATCTTCAATTCACTAAACTACGGCTGGTTTGGTTTCACTACACGTGAATACGTAGGCAGCCTTTTCAATAAGGGCACAACCACCCACATTGACACACATTCAAAAAGCACCACCATTCCGGTCACGACACTGTCATATTCTCAACAGTTCGCTTTGTCGTCCTGGGGGCTTCTCTAAGGCAGAAGTTCTCCACCCACTCACAAAATCCAAATACTTTCAAAATCTAGCCTCCTTTCTATAGTGTGTCCTAGTACTCGGCTCAGTCGAAGACGAGAATCTGTCAGGACTCGAAGCAATACCCATTTTGGGAATGTACCCTAAAAACAAAAATCCAGAAGAGCACAAGACTACAACAGTCTCATTACAGACTACTGCAAGTCCCCTATAGCATATCTATCCCATTTCGATGTTTGACCGTGTTGCCACTCGCCTAGGCTACGGAATAGCGCAACTTAAGAGTCTTGTTAGGTGGCCCACCCACCTACCGAGTCACGATCCAACCCTTAGAGAGTCCAGTTCGTGTCTGTCAACTCGTCCTGTCACGTCTAGTGTCGAGTCTGTCGGTAGGCCTCTCTCTTCAAATTCTTGCTTTGAGATTTGCAAAACTTAGCCATTTGAAAAAAAATCCTTTTCGACAAGGTCAAATTTCAGTCTACTTAAACTGCAAATTTCTTTTCTACCCCTTTCCATTTTGAAAACCTAGCACGTGAGTTGCTCTCAGGATTTCGATTTCAAAAACTAAGAAAAAATCATTTTCCCCAGCGCGAGTCATATTTTCACCTACGTGTTGCATACAAAATTTATGTGACTGCTACAGGTACAACTCAAGGCTTCAGAGGCAAGCCCGCACAATTCACATATCTCCCCAGCGGAAAGCCCAAGGCGGCATTTTACACGGGATGGGCCCATATATAGGCGCACCCAGGACTTATACGACAAGTCGGATTCCCCACGGAGTTATCATCATCAGCTCAGGTATGATTTCTAACTTGTGGCTAGCGAGCCCTTCACGCAAGTCCAATGGACTATAAGCGACCCGACCGAAAGTTTGACACGTCTTAATCCTCGATTGGCCTGGTAGCTACTCTGACTTTCGCCTCATCCAGGCCTCAATCAGAGTGGGGGCTCTGTAGACACCCACATTTGGCTGCTAGGTGTCTATAGCAGTTTCCAAAAAACACCCGATGATGATCGGACGCAAACGTGTTTCTACGCGCTCGGATATGGGCTCGAAACCATTGATTGCTGGCTTAGGCCCTTTACCGAGTGCAAATCTCATAAAACTGACCTAAAATTCAGGCCCAGTGGGTCGTTTCCAATCAAATAAGACTAATTTGGGTCAAAACCGACACCGAAAATAAAACCGACTTTTAGCGACCGGGTCAAAACCCGGTCAAAGCCATTTTCGAGAGCAAATCCACGGTCTACCTTCAGACGAGCCATCAGATCAAGTCCGTCAGGGCTCTAAACCCTAGACACCAAGGTGCATAGCAATGCCTATATAAACACCCCCTTTGCAACACAATTAAACACCTTTTTACGACTTTTTACAACCCTAAACACCTCTTTACAACCCTGATCATCTTTTACATCAAATTCAACCCTAAGCAAACCCTAATCAACCCTAATCCTATACACTCAAACCCTAACCCTAGCAACTAGGAATCGAAACCCTAAACCACCACAACTTAATCTACGTAAACCTCGAACTCCGGTGTCTAGGCCACGATCAAGCGAGCTCTACCCGAGAGAAGAACATGTAGGTTGAGGGTGCAAAACCCCTTTTCTTTTCCCTTCTTTTTTTTTTTTTCGGTAAAAGGTAAGTGATATTATATCATTAAGAGAATTACAATCACGCATTACATTCAATTCCTGCCATACAGTCAAAACGCTAAAATTAGATTGCCAATTTAACTTTCCAATCTAATCTGATCTTAGAAGGGATTCTACTAATTATATTTCTGAATCTCATACGAAGAACTGCCTGTAACTGCTGAACTATGTACTCAGGCCTACGTATACTCAATTCAAGGTACGCTCTATTCCTCTCTTGCCAGGTATAATAAACCAGAGCCAGAATGCTAGCCTTGATTATCTGCTTCTCACATAACGATTTAATTCGCCTTGTTCCATGCCACAGTAACACATCCGTCCGAGGCAGTTGTTCGCCAATCCAAACCTGTAGTAATTGCAGGCATTGACTGCTATACTTGCACTGAAAGAAAAGATGATTAACATCTTCAGGTCCCTCCCCACATAAGTAGCATCGATCATCATTAACAATGCCAAGCCGGAGCAGTCTACTCATTGTAAGCAGCCTGTTCTGAACAGCTATCCATCCAATAAAGGAATGCTTCGGGATTGCCATACGACTCCAAATATTGTTATACCAATGCGGTTTACTCCGTACCCCCATCAGCCATGCATATCCAGTGGCGATCGTGTAATTTCCATTGTTGGATTGCCACATATCACCCCTGTAACCAGACCTGAATTGATCCCGAACCTGGCAGATTTTTCTCCATGTCCAACTAGTGTGTTGCGATGGTTTATAATCAAACCACTCTTGACCCTTTATATAAATCCCATTCACCCATTTCACCCATAAATGGTCTTTTTTAGACGTAATCCACCAACTGTCTTTTCTTTTCCCTTCTCATCTTCCTCGCGTCATTCATCTCGTCCTCTTCCCTTTTTTTTCGTTTTTTTGTTTTTCTTATTCTATCGTCGCATCTATAATACCGATAATATAACTAATATAAAATACTAGAATACTCGTCAATTCGTGTCGAGCGTGAGTGATGACGGGATAAGAAAACACGAATATACAAGGGTATTGCACCCAGCGTTGCCGGTCGCTTATCCCGACACCCCGATCGCTTGATTGTTGAGGCGAGTTAACATCAACCATTATCTTCTTATTTTTGTTTGCATCATCATTAATCGAGTATTCATCAATTTTATTTTTTTCTCTCAAGTAGCACCTTTTTATGGGTCGAAACCCGTTGATGCGGATCCGACATCACACAATCCGTTAGGATTTTCCGTGATGTCGGGATGCGGAGGGAATCAAGATTTTAATTAAAGCAAATACAAAGTGTCAAGTTATTAGATTCGATACCAACTCAATAGTTGGATGTCGAATTTAATTAGTCTAGTCGAATAATCTCATTAACATGATTTCGTTGATACTAAAGTAGTTGTCATCTAACTCAATCGAGTTATTACGACACTATAAACGCGAAGATCATTCATATCATGTTAGTTCGATTTAATTCGACTTACAAAATCATATTTTCAAAAATCACTCTAAATATCCGGTATTGGTCCCATAACCAAGCACCGGATACAACGAGTAGCACGAAAACGGGACCGAGAGCAGTCCGCCACGCGAGTCGCACGGGCCTTGTGCGAGTCGCGTGGTGGCGCGAGTCACGCCCTTCTCGCGCGGGTCGCATGGATCCCTGAAAATCGTGACATAGAATCGATTATTTTGCCTTAACTCGTTTAGCAATAATCCTTCAAATCTTTTTCTTATTCCGAATATTTGATTTCGATTCCATAATCGAACATCGAATATAACGAATATCGCATTTTTAAGTCGAGTATATATTATGTCATATTTGTACGCGATTTAATAAAAGTGTCGACTTTCTAAAAAACGCCTCGAGAACAGTCCGCCATGCGAGTCGCACGTGCCCTGTGCGAGTCGCATGGCCACGCGAGTCGCGCACCCTTTGCGCGGGTCGCGTGACACCCTGAAAACCGCAACATAAAAAGCTATTTTCGCTCTATTCTTTAACGAAACAGCGGGTTTTTTTTAGCATATTCTAAATCTCGATAAATATTCTCTTGACCTCGGTCAACGCGTGCTTAATCCATCACGTGACCTACTACTTTTTTAAAACCATGCATTATGTTTACATTATTCTATAGCTTCCTATACTTTTGCAAACCATTATTATCGCTACACCGTTACTAACCGTTTGTTCTTGTGTCGATTTATTTTCCGTTGTTTATTTTATTGTACTAAAATAAATCTCGCATGCTAAATACAACTTTGACGTTAAATTTAGATGCATTAAATCGACCTAGCAACCCATTCAATTATTCACATGTTTGGGCAAAATATTGTTTGCATAACATTTTCATCGTTCTACTAACACGCGTATTAAAACGTCATTCGATATCTTAGTAGAGGCCGCTAATGTGCGGGCGGGGTTGGGTGTTCTTTGTGAACTTCTTAACACGTACCCTCACCCCTTATTCAGAACCTCGGTTTCCGGATGCCTGAAACCGTTGGCGCACGAGAGTCATTCAATATACGGTATCCGATAATGTCGGTATCGGTATCAAATGCAAAGGGACGAGCCCAATAAACTCTGACATCGGAAATGGGCCATACTTTGTGCATGGCCCACTACGACATAGAGTGGGTTCGAACGGGCCCGAACTCCCACAAAGTTCGGTGGCGACTCCACTTCGATTTAAATTTCAATTCGACCCATCTCATATGGAGATTCATTTGCCTCTCCAAACCCGCGCGTGGCCGCGTCGGGGTGGACCTATGTCATGTCCACAGGGTGCCAAAGTTGGTACATCAAACGAAGGCCACTGCTCCACATCAAATATCGGGTTTATAGTTAAATCATAGGTGGCTTTGTATCTTCTAACTGAGAACCATTCACTTACAACATTAGCAGGTTCCATGTCCGCAAATAAGATGGCTCTTATAGCATGCTTACACGGGATCCAACTAATCTCCCATTGTCCACAAGCGAAGGTTCTATTCTTCAACAAAACATGTAAATAAGCATCACCATCGTGAACCTCATACTCACCTCTATTCTTTGAAGAGTAAGCATGACACATCCTTTAGTCTCTTGTTAGTACTCTAATCCTCTCCATTATATTTGAACAGACTCCTTCATCGGGCCAAGATTCAGCAATGTGTTGTCTTGTAGATAGCCTCACCATTGTCATCCTTCTAATGTTTGTCATTCAAAGATTATCAATGTGTTAATTAATATGAATTGACTAAATTGCAATATCAAACAATAAGCAGACTTGTGGGTTAAATATTTGAGAGAATCCGCTTGTAGGCAATACGAAAATCTTTTACTTGGTACTCTTTTTAATGATACATTAATGATTAAGACATTACAGGAAATTTTACACTAGGTTTTCCCAATTTGTATCACTTACTCACTACCTGCAGGCATTTCAATGCTAATAATCAACTGACATCTACACTTCAGCCAATGCAAAAACAACGTGCATTTAATCTGCTGTAAATTCAAGAAGATAAAGAAAGATGTTGTAACAGAAGGAAGATGGCCTATACATTTCCACCTTCAAAGCAAAATCATGAACGATTACAATGAAGTCGAACAATTTCGAACTCGATTACATACCTAATTCAACATGCTCATTTCATAATCTATGATTACATCCTCAAGGAAAGAGTACGCAAATTTAAGGATAGATCAGCTAAGAAGAATAATTATAGCTCTTTCACCACTCTATTTTGGGTTACAAGTTCATCAAACATGCATTTAAAGCAAATTAAAGAATCAAACAAATAACAATACATGATCATTTGAAAAAAATGCAAAAATAGGAAAGCAAAAAAAGGAATACCATTAACAAGAAGCAATCCAGACTTCAAATTAATAACACATTAACATCAAAGAAAATTGGCTTGATCAGGTACTTTATTCGATACAAAACTGTGATCAGTGGAGCAATTCTACTGTTTCTACAGGCAACTTATTCAATTGGTAAAATCTGTAACATGCTAGATTTTTCTACAACTAGTTCATGCAATTCAACAATTAAACGGGTTGCTTATTCTACAGAAACTGAAAGTAGATCAGAATGCAAGAATTAAAATTGGACGTTAAAATTAAACTACTCCAGAAATTAAATTTGAAAGTAGTAGTCTAAACAAATTAAAATACTCCACATATCAAGCAATTGGACGTTAAAATATGTACCTTCAATGCGACTTAGCAATGGGTTACACCTATGAACGCCTAAAGTGTTGTTGAAACTTTCAACAAAATTGGAAGTGTTCTCATCACAACAAAGTTTAGGATCAAACTTGTGTTTTGCCCATTGCTCTTTGTTTCCGAGGTCAAGAAACCGCCTAGCACAGCCTTTACCTGCAGTCCTCACAACATACTCAAAAGCCTTCTTGAATGTGTACTCAGAATATGCATTGACCACTCTCCAAACCACTGGTGCATCAACAGTCCTGGATATATACTCACCCTTGAAGTTTTTATATAGATGTCGCGCACAAAATCTTGTTGGTGCCTCAGGCCATATATGATCAAGTACAGGTTCAATACTCTGTAAATGACAACAATGAGTATTCTTACATAACTAATCATATTCAGGAGCAAGTAGCAATGGTCTTTATTTACAAAAGTAAGCAATGTACTTTCTGCCTATCAGAAATCAGGGCCGGCCCATGGGCTGAGCGGTTCAGTTCTTGGCACTGGGACCCAAGTAGAGGAGGGCCCAATATCACATGTTTCGGGAAAAAAAAAACTAGCCAACAATACGCGACAAGGGAGGGGAGGGAGGGGGGAATATCAAACAATTATGGAAAATATCAAAACTTTCCATGTTCATTATTTCTTTCCCAATATTTCCTTAATATCATCAATTCCATGGAATATAAATTTGAAAGTTTATATTTAATTAATTCATGAATTATTCATTTTCCAAAGAAAAAAACATTATTACTTGTCTACGGAATATTATGTTTGATTCGGTTTTATTTGTTTATATAAAGAAAATCTATATTTTTGTTAGAAAATATAGGGACACATACACCTTATATGCGGAATTAATCTCGTGTTGTTTACTGCCCTCGAATAAGACCGAATATCGTCGCTACTAGAGTCCCGGTAGAGTCCACACCCCAAGTTCCAAAAGCTCTTCAACAATGATGGCTTTTATGTGATTTGTACTGTATTGTGTTATTTCTTTTTCTTGTACTGAATCACACAGAATCAGTCCTTTTATAATCTTCAAAACATATCAGTTTGAATGAGCTAATTAAGGACATAATAATTACCATTAAGACTGATTTAATGAATAATCATAATCTCCTTAATTATGGTCATAATCACAATTAAGACTGATTGAATGGGCTAATTAAGGCAATAATTATCATGAAGACTGATTTAATGAATAATTATATTATCCTTAATTATGGTCATAATCACTCATTATGACTGATTGAGAGACTCTTGTAACATACACAATTAGGTGGCCGTTTTGAATTTCAAGAATTTTTTTCTCTAGTATCAACTCCATTGACAATTACTATTTGGAATATCAATGATGATTTGTTTTTTCTTTAAAAAAACATTCTATTTTATATGATTTTTTAAATAAAGGGGGCCTCAAATCAAAATTTCGAACATGGCCTCACAATATCATTGGTCGGCCCTGTCAGATATGATAGTCCACTGAGTGTCGTCGATCTCTGTAAGAGTAGTTTTCAGGTGACAAAAGAAGAAAGACCAGCTGTTTTTATTTTCAGAATCAACAACATACAACAACTGCAACAGGGAACAACTCATTGTTAGCATCAAGAGCTACTGTCGATAGTAAAACGCCCCCATGGTTGCCCTTCAAATGTGTTCCATTCACCCCAATCAATCTCCTACATCACGATATCAACGCAATGAATTGGGTAGTGAATGACACGAAGATTTTTTAAAACTGGAGAGGCGCTTCTGGATTTTCTGGAGGAGTCCAAGAACAATGTCCTATACTACCCGGATTAGTAGACTTCACCATCTCACAATATATAACTTGCAAGCAACCTGTAGGACTCATCAAGTCCTCAATTTATTTCTCGCATTGCAATTTCCTTCATCTTGTACAATGTTGATGTCTTCAATTCAAGTCTATATCTGATCATGAGAAAGTTGTTAAGAGACTTACTAGATATGTCAGAGGCTGCTCTATTGTCTTCTACCAAATTCCTCGCTACCCAAACTGTGTTTGCCATAGGATTATGTGTTCTGACACCCTTACAGCCATGATTTGGTTTTCTAATAGACTTTATGGCCCATGTTCTCTCATCAGAGAGTACACTTGTATGAATTCTCCATTCACAGTTGACAGTTGCACACACAGTTGTGTACCTTTTATTGTCAGCCTTCTCAACAATAACATAAAAACCTTCTTGAATGCAGAAATTCTTTAGTACATCTTTGAAGTGATCCTTGTCCATAAAAAGCATCCATGGTTTAAGCCTAATGGCGCCAAAGTCCTTATCCTCATAAAGTTCATCATTCTCCCACATCATGGACGAATACCCATCTTCACCTCCTGTCCACTTAGGTTCTTCATATGCCACATACTGAAACACCCCACATTGATTGAATATGTCCTATTTATGAGTTTTGCTTAAAGGGATTTGAAGTACTACTCATATCAACAAAGTGCACTTTCTTTTTTGGTCATTCATGCAAACGAACTTCACAGTTAAGCGTGCTTGGCTGAGAGTAGTCTAAGGATGGGTGACCTCCTGGGAAGGTTTCCAGGATGCGCATGAGTGAGGTCAAAATGCGCTGGAAAGGACTCGTACATGTTGGTCTGTGGGACCAGTAAAGAGCCTGGCGAGCTACCGCAACTAACATTTTCGATCCTAGTTTGGGCCGGGGTGTTACACATACCCATCGTCAATTGACTTTAGGGTGGAAATCACAATGTTATCCTCTACATCTAAATCAGTTAACTCATTATCTTCATCATAACTTTCCTCACCAGTAGGTTTGTATGAACCATCTGAGTCCGACTCTCCAAAGTCAGAATCATATTGAACCCTCGACCCTCTTGTTAACATGTTGTTAGTGCATTCCCCAAGTTCTACACCTCTTATATCCTTAGGAGTATACGCACATCTCTTCAAAGCTGTGGATTTTGGAATTTTGAAACGTGTATTTGATTGAGGTGCTACTTCAGGAGTCACTCTCTTAGGTTGACTCATAGTCGTATCTAAAGTTGGGATTTTAAGTTCAGCTTCTTCTTATATGATAACCAAAGTTTGCCTCAATCTTTGACTCCTTCTTAGGGATATAATAACAACGTCACTAATTGTGTGTTGAGGTGATAAAGGGTTGTGATGGGTTTATCCCAACACTTAATTTCTCTCTCCGAACAACCTCCCCTGACATTTGAGGAACCATTTGCAATGTCGGTCCAACTACTGTTTTTTGTGCACTAGTAGTGGAGTCATTCATCATGCTAGTACGTCTTAGTGTTTTAGCCCTTGACAAAGCAAGTGAAGGGGTTTTGTCTGAAGCTAATAAAATATCAATCACCTTTTTCCCCTCAAATCGACTGAACATTAACATTAAACCCTTATCGTCAATCAAAGTATTAGAAATCGACCGATGGATGTAATGTAAAGAAGGGTTTTCAGGCAAAACCAACTCATGCTTCTCTGCTTAGCTTCTTCATACAAGTCATTGATGACATCAATAAGTAAGCACATATCAGTGTCGTCTACCTTTAACATGCACAAATGGACTCTTGTAAGTCATTTTCAACATTATATTCTCCATTCTGCATATATTAACCAATAATAATCATTATAATCAGACACGAAACAAGCAATCAATACACCAACAAGCTACTAATACCCATCACTAACAAAAAAACCTCCGATAATTAACGAAATTAAATCACAGAATTAAAGACAAACATGACTTTTTTGTTCATGAATTTAACTCAAACACGAAATCAGTCATTATCTCAATCACGAAATTATCTTCATACAAAGCATGATAATGAAATTTTAAAAACAAAATATGCATAAGAGTGAAACAATAATGAAAATATGAAGAAAAATCGGAAACTATACCTGGAAAATCAGAGATTAAGAGCACATAAGAGACGTTTTTGGGAAATTAAGAGATAAATTAGGGTTTCTTTGGGAGGAAATGAGTAGAGGAGGTTAGTTTATTTTATCAAAGAAGCAAAGGGAAGGGTAAGAGTTTAGACGACAATGTTTTGAAATAGTTTTTTTTTTAAATTAATAGTTTTAATTGAGGATCCATGTCACACAGTCAATGCCATGTCAAAGTCTTTCCTTGCCATGTCACGTCCAACCCAACGCCAACTCAGCCACTTAACGGATCATTAGACGGCTTAATGATGTTTAGGCCACGTTTAGTGAGTTAAAATACTTACAGGGGTAATAGTGAGGACTTAGCAAAAATTATGGGTATATGGTAGAAAACGAGAAAACAGAGGGGTACAACGTAGAAAATCAAAAAAAAATTAGTTGGACCCGCCGCTATGTGAGAGATCCCTCACTAACGCTAATGAGAGATCGTCTCTTCTAAGTTTTTGTGTTAATGTTTTGTTTCTTTTAAAATAAGAGTCTATTATCGCTTAATTTACCAATATTTTACGGTAAGAACAATTATATCGTCGTCACTCTTAATTAGATATTGAAATTAAAAAATAAGTCTACTAACCATTAGAAAAGAAAATAGTTCAACATTGTAGTTACACAAAAATTCAAGTTACTACTATGTATTTTTTAAAACTTTGTGGTACTAACAATTTGTTCATTGTACGTTTTTTTTTTTTTTAAATTATGTTCTAAATAACGGGGCTAGTGGGCTGCCCGTGGACAAATTTTTCTAGTCCAAGCTAAGTCCGCCCATTTATTTTAATTGGCCTAATTTCAATGCGTGTTTCCTATTTATTTTTTAAAATTTCTTACCCAATCTCGCTTAGAGCAAGTCCAATAGCTAGCTACAACATCTTGTAGCTGGACTTTCCACGTTATAGTTTCAAACGATTTTACTTTTCGGCTACAATGTTGTTCAGTGGTAAGCTACAATTCCTAGCTTGTAGCTTTTTAGGTGCCACACATACAATTTTTATTTATAAATAATTTTTTTTCTTCATTCTTTTCGATCCTACCTTGTAGCTTGGTTGAGAATGCGTTGGTTTCTAGCTATATCAATCTGTCCAATAGTTACCTTGTAGCTTAATAATTTACCAAAATTGGAAGCTAGTCCTTAATTCTCACCATTGGATTTGCTCTTATCAAGCAAGCTGAACGGGTGACCCGCACTTGATCAACTCTATTTTGCATGATGACGATTTTGGGTTCTAGACCGTATTTATTTTGTTATGTTGGATCTCTTTCGTTTGAAGATTATTTTTTATAAAAATTTTAAGTTGAATTTTAATTTAGTTAAAAATTTATCTTAGTTACGTAAATATAAAAATTACAAAATTACGCTCAAGTCTTTGGCGCAAAAAATAATCCAATTTTTATACGGAGTATTATTTAAAATATGATATACTCACATATTATATACAGTACTTACTAATGTCGTAATAACTGTAATGAGTTAATGACACGTCATCAATCCAATGGGTCGATCCGTTCGAGTCGGGTTTTGATCCTAAAGTAACGGATCATTCCGGGTTGGAGGCAAACGGGTCGTAGGTCAAAATTTTAGGGTCTTGAGTCCTTAACCTAAAAAAATGGGTTGATTTTACGAGTCAAGTTGAAATTTGACAGGTATATTTTCAAATTGAAAAGTACACACGGGTTATTTCCTAAACATTTCCAAAAGAATAATTTCAATTAGAGTTAAACGAAGGAAATAATTTTCCAAATTGCTAAACTATTTGTATAAACAAAAATTGAAAAAACCGGACGTAAGCACGAGTTTTGTATTAGTAACGTACAATCACCAAAAACTAGAAGTAATGTGATGTGAACTGATTTCATAACCCTATCACCGTGTTACCAAAAACTATTACTCCCTCTCCACCACTAAGATTTTCCCACTTTTCTTAAAAGAAAACTCCACTAACATTTTTCCACTTCAAAACTTTCCTTATTCATCCATTATACTCTCTTCCTATTGTCTACTTTTTCTGATTTGACAGCTTGAACCCCACCAAACAATTTACCATCTTTCATTACACATTCCTTATTCCTTGTGACATTTACAAATGGAAACATCATTGTGGGGAGGAGGCAGTATATCTCTATGACTCTTTTTTTTAGAGACTCTATATCTCTATGACTCTGTATGTAGCACTAATTAGTAATTACATGATGAGATCATTAAGAGCTTTGAATTCAAAAGGTAGTTTGAGAGCACCCGTAGCAACTAAGAGCAAAAGAAGCCAAGTAGGTGCAATCCAAAAGAACATTATCTCCAATATTTTCCTGCCTGAAGAACGAGCAATCATCTCAGTTTGAGCATTAAGCCACTCTCCTGTCTCCCGGAGCTTCCTTTCTGTGGGTCCCTCCGTCTTCCCAATTGAATTCGATAGTACTACCTCAAATACGTTACTATTATTATTTTCATCTTTCGTTTCACTGCTCTTGTATCAAATACATATATAACGCAAATTGTTAGCTAGCTGGTCCATACATCACGACGTACTGACCGTTATATGTACAAGTAAAAATATGTTACCTAGTGGGGAGTTGGTCGCGGTAAATGCCAGCGCCAATAGCGCGTTCAACTTCGGCCAGAGACGGTCGATTTGGGCTAGTAGGTGTAGGTCTAGGTGTAGGTGTAGGAAAGTTCTGCTTCAAAGCATCAATGGCGATGGTCTTATTATTGTTTGGTGTGGTGGAATTGGTGGTAGGGAGACAGGCGAAGGTTATGACAGGCTTTGTGAATGAAATGCAGCAGCCTGATAATATCATATTGTGAACCAATTTCAAGCGCTGAAGAGTGATGAGAGTTGCTTTGGGAATAAATGGGATGGGCACCGCACGTTTGACGTTACTATGATGGTGCTAATGTGTGGTTCCTTCGAGGATAACATTTAGATTTGGAGTACAATAGTTGGCTTCCTTTTATTAGACCGGTTAATCATCTTACAGTGAAGATATCTGTCGTAACATTGTAACGAGTCAAATATTATTTTTATCAACAAAGAGCCCACTTAATCACATAACAATATTGGGGAAGGGAGATTCGAACATGAGACATACTATCCCAAAACACATGATCTTAACCACTAAGTTAACACACGCCTTCGATATGCATGAGTCAAATATTATTCGGTTTACATGGAAAAAGATAAAAACACATAACTAGAAAAGAACAATAATTTTTCTTGTTTTATGTAAAATGAGTACGGAATAATATTTTACCGTTATAAAATTATGACAGATATTCCTGTCGCAACTAAGAAAGAAGAATTTTTGTTTTTAACCTCGATTTGTTTTCGGTAGAAAACTATCCTCCCAATCTTTCCGTCAGAGTAAAAAAAAACGAAATTACTTTTTCCTAACGCATGTTTACTCAATCCTAACGAATTTTCTTAAAATCTTCCAACTTTGCCCTTCACACAAATTTCACCAATCTAATTCACTCACGCCAAATTATTCTCTCTTTTATCGTTCTACATACATTTTTTTTATTCAATTTACCTCTTTAATTCGTTAATCAATCATCAAACAATTATGGATGTTATTCAATTATCTTTATAACATCGATTTTACTTATTTATTTAATTGAATTGTTTAGGGTTTCATTAGTGTTCAACAGTAACACTAATAATACTATTTTTTTTTTAAGTAGACTGATTATATACATTGAATCCTATGATTCAAAGTATCGATTTTAATTCAATTATTGATTAAGTAATACTCCGTATCGTTTTATTTAGTAGTAATAATAAATAATGACATAATAATGAAAATAATAATCAATAATACGACACACTCTTACAAATTAAAATTAGGGTTCCCCAATAATAATAATAATAAGGAGAAGGAAAAGGGGGGAATTGGGGCCAGTAACTTGGTAAGCCTCGTTGGGGGACTATGGGAGGGCTGATGCCGTTTGCGACGAGGAACGATGTGATAGATTTTGGTAGTAATTGTTGGCGTCGAGAGGTGATTGTTGGTGTTGTTTACAGTGAAGATCGATTCAAATTTGGGGATTTTTTTCAAAGAGAAAATCAACATCAATTTTGAGAGCATTGGGAAATGATAGGGGTAAATTGGTAAAAGCTCGTTAGGATTGAGTAAAAGCTCGTTAGGAAAAAGCACGACCCAAAAAAAATTATCACTTAGAATTTACCCTTTTCTTCTCACTTTTTAATACTACGATCTGTCGATCGACCAGTGTACGACTATTAAAGATTTGAGGTCTAGTGCAGTAGTGTCGAGTGTCTTCTGGATAGTGCTACTGCCTAAAACAAGGAAAAAGGAGAGATTAGAATTCGGTTTAGGGTTGTTAGGATTGGAAAGCAAGGAGTTCTCGGTGGACATGGATGTAAAGATGGAAGACGCGACGACGACGACGACGGAGAAGGTGAAAGCTACGGCGGCACAGAAGAAGAATCCGCAAGAAATGCTGAAATGCAGCAAGGTTGCAATCGAAGACATAGTGTCGAAGATGCTTTCCCTAAAAAAAGAGGGAAACCCTAAATCACATCTCCCCGAATTTGTCACTCAGTTGTTCCTCCACTTGGTCTCTCTTCGCCAGGTGCTTTACTTCTTCACTTCATTTGATTCAATCCGATTCAATCATGATTCGGTTCACATATGATGAGATGTTTGATTGCAGGCTAACCGTATGATCCTGCTCGAAGAAGATCGCGTGAAAGCCGAGACTGATCGCGCTAAAGCACCAGTGGATTCAACCACCTTGCAGTTTCACAATCTGATGTATGAGAAGAGCCATTACCTCAAAGCTATCAAAGCCTGCACTGACTTCAAGTCCAAATATCCCGACATTCAACTCGTCTCTGAGGAGGATTTCTTCAGGACAGCGCCTGATGATTTCAAAGCAATCGCCGCTTCCTCCGACACCCACAATTTCATGCTCAAACGCCTCAACTACGAGCTTTTCCAGGTTTGCTTTTTGTAGCCTTAGCTTTTTCTGCTAAACTATGAGCTCCGGACATCGGTGCATAACTAAGGCGTGTTGGTTGTTCAAGTTGGCTGTGGCAATGTATGCTACTGATACACATAGGTCCATCCTGTACTCTGCGGGACTGTCGTGTCTGATCTTAAAATCCTTGTTTTATGCATTACACATGTATTCGTATTCCCGAATAAGTGAAGGAACAAATTTTGGGTAATATTGTTTTGGAGAAAGTAGTAGTGAGGTTGTATGGCCTTAGGTTTTAAATTGAAATTTTCTAGAGAAATGTGTAATATCTACCGAGGGGCACGAAGGGGGTGGTGCCTATATATGAAAACATACCATAGAGTTGGTGTGCATTTACAAGTAGACACCATGGGGATGGTTGTCCATCGGTCCATGTACAAAATGGGAGATGGATAAATCCTTCAACGCAACTTAGGTTATCGAAAGGATCTCCTAAACCCACCAATTATACGCTCCAACTATGTCCACTATTATGAGTATTCTTATCTACATACAGAGGAAAAAAAAGTAGTTTCCTATTTGGATAAATCATATGGCTTACTTCAATTACTTGGCTATGAATTACAAGTTTAATAAAATCAATCTTGAATTTATGCGGGGTTAGAGAGGAGGGAGGGAGGGAGAGAGGAGGGGGGGGGGGGGGATGACGAAATTTTGGGGAATGTTCAAGTGCAAAATTTGCCTTTTCAGAATGAAGGGGAATAAAGAGTAAGAAATTCATGGCTATTGAAAAAAATTTAAATTATCAATTTACAAATCCGTGACTTGTTCCCCATCATTTGTGTTGATTTATTGATGACTGATTTAAGGGCCAACTTATAACGTAGAGGATAATTCTATTTTTTTTATTACTTGAAGGCCATGATAATTATACAAAACTGACATGGTATACCCTAGTTCTTTTGTTTAATTTGAACTTGTAGTGGTTTTATTTTATACATGTGTATCTGTGATAATACTCTGAATGCTTGTATGTTCTGACATATGAACATTTTTTTAACAGAGAAAAGAACTTTGCAAGCTTCGTGAAAAGCTTGAGCAGCAGAAGAAAAGTCTGCTGGAGACAATTGCTAGCCGAAAGAAGTTTTTATCGAGCCTCCCCTCACATCTCAAGTCTTTAAAGAAAGCGTCATTGCCTGCACAAAACCAACTTGGTGTTTTACATACAAAGAAACTAAAACAGCAGCATGCAGCTGAGTTACTTCCTCCACCACTTTACATAATGTATTCTCAGTTTATGGCCCAAAAAGAAGCGTTTGGTGAAAACATCGAACTTGAAATTCTTGGAAGCTTGAAGGACGCACAAGCCTTTGTTCGACGGCAAACATGTAAGTATACTAGTATCTTTTACTATTGTCATACCGGTTTATTCTTCTAATAATGCCATCTTACATTTTTCTGGATTGAAGAAGCAAATTGATAGTGCTTATGTGTGGGACAAATGTAACTCGTGTACGAGAGTGTCTTACAATATTTATGGAGAACCCATTTCTTTGTTTTCTCTTTATGTTTTTAGTAACCCTTACTGTGAATTAGTACCAAAATTCATGATGTTAGTTAGCATTTTTTTATTGGTAAGGGTCTATTTGGTGTATTAATTTATATGGAGTATCATTTGTAACTACTTTATGACTTTTTGTAGCCATTACCTTTAGTTGTGAAATGTGAACCGATCTCATACTGACTTATTGAAAGGCCATGAACACAAATTTACATGATGTTTGACTTCCTTCTGGACGTTTGACTTAACTAATATGCAGTGCTCACTGTTGAATCCCATATCTTCCGCAAGGCAGTTCAACTCAAGGTTGAAGAGTAGGCCTCTTTTTTCTTTCCTCCATGTTTGTACTTACTCCGTATTTAATGTAGGACTAAGAAAAATAAGGCCATTAGGCCCATAATGAATAGAAAGAAATTATGAACAAAAAGAAGCAGGTTATAGAGAGATGGTGGTTGTTTACCTAGTACCTCATCATCCAATCACTTCACTCATTCGCTTCTATTTCCTTGATGTCATAGTATAGGGCAATTGCAAAGTGTCCAGTTGTTATCAATATTGCTCTTCTATTTCTTTGAAGTCGTAGAATACGCCAATTACAACTTGCCCAGTTGTTGGTGTCAAGACTGAGGGATTTTAGGTTGTACCTTTTTGTCACATAGTTGTAGTTGTTTTAGAATGCGAACAATTATACTGTTGGCATCTAACAAACCATAACTTCTCCCGTCAAATTCCCTGAAAGTAGATTCTACATATACTTGAAGCTAGTCAAAAACACATGCAAGTATAGCTTCTCATCTTTGGTAGTTCTATCAATCATATGACATTCTTTATTATCAGGCATATCTACCATTCAGGAGAATACAAAGGCCGATGATGATGTACCTGATGAGGAAGATGATGGCCAGAGGAGGAGAAAACGACCTAGAAAGGTGGCAGGGAAGGATAATATTGAATTAGCTGGAGTTTATCAAGCCCATCCTCTCAAAATTATTCTACATGTTTATGATGATGAAGTTCCTCATCAAAAACCTTCCAGACTCATTACCCTAAAGTTTGAATACTTGTTCAAGCTAAACGTCGTATGTGTTGGGATTGAGGGCTCTAATGAAGGACCTGAAAATAACATTCTATGCAATTTATTTCCTGATGATAACGGCCTTGAACTTCCTCTGCAGGTATGTAAAGAACACTCTTGTCCTGCCATCACCTGATTAGTGTTGTGCTTTCTGCTAATGTATTTTACAAACCTGTTGCTTCGAAAGACGATGATAAAATTTATGACCTTTTTTCAGTTGACGTGTTTTGTTCTTGGTACAGTCTGCTAAGTTAATGCTGGGTGATGGAGCGGTATTCGATGAAGTGAGGACGATGCGCCCTTATAAATGGGCCCAACATTTGGCTGGAATTGATTTTCTGCCAGAGGTATCTCCAGTGATGACATTAGATGGAGCTGGAAAATCCGAAAATGGGAAGGACGGTGTTATATCAGGCCTTTCTGTGTATCGGCACCAAAATCGAGTGCAGACAGTTGTGGAAAGAGTGAGATCTAGGAAGAAGGCGCAGCTTGCTCTTGCGTGAGTCACTGATCTGTAATCTGTAGCTTAGGTCTTGGATCAATAGATTGAATATTGTGACCGTCTAAGTGACAAATCTTAAAGTAGCACTATGTACTTGGTCTATTAATTAATTTATGTTGGTTTGCTCAGCTGCTACACATTTAGACAAGGATGTCTTCATTAGTCATGCATCAACAAATATCATGATATACTTCTTGTTGGTTTAGCTTGATTGAGTAGGTACTTCCTCCCTTTCACATTAATCTTCACATGCGACTTAATGGGTCCCCAGAATGAAACTTGTGACCATATTTTCTCTCATCTAGATTGTACTGTGTGCTTGTGTCAACAATATGATTTTGTAAAAGATATTTGGGGATTAACTTTAAATGTTTTAGAGTCATCATAGGATTTAATTTTTTGTTTGACCATTCTGCGGCTAATGCTTTGAAACACTGACCTTGAAATCTCCAATGGAAAGATTAATGTAAAACAGAGGGACTAATAACTTAGGCTTACAGGATCTTTTTTGTCACTAGCGCATATTCCTTGAATATTAGGTTTTTCCTTTCTTTACAGGGAGCAGCTTGATCTCCTGTTGGAACTTAAATGGCCCCCTATCAACTGTGAAACTGTTCCGTGGGCCTCCCATAAGCACCTGTGTAGTTTTCTTAGGTGGTCCCCACTAGGATCCTCCTCTGTGCAGGTGACTTCGCTGCCTATAGCTGAAACTGAATTGCCGCATGATTCTATGGAGGTTAGTATGGCTGGCAAAACAGGCTCTTTTAAAGAAGATGCAGGGGTTGCGACTGAAGACGGCGAGCTTCCATCTCTTATCCTGCCATCTGGAACTCCAAACAATGCCAGAACAACATCCAATCCAGCTAAAGATTTGGCTCTTGTTCATCCGAAATCCAGGACATTAATTGCAAAAAGTGTTGCTCCCTCTGTTAAAAAAACTGTTAGAACTCAGAGTTTTAGGGGATATGAAGAAGATGTAGACCTAATGCTGGATAGTGAAAGTGAAGCTGAGGACTCCGCCAAAACCGAGAAGGATACAGAATGTACGGTGATTGAGAAGAAGTCCTGGGCTGATTATGGGTCACTAGATTTTGCTCTCTCTTTGACCAGGAATAAGGACATTCATGAAGGAAATGCAGAACTTGAGGCTAAGGTTTGCTATGATTGTAATTGGAGATCTGCTTTTTTTTTCCCCGTCTTTCATGTTTTGTTCGTCTTTTATTGATCTCATTGGATTTTTGAATATGATGGCAGATTAAGATAAGCATGGAGTATCCTCTAAGGCCACCTTTTTTTAAATTGCATCTAATTTCCAAATCTTCGGGGGGAAGCTGTACATCGAAGGATGATTCTGAATGGCACAATGAACTTCGTGCCATGGAAGCTGAGGTTGGTGCTTAAAAGTTCTGATTTCTTGGCTTAGTTCTATGTAAAGGCAGAAACTAAAATGAGTTGGAATCTTGCCATTCAGTTTATTACTGGTGGACCTAGCGAAACTGATCCGACTCATATAACCTTACCTGGGATCCAAAAATTGGACCCCAGAACCCAAAATTATTCCAAGGCATGGAGTACAGTCGGAAATGCTGTAATTCAGTGCATTATGATTTATGACCCTTGCGTAGGTCTGTTGGCTAGAGGAAAAGAGGTCTAAATTGTGTGTATATCTTCACACTACTTGTACAATCTCAGCATCTCCACATCTTTTAAGTGCCCCTTTTCTTGTA
Source organism: Agrostemma githago (assembly GCA_958450325.1). Classification (NCBI taxonomy): domain Eukaryota; kingdom Viridiplantae; phylum Streptophyta; class Magnoliopsida; order Caryophyllales; family Caryophyllaceae; genus Agrostemma; species Agrostemma githago. The sequence continues at coordinate 66,192,987 of OY288248.1, read as the reverse complement.
GGTCAATCTCCACATATTAAAGATGGTACCTCATGATCAACAAAACTACATCTTATCACATCAAGTGCATTGCCTTGCCATGCTCTTCGACCTGTACTTAAACGAGACTTCTGAACCATCAGAAGGTGGGAGGTGCAATTCGGTGATTGATGTTGGTCTTTGCAAGCCAGTGAGCGGTGGACTCACGATGAGATCTTTTAGAGGGAGAGATCGCAGGAGAATGATATCCTGGAAAGGTATGGAATGTACTCCTGGCTATCCCTTTTGATAAGTATGTACATGAGCTTAGATAGGGTACAGGGTACTAGTTGACGCCCCTCTAAATTCTTACTCTGTACTATTTGTTACAATGAAGGGATCCTCATTCTTCCTTTTCATATAGGAGTAGTTATTTTATCGTGTTTTCTACTGTTCTTTTTCTCTTTTTTTTTTTATTAAAAATGTTTTGCTGTTCTTGTATCTCTTGTTGAGGGTTTGAAATGAGAATGGTGAAAAAACTGAAAATCCAAGGTGATGAGCCTGTGTTGTGAGTTAGCCCGCAGCCCCGCACCCAGGTACTGTCAGTCTCCTATCAAATCGTACTGTTTTTTTTCTTCTTATTTCAGTCAATTACGTACACTTGACTGAATCCTCATTGTGCATCAAAAAGCAAGAGTAGTTAGCCCAAAAGTACATTCAGACATAGGCTCTTCGTCTTGGTTTCACGCCCATTCCCCGTTGAGCATGTTGCAAACTAAGATAATCAAGCAAGCTTATAGGGAGATCATGAAATTGTAATCGTCGGTTATAAACATACATTGTAGACAAGCCTTCGCGTTATGTAGGGAACCACGCTTGCTGGCTGCTTCATCATATAACTCAAGCTGCCGAGGCTGTTGGAAATACAAAGGTGGATACGGATATCTGTGATTTGTGTAACACGATTACTTTTAATTGGACATCATTAACAGTAAAAAGTGACGGGAAATAAGCTTGAGCTGAGGTTAGTTAGACCTAGTTCTTAGAAGCTCAAAACTAACTCTTAGATTTTGAAGCTGTGTTGGAGATTTTGATTAAATCCCTAAAATTTTAGAATTTCTCGATGTGTGTTTGTTTGTGTTCTGGAAACAAAGAAAATCATGATGAGAAAATGATTTAACTCAAGCTCATCTTCATCTTGTTCACTCGTCAATTGTCATGCTTGAGATTTGCATCTCCGACTGTTGGTTTGCTCAACAACATGGTACAACCAACTTGGTGCTTAATACGAGTAACTTAATCTCAACCAGAGCCTTATTTGTGGCTTGGGATATCACTTAGGTTCGACTTTCTAGTCATCTCTATCTCTATTGAGATTACATTTCAAGTTGATTGGAATTTTAGTTTTCATTTGAAATCGGGTTGATGTATATATTCAAGGGGAAACCAGGAATTTAAGATGCCCGGAGGCCGGACTAGAATTTCATCTATAGAAGAATTTTCTTCTCCTTTTCTAATTTCATTTTGATTTTTTTTCGTAACCAAATCTTCCCTAATGTTAGAGCATGTCCATCCATGGAGTGGAGGGCTCTCCATAGGTAGGATGGAGAAAGGGTATTCCTTTATCCATGGAGATTCAATCTCCATTGAAAGGATTGTTGGTTTTAATCCTTGGTGACGGAGAGGAAAAAAAAACAATGGAAAGTAGAGTGTGTGGGGCCCATATGCCAAACCATCTGCATTTAATTGTTTTTTGCCATTTCGCACACTGAAACGACAAAGTTTCATTTTGATTAGGAGTGATACGGTGTCGTTTCTTTTATTAATATTGCATCAATTTTGTTTAGTGGGACCCATTTTTTATTAATATTGCATCAATTAATTACCAAATGATAAATGAAAAATATATGTGTGTACTTCGTATAAAAAAATGTTCTCATTTTTGATTTTCTTAATTAAAATAAAAATATTAATAGCATCATTCGCTTAATATTAATAGCATCATTCGCTTAATAATAGAAAAATAATCAATAATAGTAAAACATAAATTAACGAGTCCAAGTAATGATTTTAAAATTATTCGCTTATTATTAAATAGTACGACTATTAACCAATTACCAACTTTACGGTAAAAATAATACAATACTTACATACTCTGTAATGGTTGATGTAAATTAAATGAAAATATGAGAAAAATTAATGCGTAGGGTAGAATAAATAATGTGGATGTGGTGGGGTCCTTTATGGAGAGAAAATTTAATCCATGATTGGGGGAATGTTTTTTGGGAAAGAGAAAAAGGGGTAGAAAAAGTGAGGTGGAAGGAGTGGGGTCCAATATGGAAAGAAAATGGATCTATGAATGGACATGACCTAAGTTAGGTCATGTTCTTTTCAGCTTGTTTCAGATCAGCTCAGCTCAGCCCAGTTCTTATCAGCTCAGCCCAACTCCTTTAAGCTCAGCCCAGCTCCAATATTTTCAGCTCCTAAAATAATACTTCAATAATAATAATAATAATAATAATAATAATAATAAAATATAATAATAATAATAATAAAAATAGTAATAGTAATAGTAATATTATTATTATTATTATTATTATTATTATTAATTATTATTATTATTTATTTATTTATTTATATGAAACGGGAGTTGCGTTAAGATCGAAACAAATTACAATAAGGTCTTGTTGTTGTTGTTATGACATTTCGATATTAATGCAAGAATCTTTTCATAAAAAAATAATAATAATGATAATATTATTGTTCTTGTTATTTTTATTACCTATATCTCTTAATTTAGTAATAATAACAAATTATTATCATCGTCATCATCATCGTCATTGTTATTACAATATTATCGTTATTATTATTATTTTCTATTTTTTTTATCATCATTATTATTATAACAATTATTAATTTATATTATTATGCACTCTATCTCAATGCCATAACAATTCATTTACGTTTTTTTACAATATTTTTTAGTGAATAGAATATCTAATATATATATACCATACAATATAGCATATGTGTATTATTTGTATTGTATTAAAATTTAAGAATATCAAAATATAAAATTTTGTATATTAAGTAATCAAAGATATATGCCTAACAAATTTTACTATTGTCAAGTATAAAAAAATAAAGTAGAAATCAAATGAATTAGAGAGAATACTATGGTGTTGTTATTATTATTACTATTATTAATTAATTAATTAATTATTATTATTATTATTATTATTAATTGGTGTTATATATTTTTTTTCATTTTTTAAAATATTATTAGATAATTTATACAAGTAGTTATTAGTTTCAGCTTCTTTAGTTCAGCTCAGCTCAGCTTCTATCAGTCCAGCTCAGCTCCTATCAGACCAGACCAGCTCAGCTCAGCCTTATTTCAGTCAAAAGAACGGGGCATTACATATCATCCCCCTTTCCACTAACCAAATAACTCAACGAGCCAGGCACGAATTGAACCCTTGACCTCATGTGTGTGACCCTTCTCCTCTCCAACTACACTCTAACATCTTACTGATTTAAATATCACTACATCACACATAAAGCTATACACCACAAAAAGTATGTAATTAAGGAAATTTGATCGATTACATTGATTACAAAAATCACATGTTTTAAATGGAAGATATCACATACAATATTTAATATGGAATGTAGGATCAATTTTTAAAAAAAGTATAAACATATTGTATTCCGTTTTAACCAAATAGTAGGAGATTGCACTATCCCGTACAATATTTTACATAGAATATAAAATAAGTTATGATTATTATTGTATATCTTTCTGATCATATTCGAAAATCATATTCTTAACATCGATATAAAATTATCATATAGAATGATTATTTTGGTAGGGGAGACTGCAAAATACGGAATATACTATTAAAATTCATATAAAAAAAAGTTTCACAAATTACATAATATAAGTCTTACACCTGAGACCGTCCATTTTTAATTTATTTTTTAATTTTCTAATGAAAAATTGAATAACTTTTTTACACAAAGAGAACGTATCACGGCGTGCTAACTATTAAAAAAAGTACATTATTATACAATTTTTGATAAATATTTATGTATTTTATGGTATGTTAAAGAGAGAAGTGGGTATCTCGAGATGTAAGATGATATAAACCGAGTATATAAAAAATACTTTCTCTGTTTCAATGAAAGCTTTCACCTAAAAAATGGTACATTTTTTTTAAGGATAATAATAAAATATTCAAAAGTAGAGAGAGTGTAAAGTAGGTGGGTCACCTAGATAAGAGTGAAGAGTTATACCAAAAAAGAAAATGAAAGCTATCAAAGAAATTTACGAAAAAGGAAAAGTGGAACCTTTCAATGAAACGAAGGGAGTATAAACAATATTTTCATTAATTACACATTATTTAATACTCCGTACATTTCAAGACATTACTCAAATATTTTGATTAGTTTTGCGATTTAAAAAATATTTTCCTATTTCTAAATTATACAATCGATAAATAGTAAAAATAAAATAATAAATTTTTTATTTTAAATCTTAAATCCCCCTTTCCACTAACCAAATAACTCAACTAATATATTTTCCCGCCTAAAGCTATTCACAACAACAACAAAAAAAACCAAACGAGCCAGGCACGAATTGAACCCTTGACCTCATGTGTGTGACCCTTCTCCTCTCCAACTACACTCTAACATCTTACTGATTTAAATATCACTACATCACACATAAAGCTATACACCACAAAAAGTATGTAATTAAGGAAATTTGATCGATTACATTGATTACAAAAATCACATGTTTTAAATGGAAGATATCACATACAATATTTAATATGGAATGTAGGATCAATTTTTAAAAAAAGTATAAACATATTGTATTCCGTTTTAACCAAATAGTAGGAGATTGCACTATCCCGTACAATATTTTACATAGAATATAAAATAAGTTATGATTATTATTGTATATCTTTCTGATCATATTCGAAAATCATATTCTTAACATCGATATAAAATTATCATATAGAATGATTATTTTGGTAGAGGAGACTGCAAAATACGGAATATACTATTAAAATTCATATAAAAAAAGTTTCACAAATTACATAATATAAGTCTTACACCTGAGACCGTCCATTTTTAATTTATTTTTTAATTTTCTAATGAAAAATTGAATAACTTTTTTACACAAAGAGAACGTATCACGGCGTGCTAACTATTAAAAAAAGTACATTATTATACAATTTTTGATAAATATTTATGTATTTTATGGTATGTTAAAGAGAGAAGTGGGTATCTCGAGATGTAAGATGATATAAACCGAGTATATAAAAAATACTTTCTCTGTTTCAATGAAAGCTTTCACCTAAAAAATGGTACATTTTTTTTAAGGATAATAATAAAATATTCAAAAGTAGAGAGAGTGTAAAGTAGGTGGGTCACCTAGATAAGAGTGAAGAGTTATACCAAAAAAGAAAATGAAAGCTATCAAAGAAATTTACGAAAAAGGAAAAGTGGAACCTTTCAATGAAACGAAGGGAGTATAAACAATATTTTCATTAATTACACATTATTTAATACTCCGTACATTTCAAGACATTACTCAAATATTTTGATTAGTTTTGCGATTTAAAAAATATTTTCCTATTTCTAAATTATACAATCGATAAATAGTAAAAATAAAATAATAAATTTTTTATTTTAAATCTTAAATGAAATATTCTATAAGATAAATATATTATAAATACCGTGCATTGCACGGGGCCTATGCTAGTATGTTTATTATCTTCAAATTAAAAAAAAATGATCATGGGGTGACATAATGGGTAGATTCTGTTTCATACTGTTCCGATTATTAATGATTACAATGATGAATAATTGTGTAATCATTTTCATCACCAATTCACCACCATTCAAGAAAAGAAAATTATTTGAAAATTATCACCCTACTTTGTCCCTTATATATTGTTTAAAAGTTGTTTACTGATTGATACCAACACAAAACATTAAATTATGTCTATTAGACCAAGTGCAATGGTTTTCATCTTCATCTTCTTCATCTTACATTCTCTCCTCATTTCAATCATCCACCTCATTTTTCCACTTACCATCTTCTTATTTTTCATCTTACAAAAAAACACCCCACATTCATTTCATCTTCTACTTTCATTCTCTTTCCTACTTTATTATACCCCACACATTTCCACATCAAATTTACCTTAACTCAATTATTTATTTTCACACTATTATTAATTTTTACTCTTATATTCCTTACATTTTTTTAATATTATCGTTTCCATAAAAATGAAGGTAAGAAATGAAAATAAAACACACGGATGTAATCGCTTAAAGTTAAATAAATTATAATGAAAACAGGCGAAGACTTAACACTTAATACATTTTAAAACCTAATTTAATTAAGACTTACTAAATTTAAACAAGCATAAAATAAATAAAAAGGGAGAACGACAACGACAGTACTTAAAAACTCTTACATACAGAAAGACTCGACGGTTAATATTGGACAAAATCCATTATTTTCTAATAGGCTCATGGTCCCCATCGTAATCGTAATCTGAATTGTCCATCCAACCGTCTGGGTTTTCGTCTCCCAGAAGTTCAATTTCATGGAGTCGGTCCTCCTCCGTTGTAATTTGGTCATAAATAGTCCAATAGTAAACCTCTTCACGTTGAACAAATGTTCGTCCACGACCGGACAAAAGATCACTTAAAACATCTTTATCAACTATTTTCAACAATCTACGAATCATCGAAACAACTTCAGTTTGTAAGGAGGTAAGTTCTTCGTTTTTAGCCATCCATGTCTCTGAAATATTAGAGATAATATAATCAAAATCTGCATATATCATAAAATTTATATATAGTAATAGTAAGAATCATACAATAAGTATTATTGACTGTCATTGGAGGACTAAGTACGGCTTCTGCATTTCCAGTAATTATACGTTGGAGTTTGGTTAGGGCCGGTGGACTATTTAATAATAACATATACATGCTTTCTATTACGATTAAGTTAACACGAGTAAAAAAGTTGGGAGCTTCATCCCTTATCTTATTGATTTTTCACTGAGTTTTTTCAACTTCCTCATCATAGTGGGCAGACATATTATATATTTCAGTTGATTTTATGTAGGAGTGAAAGAGTTGTGAGAAGATGTAAAACGAAGTCATAACTTATATAGAGCTATTTGTTTCCATATATTTTCTTTTTCTTTTTTGGTATTTTATTAATGACAGCATTCGTCAGAAAATATAAATGAAATATATATTTTGGTGCAGTGTGTAGTCACTTCGTTTTTGAGAATCGTATCAATTAAAGCATCTATGCCTTAATAAATACCAGAGTTGTCAATTTTCACCACATTGATTGTGTATTGTCTTATCAGAATAGTGTATGTCGGAATGGTGCAGTGTGTAGTCACTTCGTTTTTGAGAATCGTATCAATTAAAGCATCTATGCCTTAATAAATACCAGAGTTGTCAATTTTCACCACATTGATTGTGTATTGTCTTATCAGAATAGTGTATGTCGGAATGGTGCAGTGTGTAGTCACTTCGTTTTTGAAAATCGTATCAATTAAAGCATCTATGCCTTAATAAATACCAGAGTTGTCAATTTTCACCACATTGATTGTGTATTGTCTTATCAGAATAGTATATGTCGGAATGGTGCAGTGTATAGTCACTTCGTCTTCATAATAATTAAACAAAAGTTTTCAGAATAATTAAACATAAGATTACAATTACATAGAAGGAAAATTAAATAAAACAGGTTACAAGTACGTAGAAGGAAAATTAAATAAAATTAAAATCTAATTAAATAAAACAGGTTACGAATACATCGAATAAAACTTAACCTAAGTGGCGAAACCTTTGCCAAAGATTCTCAATAAGATCATTTCTAAGAGATAAATGTCGAGCTGAATCTTCCATACGATCTCGATTAGACACAAATTGATGTATATCTGGAATGTATCCTACATCGTATTCAGGTTGTTCAACACTAGTAGATGCTTCCTCATTGTCTTCTTCCATATACTCATTTGCAATGTCGTATCCAACATATGTATCACGTTCATCTTCCACAATCATGTTATGTAATATTATAGATGTTGTCATAACTTTTCCCAAAGTTATTGTATCCCACGATAGTGCTGGTCTACGAATTACCGCAAATCTAGCTTGCAGGACACCGAATGCACGCTCCACATCCTTTCTTACACTCTCTTGTCTTGTTGAAAAGCATCTATCTTTAGGTGTTTGCGGATGTCTGATAGACGAGATAAAAGTAGACCACCTTGGGTATATCCCATCTGTTAAGTAATAAGGAGTACTGTGGTGATTACCGTTCACCCAATAACTAATACGTGGAGCTCGCCCGTTCAAGAGTTCGTCAAAGACAGGGGAACGATGAAGCACATTTAGATCGTTAGATGATCCGGGCGTGCCAAAATAAGAATGCCATATCCACAAATCTTGAGAAGCTATAGCCTCAAGAATTATCGACGGTTTTGTTGACCGTCCTTGATATTGGCCTTGCCAGGCCACTGGACAATTTTTCCAAGTCCAGTGCATACAATCAATACTCCCCAACATACCCGGAAATCCTCGCGTTTCATTGATTTGAAGTAGCCTTTGAACATCTGCAACTGTTGGAGTTCTGAGATACTGTTCACCAAATTGAGCAATTATAACTTCGACGAACATTAAAAGACATTTCCGTGCTGTTGATGCACCAAGTCTTAAGTATTCGTCGACCCTATCAGCGGCCTCTCCGTATGCTAACATACGAATAGCGGCAGTACATTTTTGCAAGGCTGATAAACCGGGTCTTCCGGTAGCATCACGTCTTTGGCGAAAAAATTCGTTAGTGGACTCAGCAGCGTGTACCAAACGTAGAAACAAATGTCTTCGCATCCGAAATCTACGTCGGAACATCCTATCATCGTACACAGGTTCATCAGCGAAGTAGTCGCTGTAGAGCCTACGATGACCATCTTCTCGGTTTCTTTCAATGAATTTTCTTCGTTTCCGAAGTGGTGGTTGGTTTTGATGTTGAGTATTTTGTGCTTGTATTTGTAATAGTCGAGTACTCGGTAAATTTCTTAATTGAATCCTTTGAGCTCGACGTCTATTGTAGCCTTCTGAGGATGAAGAAGAATGTGTTGAAGATGATGGGGAAGATGGTGGAGAAGATGGTGGGGATGAATAATTAGACATGATGTGTGAGTGATTGAAATTGGTGTGGATGTACTTTGAGGTGAAATCATATGTATATATAGAGTCGTTTTTAATAAGGATGTGGATAAGAAATTGAAATCTATATGGATATTCTTTAGATAAGGATAAGGATATCCACACACTCAAGATACTCTAACGACTTTAATACAGATAAGGAAAATCCAATAACGACTCTACTTTTCAAATACAAATCAACCAACGGCTCAAATTCAAATACTCCAACGATTACATTCAATTGAAAACGCAACTTAAAAACTAATATAAATTAAACACACAACTTGAATACAAATAAGTAAAACTTGAGTACATAACGACTACTACAAATTTAAAAAAATAATAAAGTAACATTCATACACTGCCAAACTTATTAAGCAAAGTATTCTTCAAAGTTTCTAGCTGTGGTGGTAGCGATGGAGCTTGCATCAATTGTTGAAGCATTTGCCAGTCTTGGTCCTTTCTCTTTCTTTCTTCTCTTGTCATCTTAAATTGCAGTTTCTCCCTCTCCAAAACTAGATCAGCTGCAGTTGTTTCATTCATCGCTGCAAACTGCACGTTTATTTCATCTAACTCAACATTACTGACTTTTTTCTTACCTTTATTTCTCTTTGCCTGTTGTCGACCCTCAGGACGTTGAGTGCTTGCACTCTCAATATCAATTGAGGTAGGATTTGACTCCTCATCATCAAGTCGTACTCTTTTACCACTACTAGTGCTGTCTTCATTTACACCGCCGGTAGATGTCCCTCCAACGACACCCGTTTTGGAAGCGTTTGAAGCGAAGGGACCTAAATAGACTTTCCATTTCGGATGATCTTTTAACATAACCCAAGCATGATCCAAGCTGAATCTGGATTTAAATAAAACTCTGGCCTCTGCTAAGACGTTTTCTTCATTCCACCCACTTGTCCTTCTTCTACAAGCCGTCTCATAGCACGAACTCCATTTCACTATTATGGTAGATATTCTTCTAAATCGACTATCGAGCATTCCAATAGAGCGTTGTCGTAGTGCAGGATTGTAAGCTCTTGCCACTTCATATTTTTCATGTACACGCTTCCAGAAAACATTCTTGTTTTGGTTAGTACCAATAGCACCATCTTCAGAAATGGTAATAAAAGAGGAAATTAGTGCCTCATCCTCCTTTACGGAGAAATTAGCTCTGTTCGAGTTTCGTGATGTTGGGGTCGATAAATTTTCGACTACATTTTCATCAACATCGTCATCAACATGATATTGACTCTGAAAATTTGTAGGAGTTTGGGTAGAGAATATAGGAAAATGGTTAGTATTATCGTATGTTGATTGATTAGAATTTTGTGTAGGTAATATTGTATTATCTGGAAATTGTTGTGTGTCTTGATATTCATCTAAATATTCTGAATTGATATCAAAATTGTAATGATAATTTGATGAATTGCTATTATTATTATAACTCATAATTATAATTAGTATTTAAATAATATTATATAATTGTGAGAATGAGTAGGGAAGAGTTGTGTGAAAAGAGGTAAATAATGGAGTATATTTATAGAGGTGAAAATAGGGTCAGTCAGATCGGGTTGGGGCCGGGTGTACTCGGGTTGGGTAATAATGTGTTCGGGCCGTAAGTTACGGGTTATTTAGGTTCGAATGAATATGAAAATAAAAGTACGGCTCTGGAAATGATAAATATTTAATGAAAAAAAATTACAATGCAAACGTAGTGAGTTCGGAAATACAGTACGACACACTTTGAAAAAAAAAAAACTTAACCAACACAAAACGCTAGTAATTAATTTTACGAAGAATACTTTCTGAATAGTGTCGTTTCGATTAATTTTTTTTAATCCATGCCGCGATTATATTTTGTTAATGTAATAACGGCTACAAGTTGTACATTTCTTAAGACGAATTCGTCATTCATCTTGTATGCATTTGAACCATCTAATAATTTCAGACGAATAATGTCGTCACAAAAAAAATCGTCTAAAGTTAAATAAAATACGGCTCGGATAAATGATAAATTTTAACTACAAAAAATTTAAAAGTAAATTATAAACTCAAAAATATAGTCGTCGAGAAAGAGCGAATATGGACGGAAACCAAAAGAAAGTTATAAAAAAACAAAAAATAACACATAATGCGTCCTTTCCTCTGCAAACACAACTCCACTTGCTTCAAAATCATGCCTTCTCTCTACTTTTCATCTTTTCATGTAGATGAAAACCCACAAACTTTTCATCTTCGTCTTCTAATTTTTCAACAGCTGCAACCCCAAACTTCATCTTCATCTTCTCAAAGTCTCACTTTTCAGGTTTTCATCTTCTTCTTTTTCAACAAATGCACATGGTCTTAGTCTAAGTTATTTATTGATGTTTCATCAAAATATTTCTCACAAACAGTTTACGGATTAAAAGTTAATCCTTTGCTGTATATACTGAGAAAGAAAATCCGCATATAATTATAAATGAAACCTTGATTGATTATAATTCTTTGCTGTAAATTTCAAATATGATGATTTTTTTCATCTTTTAGAATTCATCAGTTTGAACGTAACTTGTGGAATTCGAGACAAAACTATTGCAAGACAAAACTATTTTGATCAAACTATTTTGACAAGTATCCTTTTTATTTGTAGGCAAATTTTTATTTGAGAATTACATATTCGTTTAAGTTTATGACGGATCAAATATATGGAATAAGACAAACTCATGTGCCTAGAGTGTAAGAATTTTTGTTTTGACATTTCCTTTCTAATTGGGTATATATTTCACCTCGTTTTAATGTTGTGATGGATATATCCGTCACAAGAAAGATTAACTCTTATTTTTAAGAGTCAATCCAAACATTTTGAGAATCAGTGAAACATGGTAGATATCTTGAAAATTGTACGGAGTATGAGACAAGTAATAAAACAGTTAAAAGTTAAAAATTAATGTAACTAGCTCTTATGTAAGAGGTTTCACGCTAATATTCACGATCAATTGTCTTATTTTTCTTGTCTTCAAAATTATCCCTTAGACTTGTCAAATTAAATCAAAATACGGAGTACTTTTGAACACAAGAGCATATACAATAGAGAGGGTTTGCCCTCCTCTTAGCACTCTCTTAAGAGGAGGTCATCTCTATTGTAGGTTGTACATCCTCTTAGTAAGAGGGACATGAGTTATTCCTCTAATTTTAGAGGAAAACTCTTATTGGTCTTTAGAAATAAGAGCATGTTGGGTATGATTTAGCAATCACGATTCTTATTTGTGACGTAAATATTTGTTTAAGTTTATGATGGATCAAATATGTGGAATAAGACAAACTCATGTGCCTCGAGTCTAAGAATTTTTTTGACATTTCCTTTCTAATTGGGTATATATTTGACCTCATTTACATGTTGTGATGGTCTGATGGATATGTCCGTTACAAGAAAGACCAACGGTTATTTTCAAGAGTCAATCCAAGCATTTTGAGAATTGGTGAAACATGGTAGATATCTTGAAAATTTTGATGAGTATGAGACAAGTAATAAAACAATTAGAAATAAAAAATTAATGTAACTAGCTCTTATGCAAGAGGTTTCACGTTAATATTAACGATGAACCGTCTCATTTTTCTTGTCTTCAAAATTATCCCTTAGACTTGTCAAATTAAATCAACATATGGAGTACTTTTGAACATAAGAACATGTACAATAGAGAGGATTTGCCCTCCTCTTAACACTATCTCTCATCTAAGAATTGGTCATCTCTATTGTAGGTTGTACATTGTGCATCACTGCATCATCTTAGTAAGAGAAACATCAGTTTTTCCTCTAATTTTAGAGGAAAACTCTTATTGATCATTGTGCTCACTTACTAAAAGCATTCTTGTTTTTTTATCTTTTATAAAAATTGGAAATAATTTTTTTTTTCTTTAATTTTGTAACGTAAGAGGATCCTCTCTATTGTAGGAGAAAAATGGAAGAAGAGAATAGGAAGATGATGTAAATAGTGAAAAATGTAATAAATGAAAGAATATGAGAGCATGTACAATAGAGAAGAGGAGACTTGAATTCTCTTAATTTTTCAATCTTTCTCTATTTTTTTGATATCTCATACTCTCATGAAGAGACCATGTACAATTGAAGAATTAAGAGGATTCAAGTCTTCTCCTCTATTGTTCGGGATAAATTTCGTGTCCTCGGGATTACAACATGACAATTTTCGGTCAAAAGGTCAAGGAGGTCAAAAGTCAAAAACCGAGGGTCAAAGGTCAAAAGTCAAGAGCCGAGGGTCAAAGGCCAAAAGTCAAAGGATGAAAGTCAATAGTCGAAAATCGAAAGTTGAAAACCGAAAAGTCAGAAGTCGGAAAAGTCGTAAACCAATACAACCGAAAGTCAACAAATCAACCAAAATCCGAGATTGCATACGACAAAAGGCCAAACCAAGAGTGCGGAACAAAGTAAGGAGATGGGCCGAACCAGAGCATGACAAACAAAACAGCCCAACACAAGGAACGAACCCTCACACCAACCAAAAGACTAAGTCAAGGAACTACTTCCCTAAATCCAAGGGAAGATCCTGGAGGAGAGGAGAGAAAGGTGGAGAAGAAGGAGGAAGTAGTGAGGATAACGGCTAAGAAGAAGCAAGAGAATATAAAGGCAAGGAGACAACGAGGAAAGGGGGCAACTCATTCACTGATATTCAACTCATCATCAACATATACCTACCTCAAGCAAATACCATAGAAAATACTAATAGTCAATTATAGTCCGTACTTGTACCCTTTTTTTGTTCTTTTCTCGTTCTTTTCCTCGTCATAGTAGAACTTTGGTGGGATTCCGACTCCCCCCGCGGTTTTTCCCACATCGGGTTTCCGCGTCAGCAAAATTCCGTGTGTTGTTCATTTTTCTTTCGTCGTTCCTCGTTCGCTAGATTCGTCGTTATTTCGTTGACCCGTAGTTATAGGACGATCGCTTTGACCCATAACCAAAATCATAAAACCGGTAAATTTTTACCAAAACAAACTGGCGCCGTCTGTGGGGAAAAGTGATCATTTCCTATAAGCCAAATCCTATAGTGAAACAATCCGCGTATCATCATGTCCGGATCCAGCCAAAGTTACTCCAGCAGCCTGGAAGCGTCAACTCAGCCCACTGAAGAAGGACCACCCCAGAACCTCAAGGCCCAGATCTCAACAGTGATCAAACCTCCAGCCACACCATTCCAGCTATCACCAGGAATGCTGCCCCTGATACCTGAAGGAGAAGCCAGCGTCCGCAGAGAACCAGACACCAGCCGGAGATCCACCAGAGCAATTCCCTCAGGACTAGTCACCAGGCTGGAACTAGGGTTGACTCCACCTGGCGAAATCATCGAACCCCAGGGGTTAGGTTGTCTGTCCTATGATCGCACGCCCAGCGGATCCCAAATCGCAGGTAACATTCTCTCTAACATCGAAAGTCGGGAAACAAACTTACTGTCACTCGCAGGTATCCTTATCCTCCAGACACCAGGATGGCAATCTGCAACTCAACCAGGAGTACTCGCCTTGTCCACCAATCAGCCATCTGGAGGAGCCTTGCCAGCAGGAATCCTTGAAGGAGCATGGTCAGCTGCCACCTCTATCCAGCAGATATCAGGATGGCAGCCAGGAGCTCTAACCAGCATGGCGACCCAAGTCAGCAGTCTGTACTCTGGAGGAGCCTTGCCAGCAGGAATCCTTGGAGGAGCATGGTCAGCAGCCACCCCTATCCGGCAGATATCAGGATGGCAGCCAGGAGCTCTAACCAGCATGGCAACCCAAGTTAGCAGTTTGTACTCTGGAGGAGTCTTGCCAGCAGGAATCCTTGGAGAGGAATGGTCGGCAGCCACCCCTATCCGGCAGATATCAGGATGGTAGCCAGGAGCTCTAACCAGCATGACGGTCCAAGTCAGCACCCTGTATCCTGGAGGAGTCTGGTCAGCAGGAGTCCCATTCCAGCAAGCAGCAGAGTGGCAATCTGGGTCCACAATCAACGCGACACTGTTGCCTAACCCTCATAACCACCAGTACCCTGGAGGAGCATGGTCGGGAGGTACACCCTTTGGCTTCTTTCCACCTGTCTCTGACCCTCTTGCAGGATCAGGTGAACGGAGTGGATCAGCAGTACCAGGAGCCGAGGGACTTGATCAACAAGATTCCTGGGATGCCGCGTCCCCTGGAAAGAGCAACCGGAGACAGCTACGCAGATTCGCCCTTCACCGACGACCTAGCTTGTGTAGCTGTACCCAAGGACTTTGTGCCACCAGCCATGACGTTCTTTGTGCCAGTCAACCACCAATGCCTGAAGTTCCCTACACCCTGGGGAGTGCAGAAGATCAGTGGAGATCAAGAGGAGGTGAAAGACTGTTATAAGGTGGCCCTCAAGAAAACTGCAAGTCCTCCAGCATAGCAATTAAAGAGCCTTCATCTGCCTCTGCAGGAGTACGTAGAGCCACCTCAGGCGGAGCTGGATGAAGTCAACTTGGACAAGCAACATCCAGAGCGAAAAGTGTTAATCGGATCAGAATGCACTGGAAATATCCGCCAAAACCTCATTGAATTATTAAAAACTAACGTGGATTGTTTTGCTTGGTCGCATGATGATATGGTAGGTATAGACCCAAGCAGGCTAAGCGTGGACCCAAGCTACAAACCAGTCCAGCAGAAGAGAAGGAAATTTGCCTCAGAGAGAAATCAAGTCATAAATCAAGAGGTAGACAACCTGCTGGCTGCTGGAAAAATCAAGGAGATAAAGTATCCAGAGTGGCCGTCTAACGTGGTGGTGGTCCCAAAGAAGAATGGCAAGTGGAGGGTATGCATTGACTTTACCGGCTTAAACAAGGCATGTCCAGAGGATCCATTCCCGCTGCCGCACATAGATGCCATGGTGGATGCTACGGCAGGCCACGAGATGTTAACCTTTCTTGATGCATGGAGTGGATACAACCAGATTAAGATGCATCCAGTAGACCAGGAGAAGACAGCCTTCAGCAGAGCACGAAAAGGCGTTCAGTGACCTGAAGAATTACCTCAGCACTCCACCTCTGCTGTCAAAACCAGAACCTGGAGAACCACTCTTCCTGTATTTATCAGTAACCGAGGTAGCAGTCAGCGCGGTATCAGTACGTGAGCACGAAGGAGCACAATGCCCAGGATATTATGTTAGTAAGTCTCTGCTTCTTGCATAGACCAGAACAACGATAAAGTCAAAGGCGTTAGCAGACTTCGTATCCGACTTCAGCCCAGCACTGCAGACCTAGGCAGAGAAAGACATCCACCTCCTTGAGGAGGACAAAGGCGAACAGGTGTGGAAGCTAAATGTAGATGGCGCCTCCAACATGCGAGGATCTGGAGCAGAATTAGTTCTGAAGTCTCCTCAAGGGGATCTCATAGTCCAAGCAGTACGATGCGAGTTCCGAACAACAAACAACGAGGCAGAATATGAAGCTCTAATCTTGGGTCTCCAGCTGGCTCTAGACCTCAAAATCAAGCGCCTAGAGGCATACAGCGATTCTCAGCTAATAGTCAACCACATGAATGGTTCGTATGCAGCTAAGGACTCCAAGATTGTGTCTTACCCTGAAGTGGCAAAGGAGCTCTCCCTTAGGTTCGTAGCCTTCTCAATCAACCAAGTCCCTAGGGACCAGAACGTGGAAACAGATTGGATCAACAAGATTCCCAATAATTTCGCCCTAGCCACCCTGGGGGCAACCTTCAAACCAGGCGTAGTTTCCACCCTACCCATTGTCCATGTACTGGAGCCAGCAGTTTGGATAGGCACACAGGAACACCAGATGCTGAGGCAGGAGGACAATTCACCAGACCAGGGGTTGCAGTGGCTGCAGGAAGCAGGAGTCTGCAGCACCTCAGCAGAACAAGAAGAAATCTCCGACTGGAGAAAACCCTACAAAGAATGGCCGCAAAACGATATTCTGCCAGCAGACAAGAAGTAAGCCTGGAGTTTTAGGATGAAAGCGTCCAGGTACACCCTCATTGATGGTGTCATGTTCAAAAGATCAACCGCTGGACCATACTTGAGGTGCCTGAGTCAGCAGGAAGCAGAGGTGGTTATGCATGACCTCCACAGTGGTGAATGTGGAAATCATGCAGGGGGCAAGAGTCTATCCAACAAAGCACTCTGCCAAGGTTACTACTGGCCGACAATGCGCAAGGACGCGAGGGAATATGTTAAGAAGTGTGACGCCTGCCAGAGACATGCACCAGTCAATCACCAGCCAGCAGAGCCGTTGCACCCAATAATTTCTCCCTGGCCCTTCATGAAGTGGAAGATGGATATTGTTGGCAAGTTACCAAGAGCTTCAGGAAACAAAGTCTTTATGTTGTCCATGACGGATTACTTCTCCAAGTAGGTAGAAGCGGAGGCATTCCCTCAGGTGACTGAGAAGCAGGTTATATCCTTCATAAAACGTAACATTATCTGCAGGTTTGGCATTCCTTCAGATATCATCTGCGACAACGGATCCCAGTTTATTGGCAACAAGATGGAGGCCTACTGCGCCAGGTGGAACATCGCACTAAGTAAGTCTACCCCCAGAACCCTCAGTCTGATGGTCAGGCGGAGTCTAGCAACAAAATTGTGATAGACAACCTGAAGAGAAGGCTGGAGGAGGCAGGGGGCAGATGGGCAGAGAAACTCCCCTTAGTGCTATGATCCGACAGAACCACACGGGCCACTGCCGTCAGGAACAGCGTCACCAGAAAAATGGGCCGCTGCCGCCAGAAACATGGGCCACTGACGCCAGAAACATGGCATCTATTCTGCCAGATACACTTCCACCAGAACCCAGGTTTCATCTTCTCAAACCTTGCAAACATATATTTAAACTTTCCTTTTGTCCTTCTATCTGTTTTGCTTTCTTTTTTCGTGATTTTTGAAAGTCAGATGTTTTATCTTCAAGTATGCCTTTAGAGTTTGACTCCCTCCTTTGGGTCATCAAAATTCGATTTTCTTTTGCATCAAAATTTGATTTTCTTTTAGCATTAAAATTCGATTTTCTTTTGCATCAAAATTTGATTTTCTTTTTGCATTAAAATTCGGTTTTCTTTTGCATCAAAGTTTAATTTTCTTTTCATACGTCTTCAAAATTTAATTTCCTTCTCATACGTCTTCGAAATTTAATTTTCTTGTCACATGTCTTCAAGATTTAATTTTCTTTTCATACGTTTTCAAAATTCGATTATCTTTTCATATGTCTTCAAAATTGGATTTTCTTCCTTCACATATTTTCAAAAGTTTGATTTCCTCCCGCATATACCTTCAAACATTGCATCTTTACTATCTTTCGTCAGCTTTTTCAACCAAAACTGGTGACCAATCTGGTGGAGTGTATAATTTCTACAGAGGGCGTGCGTCTGTGACTAAGTGCCTACAACCGGGACATTACAGTCTCATGCGCCACTTAGAACCCACGCAAAGCGTGGCACCTCCGACTGAGTGGGCGAACTAAATCCCAGGCCACCACTATATCAAAGGTCGACCATACAAACATAAGGCATGCATACAACAGAAGGTAGTAAGACAAAACTACAACAAACGATTAAAATCGAATTCAGGCATAACATACAGCCGCACATAAAAAAAACGACATTACGAAAGCTACTTTGATTTCACACAACGAAAGTTAAGGCACGAAGTGCCACAAAATACTAACACACTTCGCTCCTCTGAGCAAAGGCAAAAGTCACTACAGAAAATATTTTGCAAACACTAACATAAGTTCACACCACGCAGGGTTCACAAATCGAAAACAGAGTACAACAAAAGAGGAGTAGCATCACTCCAGCAGAACTTGGTCCACAGCCTGGACATTCTCCTCTGGTGGAGGCGGAACTGTAGCAGATCCTCCTGCAGGAACCTGGGTCTCTGATGAACAGCAACAGAACCTCTCCCAGGATCATCAGCGACATCCTCCTGGTCCACATTCTCTTGCCCATCAGCCTCTTGGTCAGCAATGGGAAAATCAACGGACTCCTTCAGATCCTCCGCCTCCAAATCAGAAAGAGCATCCAGATTCCTCCGCCAACAATCCGCGAACCAAGTCCAACTCCTTCAGAGAACTTCTTTTAGCGCAGACCTAGGACAAGGAAGTAGCATCTGGTCCAGAAGAGCCATGTCCTCTGCAGGGTTGGATATACCGAAGCCTTCAGGAAATTTGAGTGCCACTCCAGCAGGAACGACATCATCAACGGATCTGGGGCAGAATAAGAGTGAAGATCAGAAAGGTCCACCACTGAAGGTTCACTTTCTGCAGGAGTAACTTCTGAAAAAGGTGACGAGATACAACTTCTCCCGAAACCAGCAAAACCAACTTTTCACTTGGAGGCCACCCTAGTAGCAACGACCCGCCCTCTAGCAGCCACAACTTGCTCTAGGGTCACACGAGGTTTAGCGGATCCTGAAGAAGGAAGCAAGCGAAAATGAGTACCATGAAAATCTGAGGTCAGGTAAACCTAACCAAGTATGAACGTATTTTGCACGAAGACATGTTCTCACCAGATTCTTCTTTTTTCTCTTTCTGGGGAGGAGAGGAAGGACCACTTGTGGAAGGATAGAGCAAATTGCGAAATGTCCTCTACTCCGGGTTTAGGCCGAACAGTCGGGTCAAAGAATCAATCATCACGCAAACTGTCTACGATCCAAGCGAACGGAAATTCCCGCCTAAGATAAGCTTAGTCGGAAATTTGGGGGCATTTGTTCGGGATAAATTTCGCGTCCTCGGGATTACAACATGGCAATTTTCGTTCAAAAGGTCAAGGAGGTCAAAAGTCAAAAACCGAGGGTCAAAGGTCAAAAGTCAAGAGCCGAGGGTCAAAGGCCAAAAGTCAAAGGATGAAAGTCAATAGTCGAAAATCGAAAGTCGAAGACCGAAAAGTCAGAAGTCGGAAAAGTCGTAAACCAATACAACCGAAAGTCAACAAACCAACCAAAATCCGAGATTGCATACGACAAAAGGCCAAACCAAGAGTGCGGAACAAAGTAGGGAGATGGGCCAAACCAGAGCATGACAAACAAAACAGCCCAACACAAGGAACAAACCCTCACACCAACCAAAAGACTAAGTCAAGGAACTACTTCCCTAAATCCAAGGGAAGATCCTGGAGGAGAGGAGAGAAAGGTGGAGAAGAAGGAGGAAGTAGTGAGGATAACGGCTAAGAAGAAGCAAGAGAATATAAAGGCAAGGGGACAACGAGGAAAGGGGGCAACTCATTCACTGATATTCAACTCATCATCAACATATACCTACCTCAAGCAAATACCATAGAGAATATTAATAGTCAATTATAGTCCGTACTTGTACCCTTTTTTTTGTTCTTTTCTCGTTCTTTTCCTCGTCATAGTAGAACTTTGGTGGGATTCCGACTCCCCCCGCGGTTTTTCCCACATCGGGTTTCCGCGTCACCAAAATTCCGTGTGTTGTTCATTTTTCTTTCGTCGTTCCTCGTTCCTTAGATTCTTCGTTATTTCGTTGACCCGTAGTTATAGGACGATCGCTTTGACCCATAACCAAAATCATAAAACCGGTAAATTTTTACCAAAACATCTATGTTGATTGTACATGTCCAATAATGTAGCACATTCCTTGTTACTCCCTCCGTTCAGTATCTTTTGCTCTGTTTCATTAAAATATTTCTCACAAATAATGATCAAAATGGGGCAAAAGATGATGAACAGAGAGAGTATGATTGTAATATAAATATCGGGTAATGGAATTTTTGAATGATTGTGCTCATTATTTTAATTAAATAAATATATTATCAGAGTCACATGATGGGTTTATGCATTATTTCAATCAATGATTACAATGATGAATAATCATAAGAATCATTTCAACCAACTATATCACTTACGTTTCTGTTATTATTACTTAGCTTGTGGCAGAACTATCCGTCGTATTATTATAAAGGTCAAATCATAATTATAGATGGAAAAGATAAAACATTAGTATCATCCATGTGATTTGCTTTTATTCTTTTCTATTTATATTAATATTATTTGACTCGTAATATTAACATGACGAATATAATCATCGTAAGGAAGAATTTGTGCACTTCTGAATTCTAATCACGAATTTCATATGATTTGTGTAATGTGTAGTTTTGTCTGGCTCATAAATAATTGTTGCTCCACTAATGACATTCGTGGTTGGCTCCCTTGTTTGCCTTTGGAGGTGGGCCGGCCTTTAACGATGCCAAACAAAACAAAGTCTACATCAGTTTTTAGTGTCCAATCTCTACAACAACTCGTCTTGTCGGCCAAGCTTATGGGTTACTGTTATAATGACACAAATTCTTATCTGTGATGGTCATATTCATCGTAAATTTATGATGAGTCAAATAGAAGTGGTAAGACAAAAAAAATGATGCGTGAGGGATAGCACATCCATCACAAAGGAGATTTAATGCTACACGAGAATGTGAATTGTGGGTACAAAGCTCACTAAACCGACTTCCGATTCCCAACTTCTAAGTACACACTTCCTTTCTTTATTTGAATTTATACCATTTTCAATTTGTTACACGAAGTACTTCTTCCAACTTTTCTATATTTTCCAACTCAGCATTTTCATCCAACTTTCTAACATCCCTCACTTCATTTATTTCCTTTTTCGTCCCTACCTTTTTACTAAACTACCCTTATTATTACTCCTAATATGCAATTTACTATGCTTCATCCACTAAATTAAAAATGTACATGCAATTGCTCTGAATTGAGCAAGGTTATTTTCATTTGAAAGTAGCAGTGAGTTTGCAATGAGTCAAGAATATATGTAAACAATTGGTATAAATAAATCTGAACAATATTACTATCGCGGTGAATTAGAGTCAAAACAAGTAAAGAAAACGGGTAAAAACAAGAAAAGTGGAGAGTTGAAAAGTAAAAGGGTAAATAAATAAATAAAAACCAAAGTGAAGAGATTGGATGAATTAACAAGTCTCTTGAGAAGCCGTCACATTATATTATTATGAGAATGCTTATGATTAGAGTTGGACAAAATTGTAGACCAAATCGGTCCGATCCACTTTTCAGCCAACTTTTGTTAGCCTCACCAAGTCCGTCCTAGCCCGACCATGACCTGGTTGGTCGAGACAAGGCCATAATATTCCGACTCAGCCCAACTGAGCTCTCACGAAGAAGTTTTGAAAAAGTGTTATGTGCGTCGGACCTGGATTAGACAATTGAAAGTTGAGCCCGGTCCGACCCCTCCTTAGAGCTGGGCCTATACCTAGTTTGACCGACCTGACTCGGCCCCAACTCGGCTTAGCCCTAATATGATCCCCTGCTTAATAAGTCTACTTAGGATAAAGTAGTAGTTTTAAATAAAAAGAAAAAATATACTCCCTCCGTTCCAATGAATTGTTTGCCTATTCCATATTGGGGCGTCTCAATGAATGTTCGCCTTTCTATTTTAGGAATGCTTTTTATGTGTAATTTGACTCTTGTCTCCACATGTCACCTTCTAATTGGATCTCCTGCCCTTGGTGCCAAAAGTAAAGGCAAACAATTCATTGGAACGGAGGAAGTACTCTATAAAATAAGAAAAAGATATATAAGTACTCTATATCGTTATGTGAGATCTTACGATAAAATTATTATTAGATCGTCTCATATACGAATTAGTGTTTATTAAAGGTAGACCTAAAAAATTGATCCGACCCAGATACCAAACACTCTAAACCGAAGAGCTGAGTTTTCACCCATAACTCAAACTGACTCGGTGTCACCTGAATGTTTATTACACCAAACGAGTTATTATCTCTAAAAATGTTGAAAATAACAAATAAAAAAAATCTGAAATGACTTGGTCCGATCCAAACTTGACCCGATTTTATGTCTCCGACCCAAGATTAACCTAACCCGAACTTGACCCGGTTGACTTGTTTGTGAAGTCTAATTGAGAGACCATCTCCACCTCGTATGTATATTTTTTGTAATCCTTTTATGATTGATCTTTACGCATAAAATTTTGTACATAGTTTGTATAATAAGCGTGTCTATTTCACTTTTGATTCTGCTTGATACCTACTCACACCGTCTCGTTCATTTATTCATCTCGGATTAAAATACTTCTCCGAAAACACAAACAAATTAAATGAATAAAACGGAAACATACTTCATATGATACAACTGAGAAGAAGGAGTAAGTCCAAAGCAATTTTTCTAGAAATTACTGTATAAAATTTTATATTGAATTATTTTGAAATCGTCTATCAATAGACTGACTTACTCCAATACCTCATTTAGCATATGTGATTCATGTAGGTGTTTCTACATCACACGAAATAAGCGAAGACATGTGGTATTTGGAATGGAGTAATTAATTTAACTAAAACGAAAAGAAAGCCGAATGTTACGCCACCTTTCAAAATTAGACAGCTTTGCACGTACAAGCCACAAGAAGGTAACAACAACGGCACCGACTAAATAGAATATGATATCAACATTAAATAAATATGAGGAACAAATCAAGAATTAGGTGAAGGTGAAGGTGGAGTGACTTGAAAATTTCACACAACAAACGGCAAGCGCTAACCGACTAACTATAAAAACTAACAACACTTGCTGCTGTACATCATTGAATATTAGCAAAATCCAAATGTTCAGCTCTCATTGCATGCTCCATCTTTTATTAACTTGCTTGGATATTCTTCTTCTTTTTTAAGACGGACTCTTTGAAGAATTCATTGTGTTCATCTTACGCCCTACACTTGTTTAATTACGAATATGCATGGTAAGAAAAACACGAACGAAGGTGCCATCGATTCAACGTCTTAGACCACGTGAAACTATCTGCTATGATGAAGAGATTCATCCTCGTATTACTTCCATCTCTAGTTTTTGTTTTCATACCTTTCTTCGTCTTCTATTTGAAAGATATCCCTCATATTATATCCCGATACTTGCCGATTCTCCTTATATCCTCGAGATTGCTTCCACACATATTTGCGGTATATATCATGTAATTAGAGTCATGTAATATTCTTGAGTATATTTCGTAGCACTAGTTCGTATTTTGTCGAGATTATTGAAAGTGATTGTAATCCCCTGATTACAGACATTTCAGGAATCATATAAAGACGGCATATTCACAGAATATGCTTATAAACATGGTAACCATATTACAATAATATCTACAATATACAATTACGATATATTCGATATCTATTACGTCCCCACAGTCGGAGCGGGAGGAAGATAGACGCTGAGGTTGGCCCTGAATCTATCAAGGAGGTAACGGGGAAGACCCTTAGTGAAGATATTGGCATATTGATATTTAGACGGAACATGAAGCACACGAACAAGACCAACTTGAACTTTCTCGCACACAAAATGGATATCAAGCTCAATATGTTTGGTGCGCTGGTATTGAACCGGATTATTATCAGTGAGGTAGACAACCCAAACATTGTCACAATAATAGAGGGTAGCCCGTCGAACGGGAAGGTGCAGCTTCAACAATAGATTACGGAGCCAACTGGTTAAGCAGCGACATTGGCAACTCATCTATACTCGGCCTTAGTACTCGATCGGGAGACAGTCGATTGTCGTTTGGATGACCAAGAAATTAGGTTGTCCCCAAGAAATACACAATATCTGGATGTCGAGCGACGAGACTCTGGGCAGCCGGCCTAGTCGGCGTAAGAGTAGGCGGTGAGACTGAATAACTTCGAGATGCCTATGTGTAAGTCGTGATCAAGCATGCCTTTCATGTATCGGAGAACTCGTTTCAGAAAGGCAAAGTGTGGTTCTCGAGGGTCATGCATGAATAAACATATCTGCTGAACAGCATAAGAAATGTCGGGTCGGGTTAAAATTAAGTACTGTAAGGCACCGGCAAGACTGCTGTAAAGAGAAGCAACAGCGACAGCAGGACTAGACGACGTGCTTAAAATTTGAACCGGGCTTGACGGGAGTGGTGGTTACAGTCAGACATGGAAGCACGGGCAAGAATATCCAAGGCATATTGACACTGACATAAAAATAGTCCAGGTTGATCCTGTGTCACCGTGATACCGAGGAACTGATGTAACGCTTTGAGATCAGACATAGCAAATTCACGCGAGAGCGTCATAATAAAAGACCAGAAAAGGGACGTAGAGGAGGCGGTTAGGATAATATCATCAACTTATAATAATAAGTATGCAGTGTGAGACCCTTACTGATGAATG
This sequence comes from Agrostemma githago, assembly GCA_958450325.1. NCBI lineage: Eukaryota > Viridiplantae > Streptophyta > Magnoliopsida > Caryophyllales > Caryophyllaceae > Agrostemma > Agrostemma githago. The sequence continues at coordinate 66,167,610 of OY288248.1, read as the reverse complement.
AAAAGTGATGGGTCACAAACACTACCTCGAAATCCCTTGGAGAGGATATAGGACGTAAATTGCTGATACCACGCACGTGGTGCTTATTTTAAGCCATAAAACGACTTACGGAGCCGGCATACATACCCTGGTTGTTGTGGATCACGAAAGCCCGGAGGTTGATGCATATAGACTGTTTCATCTAAATCACCATGGAGGAAAGCATTTTTAACATCAAGTTGGTGGATAGGCCATTTCCGGGAGACGACAATACTAAAGACTGTGCGGATCGTAGTTGGCTTTACAATAGGACTAAATATTTCATCACAATCAATACCAACCTGTTGTGTTTTGCTATTGGTCACTAATTGCGCCTTGTATCGTTGCAAGGAACTGTCAGAATGATATTTGTGGCGAAAAAGCCACATACACCGAATAATAAACTGATCATCGGGCCGAGGCACGAGCTCCCAAGTATTATTTTTAATTAAAGCTCGGAACTCATCTACCATGGCGGCTTTCCAATTCGGATCCCGTAAAGGCAGTTAGGTGAGATGTGGGAAGAGGTGATATAAGTTGGGTGGTGGTGTGAAGGTTAATGTGGGTTTTCGGTTTGAAAATACTGTCTTGGGCGCGGGTGGTCATACAATGTGAGGGGGGTATGGGAGGAGGTGTCGGAATTGGTGGAGATGGCGAGGTTGTGGGGGAGGAAGGTGGTGAGGGGGGAGGGGAGGGGGGGGGGGAAGAAGGGACGGTTTGTGGGGTTTGGAGCGTGGTTGGGTCGGGTGAAATGGGTTCGGGTGGTTGTTGAGGCTGGATAGGGAAAGAGACGGGGAGGAGGGGAGTGGAATCGGAATCGAGGATCGAGTAGTCAGGAGAGGGGGACGACGCGAAGGGAAAGATCGACTCATCAAATGTAACATGATGGGAAATAATGAGTTTTCCCGTGGAGAGATCAAGACACCGATACCCACGATGATTCAGTGGGTATCCAAGAAAGACACAACGAGTAGACCGTGTTTGAAGTTTGTGATAACGATGAGCGGAGAGATTTGAAAAGCAGAGGCACTCGAACACAAGAAGGTGCTCGTAGGATGGGTGATGTAGGTATAGGATCGAGGAGGGGGTGCGAGACTGAATGACAATGGAAGGAAGAATATTGTGGAGATAGGCGGAAGCGTGAAGAGCGTCGACCCAAGAAGTGGGTGGGAGAGACGCGTGACACAGAAGGACTAAAATGATTTCATTTAAGCGTCGTAGCATCCGTTCGGCTTTGCCGTTTTTTTGAGATGTTTTAGGACAAGAGAAACGGAACACAAGGCCATTTTGGCTAGCGAAGTTATGAAATGGTTTGTTATCGAATTCGTGACCCATATCACACTGAAAACTTTTTATATCTCGACAGAATTACGTTTTAATAAATTTGGTGAGTTGAAGGAATTTTTGGTGAGTACCGAACTTAAACTTAAGCGGGAAGACCCACACAAAATTCGAAAAATCATCAACAAGTACGAGATATAATATTTGTAGCCACTTTTCCTATGGATAAGGGAAGTCCATAGGTCCCTATGAATTATATCAAATGGAGCGACGGGCTCAGAATTGGACGCATAAAATGGTAAGCGTTTGTGTTTGCTTAATTGACACGAAGAGCATAAATGAGACAAGTTTTTATTACAAGAAATACAACTCTGAATATGAAGAAATAAAGATAAAATATTCGAACCCGGATGGCCAAGACAATCGTGCCACGGGACGGACGCAGAAACAGAAACAAAAACAGAAGGACGCGACTCTAGTGGAGACGGGGAAATGTTTGGAGACGTGGACACGGGATAAAGATCTCCCTGACTACTGCTCCTCATAATCGTATTCCAAATCTTGAGGTCCTTCACAGAAAAACTATAAGGGTCAAATTCAACAGAGACATTGTTATCTTTAGTGAATTGACGAACCAATATAAGATTTTTAATTATTTGGGGTGTATAAAGTACATTATGGAGGTGAAGGTTGCGGTTGGGCAGATTTATTTGGGTCATGCCAGAACAGTGAATCAGAATTGAATTACCATTACCTACGTAGATTGAGCGAACCGAACTCAACTTAAATGGGGGAGTAAGCATACCTAGGTCGAAAGTTATTTGAGATGTGGCCCCCGTATCCATATACCATTAATTCTCCTCATCATTATTCATAGATAGTGCCTGGAATGCTAAACCAACTTGGGTAAACTCCAAATCAGAATTCTGAGCCAAGTGCACCTGACCCACTTACTTCGGCAACTGCTGCCGGTGTTGATACCGTGCCGGAGGTGGCGCACTCCACGGACCAGTCCACCCTAGCTGAGTAGGGTACGGGCAAAGAGGTGGGGTCCAATAAAACTACGACGGTGGACCCCAATACTGCGCCGGGGGCTGAGAATAGCCGGATTGGGGCAGATGACCACCAGAATTCCATCAAGATTGCTGCTGTTGGTGGCGTTGATTTACTCATTCTCCACGACGTGAGGCGGAGTGACCATCCCTGATTCCAGATCTAGTCGCAGCGCGTGACGAGAACGCGTCATCCGGGTCTATGTCGGTGGCTGGTGCGACGAGGGCTACCGCGGGCGTGGCCTCCAATCTGCTGTTATGTCGCTGTTGCTCTAGTTGGAGCATACTACAGGCTGCCTCAAACTCGGGCAGGGTTTGGTTGATGTACGCACCGACGATGTCGTATGCACTTGGTAGTCCTCTGACAAGTTGGAGAACGAGTCGTTGGTTATTGACATTGCCACCTATATCGGTCAATTGGGCAGCCAGATCTTTGAATTTCTGACAGTATTCCTCGAGACAAGGCACAGACTCAAGAGTTAGATTCACGAACTCAGGTTCTAGCGCAACGGCTCGAGAACCTTTGTTGTTCAAGAAGTGATTCTTGAGCCTTGTCCACGCTTCATGAGCCGTGGTAGGTTCTTCAAGGATGCTCAATAGAAGGTCCTTGGAGATGGATCCATAGATCTACTATACGACGATGGCGTCGATCTGGAGCCAGTCCCCGTACGAAGGATCAATTTTCGCCGGAGGTAACGTACCATCAATGTGCTTGAAGACTTGATACCCTCGTGTATGTAGCGTGAACAGTTTGACCTACTGATTGTAGGTAATTTTCGTGCCATCAAGGACACGAACCTTGTGTTGAATGCTCGTAACACTATATACGGGACGAAGGTTATTTTTGGATGTGTTCTTAGACGTGTCATCTCCCACCATTGGGGAATATGGCTTGAGAATTTTCTATGTGGGAGATGATGAGATGGTGAGCGTGTGTTTTGTTTGGTTCGAAAACCAAAGCTCTGATACCATGAAAGTGATATTAATCCCCTGAATTGGGTGATTGGTATTGCATTCAATATATACTGATTAGAGAGATTTCGGGAATCATACAAAGACGACATATTCACAGAATATGCTTATAAACATGGTAACCATATTACAATAATATCTACAATATACAATTACGATATCTCCGATATAATTACAATATCTATTTATTATTAACTATGTATAAATGTCACATTAGCTAATGGAATACATACGAAAAACTTCTCAAACACATTCGATACATTGTTTTGTAATATGGGATCAGAGCTTTCTTTAAAAAAAACCCTTGTCATTTTCCAACCATGGTTGACGGAAACGAAACTTCACCGAAATCCGACCCAAACCGAAAGTTCACTCCCTTCACCATTCTCTCGAACGACAATCTTGGGATTAACATTACTTCAATAATTTTACCGGCACAAATTACGACGAATGGTCACGCGCAATTCAACTCTCCCTCCATTCCAAAAACTAACTCGGCTTTATAACTGGAGCGATCACTGAACCAAAAAAAACCTCCACCGATTATGACGCATGGGGACCAATTAATGTCATGATTGTGGTGTGGCTAAGTAATTCTATAGAGCCGGAGGTGCGCAAATCCATTTCGATCCGACCCCTGGCTGTAACACCCCGTTATTTTCCGAGTCAATTATAAAGGTTGACTTTCCTACTTTTATTTAAATCGGGTTTTTAAGTTTGAAAAATATTTTTGATGTCATTATAAGATTAAAGTATTTTGGGTCGTCTTATAATAAATCAATTTTGCCTTTCTTAAAGTGGAACGTTATTTTATAAATTGGGTTGGAATTTGGGTCAAACACAAATAAGAAAAAAAAAATATTTCCAACAATTTAAAACATACGTATCCCCCTCAAACCCCCATCATATCACATCATTCACTCATTAAACCCTCTCCATCCATTGTTGTATCTGCCGCACAAGTGCCTACTCCTTCCTCTGTTTTCGAAGCCACAATCACGATCTTCGTTTGCCTCTCATACTTCTACCTGATCATATAATTTGTAAGTCCCGACTTTTATTAAAGACTGTTTAATCGTTCTCTTCTTTTAATCTGTAAATCGAGTTTTGTGAGTAATTCTTATGGGTTACTAAATTTATGGGTATTGTTTAAATAATACTTGAGAGCGACTTTATTGTCCTTAATTGTCGATTTGTGTCGGTATAGAAGTTGGGTGTTTAGTAGGATGATCCGTTACCTTGTATTAAGTATATTGTTGATGCGAGTCGGGCGTGGCAAAGAGGCGTAGCAACCGTGATTTTAAATAAAAGTGAGGGTTTGGTGATGATGCTAGGATGATGTCAGGGATATTTAGATTCTAATTACCCACTTACAGTAATACAAAGTTGGAGACTTGGAGGTGAGAGATATGTCATATCTTATGGATAAAAGGTTATCAATAGGCAAGTTTTGAGATTTGAGATTTTAATAAGATTGTGTCTAAAACCTTATTTTGAGAGTTTGAGTGATAGGTTAGGTTCACATCGAATTTAGCTAGAGTTATTGAACCATTTATGTTATTTGTAGCTTGTGGGTTCGAGGAGAAGGAATTTTGGATTAATTATAGCTCGGATTGATCGTCTCGAGAGGTAAGGACGTTTTGACCTTTGTAAAGAGCATGTTCGGTTTAAATTATATTTTTGAAACGGTTTTATAATTATTTTGTCAATGGTGAATTTTTATAATACTCCTGTGATATTTAGGATATTGGAATTTTGTGACACAAGTCATATATTGGTATTATTTTGGTACAATTTTTGGTGGTTATAACAGACTCTGGGAGCTCTGTTGGTCTATGAGGTTTAAGGTGCGTTTGAGACGTCCCTGAGATTTCGTCCCGAAACTGAATTCCTGGCTCGAGTTGTGTTAAGTGGGGTTTTCCGGTCCCCACTTGCTAGGTAGTTAGACTTCCTCCTTTGGCAGCCTCATCCTACTGACTGCCCAAATGTGAGTAGTGCGCACTATTGTAAGTCTAGCTAAGCATAGGTGGTACCTCTAGATCGTGCAAAAAGGGTAGGGCCTTGGCACACAGGTGGAGACAATATATTTTGGTTGGTTTTGGTTTTGACTACCGTTTTACAGTACTTTTGGTTTGGTATTGAGACAACAATATTTAACTCTGATTTCAGTTTACTACAAATTATAATTATTGTTTTACGTTTTCAATATAATATATTTTACTCAGCTTTGCTGACGTCCTTTTGTTTTGGGTCGTTCCCCCGATAGAACCTGTACCTATTTGTGTTTTGGGTACAGTTGATAGGTACAATTAATATGCTGCATGGGTGCATTTGGTTTGGGATGCTGAACGAGGAAGGATTTTATTATTTAACGTTTACCTCCAAACCATTTATATTTATGTTGAATTTTGGGTTGAAGTTGTTTTAAACTGTTTTGAATTTTGTGGGACTTAAGTCTTCCGCTGCAACGTTTTCATTTAATTATTTATCGGATTTATATTTCTTTTTAATTCTTATACTATTCTTTTGCCTTGCATTTGGCCTTGTGAGCTAAATGTGGAGTAACAACTTTAAATTTTCCGGTTTTATTCTGTTATTTTGGTCGCGAAAATTTAGGGCTGTTACAGTTGGTATCAGAGCAATAGGTCTTTCTGAAAAGTTTTGCAAAATTTGAAATGGTTTAAAAAAAATTTACTACTTTAAAAAAAAAAAGCTACTACCTTTATAAAAAAAATTATTTTCTTTCTAAACCGAGAGTGTTGGGTGAATTGGGTGCATTGCTTACGCATGAATTATGTTATTTATTTATATATATATATATATATATATATATATATATATATATATATATTTATATTTGTCATGTTTAGTACTATTATTATCCTTACCTAATTGAAATGTGATAGAGATGAATGCTACTTACATTAATATTGTGATTTAATCTTCTTATACTTAGACTTAATAGAATATTGTTTACATCTATAGTGACAATGTCTCGAGGAAATGAAAACAATGATATGGCCGCTATGATGGCACAATTGTTAGCTCAGAATGCAGCTCTTATCGAAGTTGTACAACAAATGACTGCTGTTACCCGAAATATGAATGATAGGGTCGAGAATGAGAATGATCCTACACCCACTATTACTGGAATGTCTGAAGCGGTACAGAAGAAGAAACCGCCGACTTTTACTGAGAAAGGGGATCCAAATGAACTAGATAATTGGGTTAGGGAGATGGAGAAAATTTTTCTAGTTGTAGGTTGTCCACATGAATTTCAGGCTAGGATCGCCGTCTTCTATCTGAAGAAAGAGGCGGACATTTGGTGGCAGACCGTTAAAGAGGACTTTATGAAACCAATTAGAATAAGAAATCCTAATGGCACACACACACTACATGATAAAGACTGGGATACTCTTAAGGAAATGTTAGAAGCAGAATTTTTCCCAGAACATGTGAAACATAAAAAATTAGCTGAATTTAGAGACCTAAAACAAACCGATGAGATGAGTGTGAAAGACTTTTACACTAAATTTGTTGAACTTAGTCGTTTTGCTAAGGAGCTAGTGCCAACTGAGGGGATTAAAGCATCTAGGTTTGAGGATAAGTTACATTGGAAGATTAAGGGTAGATTTGCTGGAGAGACATTTACTTCATTAAGAGATGTTTATGCTAGGGCTGTTAATATTGAGAGGAGTAACCAGAAGATGGAGACTGAGATGGTAAGTACTGGGACTAAGAAGAGAGAATTTCAGGGGAATCATTCAGACACCCCAGCGAAGAAAGGGAATTTCAATACTAACAATAACACTCAACAAAAATCCCGATCTTTTGGAGGGAATGGGAAGGAAGAAGGTAATAGTTGGAGAGGTAGAAACCAGGGAACAACAAATGACTTTACCCCACATTTCTACTGTAAGATATGCAAGGGAGATCACCCAGGGGTTGACTGTCAAGGAAATAAGGTGACGTGCTACTGGTGCGGAAGTTAGGACATCGAGAATTTGAGTGTAGGAACAAGAAGGCAGGGAAACCTCGTGCTACGCAATCTGCTAGTGCTAGTGTGAATCAGAATAACCGATTTGAGGGTCAGGGGAACACACAGAATTTTGGTAGGTCCACAACTAACAATAATTTTAGGAATCTAGCTCCGACTCAGACCAACATTAACGCAGCTAGTAAACCCGCGGGACAAGTAAATGCTGCACAAAATAGCAAAAAGCCTACCGAAAAGCTCTATGTCATGAATAGGGAGGAAGCCGAAAACACAGATATCGTTTCGGGTAATTTTCTAGTGAATTCTATTTTAGCTCATGTTTTATTTGATTCTGGTGCATGTCACTCTTTTATTTAGACTAAGGTTGTGGATAAAATGAATGTTGAATCTAGTGAAATTGTGGATTATGATTTTGCCATGCCATCTGGGGACTTAGTAAACTGTAAGAGGGTTTATAGGGATGTGTCAGTTTTTATTAGTGATCATGATTTTAAGGCAAACCTGATAGAATTTTTATTACCCTACTTTGATGTTATTTTGAGGATGAATTAGGCCTAGTGTGCTGCCTTGGGGGTGACCTTGATTTATTTGTGGAAAAAGAAGGATGAAACTTTAAGATTTTGTATTGAGTATGGGGAATTTGATCAAGTTACTTTATAGAATAAGATTCCCTTACCTAGAATTGATGACTTATTTGACCAGTTGAAGGGAGCTTTTATTTTCCCTAAAGTTGAATTGCAATTTGAGTACCATCAATTAATGATAGCGCTTAAGGATTTATCTAAGAGTACATTTTTCTACTAAATATGTATTGTCATTGTGAGTTTACTGTGATGTTTTTTTGGGTTGATTAGTGCACCTGATTTGTTTATGGACTTAGATGAACCGAAGTTTGAGGACTTACCTAGATAAATTTGTTGTGATATTCATTGATGACATAGTGTTTATTCAAGTATGAAGAGAAGAATGAGGAACATTTACGAATTATCTTAGACATCTTGAGAGGAAAATAGTATTTGCTAAATTTTCGAGGTGTGATTTTTGGCTTGTAAGAGTAATTTTGGGAATATTATATCTAAGTATGGAGTATCAAGAGATCCTGCTAAGGTTGTTAAGAAGTGACCTAAATCGGAATCTGTGACTGAAATTCTTAACGTTTGGGTTTAGCTGGTTACTATATGAGATTTGTGGAGAATTTTTTTTAAATATAGATAGATTAATGACTGCACTGATGTAGAAAGCCATAAAATTTCATTGGGATGAGAGGTGTGAGGAATCGTTTCGAATTATAAGGAAAAATTGACCACTACTTTAGGATTGACCTTCTCGGATGGAAATGAAGTTTTTGAAGTTTATACCTATGCATTTTTAAGAATGGATTAGTTAGTGTTTTCAGCAGAATAAGAAAGTGATTGCTTATGCATTTAGGCAGTTGAACCTTTATTACCCTACTTATGATTTGGAGTTAGCAACCGTAGTCGTTACCTTGAAAATTGGGAGACATTATCTGTTTTGTGTACCCTTTGAGGTTTTTATAATCACAAAAGTTTAAGATATATATTTACCCAATTGGAGCTAATCGTGAGATAAAGGAGCTGGATGAAGTTGATTAAGGACTATGAGATTGAGATTCAGTATCATGTAGGAAAGAATAATGTATGAGGCACACCCGTATTTTGTTCATTTGGGAATTGATAAAATGTATACGGATTTGAAATTAGGATTTTGGTGGACTAGTATGAAGAAACAAATGACAGATTTTGTGGCTCAATACTTGATATATTAGAAAGTTATGAGTGAACATATGAGACATCATGGAGAGTTAGATCCTTTAGGAGTTTCCGAGTGGAAGTGGAGTTTAATCTTTATGGATTTTATAGTTAGGTTGTCAAGGTCAGAGGAAGGTAATAATATGATTTGGGTTATAATTAATAGATTAACTAAGAATGCACATTTTATTCCCATGAAGGATATGTGAGAGAAGAAGCAACTTGTTGATGCGTATATACATTATGTGGTAGGACATTATGGGGTTTCAAAGGATACTATATTAGGTAGCGAACACATGTGTTCCAATATTTTGGGAGAAACTTGAGCCAACCATGAGAGACAAATACCCTCATCTTTTTGCCTAAGGTAATTTTTCGTGCTTCGAGGACGAAGCTTTATTTTAAGGTGGGTAGAAATATGCACCACTATTTGTTTTTGTGGTCAACTAAGCATGTCCTTGTGTGATTCCATGCTATTTACTGATTATTGGTTACAAATATAAATATTTTGGTTATTGTTGTCGCTTAATAAGCACAATATCATTGGTTATTTGTTATTACTTGAAATTGACATGTTTGTGGTTTGTTTTGTGCTCAACGCACATATTTGTGAGTTTTTTGTGCTCAATGCACATATTGGTGATTTCGTGCTCAACGCACATATTGTTGGTTTGGTAGTGCTAACCGCACTTATTTGATTGACTGATTGATTTTGTGCACTACGCACTTGTAAAATGGTTGAACTTGTGATTTTCAAAATTTTGAATTAATTTAAATATTTTTGTCCGACATGCTCTTAACTTGGCAAGTGACACTTTACCTTAGAGGAGTATGAGAATTGTGGTGGTTTCGAACTTTGGTATTATCTTATGGAATTAAGTGATCTTATCTTGTGGATTTAGGTGGTGGTGAAGTTGTATACTTTGAAATTTGAGGAATTAGGTGCTCTTGGATTTTTGAGGAAATTAGAGATGCGAGATATTTTTGGGTTGTGTATTTAATTTGACGGATTTTGGATATGTGTAGTAAAAGATTTATTTTGGGGGATATATGAAGAATTTTGGTGGATTTTGGATATATGGAGTGAGCGAGTCATTTTGGACATTTATGAGAAATGTGAGGCTTTATTTTAAGAAGTTAAGCTTCGAGGACGAAGCTTTGTCTTAAGGAGGGAAGTCTGTAACACCCCGTTATTTTCCGAGTCAATTATAAAGGTTGACTTTCCTACTTTTATTTAAATCGGGTTTTTAAGTTTGAAAAATATTTTTGATGTCATTATAAGATTAAAGTATTTTGGGTCGTCTTATAATAAATCAATTTTGCCTTTCCTACTTTTATTTAAATCGAGTTTTTAAGTTTGAAAAATATTTTTGATGTCATTATAAGATTAAAGTATTGTGGGTCGTCTTATAATAAATCAATTTTGCCTTTCTTAAAGTGGAACGTTATTTTATAAATCGGGTTGGAATTTGGGTCAAACACAAATAAGAAAAAATAAAATATTTCCAACAATTTAAAACATACGTATCCCCCTCAAACCCCCATCATATCACATCATTCACTCATTAAACCCTCTCCATCCATTGTTGTATCTGCCGCACAAGTGCCTACTCCTTCCTCTGTTTTCGAAGCCGCAATCACGATCTTCGTTTGCCTCTCATACTTCTACCTGATCATATAATTTGTAAGTCCCGACTTTTATTAAAGACTGTTTAATCGTTCTCTTCTTTTAATCTGTAAATCGAGTTTTGTGAGTAATTCTTATGGGTTACTAAATTTATGGGTATTGTTTAAATAATACTTGAGAGCGACTTTATTGTCCTTAATTGTCGATTTGTGTCGGTATAGAAGTTGGGTGTTTAGTAGGATGATCCGTTACCTTGTATTAAGTATATTGTTGATGCGAGTCGGGCGTGGCAAAGAGGCGTAGCAACCGTGATTTTAAATAAAAGTGAGGGTTTGGTGATGATGCTAGGATGATGTCAGGGATATTTAGATTCTAATTACCCACTTACAGTAATACAAAGTTGGAGACTTGGAGGTGAGAGTTATGTCATATCTTATGGATAAAAGGTTATCAATAGGCAAGTTTTGAGATTTGAGATTTTAATAAGATTGTGTCTAAAACCTTATTTTGAGAGTTTGAGTGATAGGTTGGGTTCACATCGAATTTAGCTAGAGTTATTGAACCATTTATGTTATTTGTAGCTTGTGGGTTCGAGGAGAAGGAATTTTGGATTAATTATAGCTCGGATTGATCGTCTCGAGAGGTAAGGACGTTTTGACCTTTGTAAAGAGCATGTTCGGTTTAAATTATATTTTTGAAACGGTTTTATAATTATTTTGTCAATGGTGAATTTTTATAATACTCCTGTGATATTTTGGATATTCGAATTTTGTGACACAAGTCATATATTGGTATTATTTTGGTACAATTTTTGGTGGTTATAACAGACTCTGGGAGCTCGGTTGGTCTAGGAGGTTTAAGGTGCGTTTTAGACGTCCCTGGGATTTCGTCCCGAAACTGAACTCCTGGCCCGAGTTGTGTTAAGTGGGGTTTTCCGGTCCCCACTTGCTAGGTAGTTAGACTTCCTCCTTTGGAAGCCTCATCCTACTGACTGCCCAAATGTGAGTAGTGCGCACTATAGTAAGTCTAGCTAAGCATAGGTGGTACCTCTAGATCGTGCAAAAAGGGTAGGGCCTTGGCACACAGGTGGAGACAATATATTTTGGTTGGTTTTGGTTTTGACTACCGTTTTACAATACTTTTGGTTTGGTATTGAGACAACAATATTTAACTCTGATTTCAGTTTACTACAAATTATAATTATTGTTTTACGTTTTCAATATAATATATTTTACTCAGCTTTGCTGACGTCCTTTTGTTTTGGGTCGTTCCCCCGCTGGAACCTGTACTTATTTGTGTTTTGGGTACAGTTGATAGGTACAATTAATATGCTGGATGGGTGCATTTGGTTCGGGATGCTGAGCGAGGAAGGATTTTATTATTTAACGTTTACCTCCAAACCATTTATATTTATGTTGAATTTTGGGTTGAAGTTGTTTTAAACCGTTTTGAATTTTGTGGGACTTAAGTCTTCCGCTGCAACGTTTTCATTTAATTATTTATCGGATTTATATTTCTTTTTAATTCTTATACTATTCTTTTGCCTTGCATTTGGCCTTGTGAGCTAAATGCGGAGTAACAACTTTAAATTTTCCGGTTTTATTCTGTTATTTTGGTCGCGAAAATTTAGGGCTGTTACACTGGCGAAGCCTCTTTGGGATGAAATCAAGCAACGCTTCTCAACCGGAGACAACACTCGTCTATACCAACTCGAAGTGGCTCTCATCGAATGTAAGCAATTGTCGATTGAATATGTTATAAACTACTCGGGCCGAATCAAAAAATTGTGGGACAATATTTCCGATTGTGATCCTCTCCTGCTTTGCGAGTATAATGGTTGTACATGCACTCTTGTTGATAAACTGACCGAACGTCGTGAGGTTGAGCGGGCTCGTGAATTTCTCATGGGCCTTGATTCCGGATACGCCTCAATATGTTCAAACATTCTTGGTATGGAACCTTTACCTTCTCTTAATCGCATTTATAATATGATTATTCAAGAGGAGAATATCCGTAATTTTTCTACTAAGATCGATACTCGTGTCAAACCCCTGGCATTTGCGACTCGATTTCCGGGGGGATCAAGGGGGACATCGTGGGTCATGGGGTTCTGGTGGTGGGCGTCGCGACACCAAATCTGATAATAACGACAAACTGTCATGTCTTGCTTGTAATCGAGACGGTCATATGGTTCAGACATGCTTTCGTGTTTCGAGTCACTTCCCGAACTGGTGGGGTAATGCCCTCGTGATCGCATCATATGGCCCCCATCCAAACCTCAGAACAATGCTCTTAGCAGCCAACCCATGTGTGGTGGCTCTACTCCTCGTGCTTACACAGCTAGTTCTACTGGTGCTAGCTCTTCTCGTGGTCTTCCTGCTCTCACAAATGGGGATCGAGCTGACTTAAATAATTTGAACCAATCGGAATGAGACGAGCTCACCAAATTATGGCAAAACCAAACTACTGATTGTCAAGGCGAAGAACGGTTAAATGGTAATGTATCTCTTCACTCTTGGATAATTGACACGGGTGTTTCTCATCATATGTCGGGTAATATGTTCTATTTTACCAATTTAGTTACTAATGACCCAAGTTTGGTCAGTCTCCCAAACGTGATATGGCCGTCGCTCATAAGCGTGGTGATGTTCGTCTTGGTTCACGACTAGTCTTAAAAAATGTTTTATACGCCCAGAATTTGAACTGTAACTTGATCTCTGTCTCTAGTCTCCTTTCTGACCCTTCTCTTACGATCCAATGCACTCATAAAATGTTCTTAATACATGATCATGTCTTGAGGATGGTGACAGGTGCGGGTGAGCAACGCGAGGGATTATATTTTCTGCGTGGTGTTCGTGATACGGGAGCTCTGTTTTCACGGTTGGATCACAGAGTCTTGAAGAGTTATGGCATCGGAGATTGGGTCATCCCTCTCCCAAGATTATTAGTACTATGCCTTTTATTTCTCATTCGAATAAATCTGGCTCTCCGAATAAACATTGTGATGTGTGTTTACGTCCTAAGCATACCCGTAGTTCTATTAGTTTAAGCTCTAATAACGCGACTGTCATTTTTGACATTGTTTACTGTGACTTATGGGGGTTGTATTCGCCAATGGTTCGTGCGGGTCACGATATTTTTTTACCCTCGTGGACGATTATTCTCGTTTCATTTGGGTGTATTTGCTCTGGGTCAAAAGCGATGCTCATCAAAAGTTGCAACATTTTTTCGCTATGGTTGAACGTCAATTTATTAAACCTATTTAAATTATCCGTAGCGAGAACGGAACAGAATTTACTTACCTTAAACCATATTTTGAGGCTCACGGTATTATTCATCAAACTTCAATGGTAGATACGCCCCAACAAAACGGCCGTGTTGAACGAAAACATCGACACATTTTAAATGTTGCCCATGCATTACTCTTCCAAGCCGAGCTACTCATTTATTTTTGGGGCGAAAGTGTGCTTGCCGCGGTCCATTTAATTAATCGAACTCTGACGCCGCTCCTCGAGGGAAAGACTCTGTATGAATTGTCATCCGATGAATCATTTACGGGTATTTGGATGCCTTTGCTATGCTAAATCTCTCAATCTCTCTCGCGATAAGTTTGCTAGCCAGAGTCGAAAATGCATTTTTTTGGGTTACCCATTCGGCAAGAAGGGATGGCGGGTGTATGACCTGGATACCGGATCGTACTTTGATTCTCGTGATGTCGTGTTTATCGAGCATGAGTTTCCCTTTCACTCTTTCAATGTCTTGGAAACTTGTGCTGAGTCCTCGGCTATTGACATTGCCAATGAGATAGTAGTCTCCCATGTGACCCCTTTTCAAATCACATCGACAAAATCTTCTGATCCCGACATTCCTTCTTCGACTTCACGCATTCCCGAACCAGATAATATCATGGGTGCGCTCCCTAAAGAGGTCTCTATTTCAGCCTAGCACCGAGCCCTCTCCTTCCACCGATACCGACATCGGTCGTGGTCGTCGAATAAAGCTTCCAAATACTCGTCTTCAAGGCCACATAAGTAACACCACGCTTGTTGATCTCTTGCTCGGTGCACCACCTCGTCATCCTCAGGTACACGTTTTTCGCTCTCTAAATTTGTGAATTGTGATAAGTTTTCGACTCGATATCGGGTTATTTTAGCTGTTCACACCCGTGGCCATGAGCTTCGGTCTTTTCGTGACGCAATGAAGTATTCTCGTGCGGCTATGAAACTCGAGATTGATGCTCTCAAAAATAATAAAACGTGGATAATCACGGATTTACCTCCCGACAAAAAGGCAATTGGATTTAAATGGGCCTTTAAAATTAAATATCACTCGGATGGTTCGATTATTCTTGGAAATAATCAGGTCAACGGGATTGACTACCATGAAAATTTTGCTCTGACGGTGAAAATTGTTACAATCTGCACTGTCTTAGCTATTGCCGCTGCTAAAAATTGGGAGCTCTATCAAATGAACGTCCACAATGCGTTACTTCATGGCAACCTCAGTGAAGAGGTATATATGCGGTTCCCTCCCGGGTTTAATAATCTTGAACCTGGTTAGGTGTGTCGCCTACGAACGTTGTTATACGGATTGCGACAAGCTCCGCGATGCTGGTATGCCAAGTTAGCCTCAGCGCTCTCTACTTACGGTTTTAGGCAAAGCTCTTATGATCACTCCTTATTTTCTACTTATCGTCCTAGTGTCGAGCTCTATGTCGATGATCTTGTTATTATGGCCAACGATAGTGCGGCCATATCTCAGTTCAAGTCCTACCTAAGTTCGTGCCTTCACATGAAGGATTTAGGCCCTCTCAAATATTTTCTCGGGATTGAGGTAGCACGCAATAAGACTGGTATCTTCTTATCTCAATGCAAATATGCACTTGATATCCTTACCGAAACAAGGCTCACAGGTGCCAAGCCTTCGACTATTCTCATTCAATCGCATCATAATCTCGCTCTTGCTAACGGTGAGCTACTTCATGATCCTCTTCGATATCGTCGTTTAGTCTGACGTTTGGTATATCTCACACTTACCTGTCCTGAACTAAGCTATTCGGTTCACATATTGGCTCAATTTATACATTCTCCTCATATCGACCATTGGGATGCCGCTTTACAGGTGGTTCGTCTACACGAATATTGTGACTCGTCTTACGCAAGTTGCCCGTTAAGTCGTCGCTCTTTTACCGCTTATCTTATATTCTTAAGTAACTCTCCTATTTCTTGGAAGATAAAGAAGCAGAATACAGTGTCTCTTTCTTCTATAGAAGCCGAATATCGAGCCATGGCGGTCACAACTTGCGAGCTTAAATGGCTTCGCGGCCTTCTATTTTCTCCTGGGGTGTCGTCATCTGTCCCAATTGATTTACATTGTGACAATCAGTCCGCGATACACCTTGCTTGAAACCCGGTATTTCACGAACGTACTAAACATATCGAGATCGATTGTCATTTCTTTCGAGACGAAATTCAACGATGGGTTTTTTCTCCTTGTTACATTCACACAACTAATCAGCTAGCCAACAGTTTAACTAAAGCACTGGGAAGTCCACATTTCTCGAGCTTGTTCACCAAGTTGGGCACTTCGGACCTCCATGCTCCAACTAGGGTGGGTGGGTGAAAGATATCCCTCATATTATATCCCGGTACTTGCCGATTTTCCTCATATTCTCGAGATTGCTTCCACACATATTTGCGGTATATATCATGTAATTAGAGTCATGTAATATTCTTGAGTATATTTCATAGCACTAGTTCCTATTTTGTCGAGATTATTAACTATGTATAAATGTCACATTAGCTAATGGAATACATGCGAAAAACTTCTCAAACACAGTCAATACATTGTTTTGTATTACCATTCATCTTATTTCTATTATCTTCGTTATCTTTTTTATTAAAATTCCCACGACAAAGATAATGAGTTCTTTTTCCTTTACTACCCTTTTGTTTATTGGTTCCTTGTCAACACGCTATGCGCACAAACTTTACGTGAAACGATTGTTATGGTGCTATCATGTGTGGTTTTCTTTAAAAAAAATCCATGTGAGGTTAATATTCAATAAAATTTTAGCCACTTAGTTGGCTAAGTCGTATGTACTTTCCGTGTTATGTCGTACGTGTTTCTATTTGAGATGAGGAACTATGTGTTGAACGACTTGAACAAAAAAACCCAAACGAGAATGGACAAAAAGGAAAACGAAGCCGAGGCAATTAAATGCTAGAAATCAACGTGCAAGACACAAACCAATTTGGCAGGAAGCAAGATAAGGTTAAGGAAAAGGGAATTGACAGTAGGAACTAGGAAGAAAAAGAAGGATGAAAACATAGGCAAACGGATGAAAAGGAATATCAGGACAGAAAATACTTATCGAAATAGAACCGTAAAATAGCAGTGTCGTGGTAAAAGGGAGCCAATGACTTGAAAAATAGATTGGCACGACCGAGGTAGAAATTGTAAACCCGCCGGTGCTTCCCCAAGGTTAACATTGCATCGCTCAAACTCGACCACTCGAGCAAGAGAGCTATGGAACGAACAAAAACGTACCAAAGAACGTTTTTAGAAGCATAGAAAGAGAGGAAGAATAATATAATATACTGGAAGAGAAGGAGAAGAGAGCATTTTTTGTGTGTTTATAAACTTAGTTAACTGCTCTATTTATAGTTGAAAATAGAGCATTTGGGAGGAGTTAATCAAGGCTTAAAAAACTGGGTCAAAACGAGATTAGTGGAGGCATTCCAGCAGTCCCACTAACCTTCTTTGACTGACCCAAACAACTCTAACAGTAGCAGACTCTAGCTCCCTCACTAACACAAATAAAAAAAGTAGCCCAATAGTCTCACAGGCCCAAAATAAAAGAAAGGTGGAGGCTTTACAGCCATCACACCCAACAATCCCCCACAGATGATGAAAAAAGGCCAAAGAAGAGTTCCTGGGTAAGAAAGGGTTGGATACTTCAACGTTCAATGTCTTTCGACTTGAATTGACACTTTAATGAAATGAGATGACTTACTTTCTATTGATGAATATCTTTCGATTTGAATTTCCCGTAGAGCTTCGCTTGAGACCCTCACAACACATATCTTACCTTCAAAGTCGTTTTTCCGCAAATCAAAGTGCAACGCTTTTAAAGCCATGTGTTTACCCTGGTTTAGTGAGTGTTTTACTGAGAAGCTTTGCTTTCTCACATAGTCGACGACTAAACCATCACACACGCACACACATAAGTGACTGTTGTGTTCCAAATTTGGCCCACTTTTCCACCCATTTAGACTCGTTTTCCTATTGATTTTATGAGATTTGTGTGCGATTATCGCCTTATTTTAGTATTTCTCACTCTAGCGACCTCTCTTGTGCATTTTACGTGTTCTTGGGTAGTTTTCCTACTATTTTGATAGGAATCCATTGTCCGAGAGCATTTTTGAGCTTACATGGGCACAAGAGAGTGGAATATCGTTCAAAAGCATGATTAAAGTCCAAAGTCCAAACACAAGAGGTGAAACCTTGAGCAAAAGGGCAAAAGTCAATGACAGGGCAAAACTCAAGTCCAATAGGCAACTTCACAAGGCAAGGTCGAACTTCAAATGCATATATATAGAGTTATAGACCTCGGATCGAAGTGATTCTAGTTGGAGGTGTAAGCTTATCTTCTTAGCTTTCCAACGACATATCACACGCCTCAATCGGAGATCAAACGAGAGAGTTATGACCCTCTAAAGTCACTGGGCAAAGTTTCACCCGATAAGATTTGACCGGGCGAAACTTCACCCTACGAGATTTTTGAGTTTTTGGTCAAATTTTTCACAGGGCAAAATTTCACCCGATGAGATTCTGACCGGGTGAAACTTCACCCGACGGTATTTCGGCGAGATTGGAGGGAATCCGCAGGGCAAAACTTCACTTTATGAAGATCCAAAGGGCAAAGTTTCATTTTAAGGGCAAAAATTAGAATTGAGCTTTGTTTTAAGTGATTCATTAAAACTTTGTATATATATAGTTAACCCTAGATCTCTATCATATACTCCGTTACTATGTTTCACTAGATCTAGTAACTCTCCATTAGCTTAGACTACTCTCTATCATTCTAATCTTAGATCTAATTGAAGATTGAAGGTTTTGCAAGGGTTTGGTGACAAAAG
Organism: Agrostemma githago; assembly: GCA_958450325.1. Taxonomy (NCBI): domain Eukaryota; kingdom Viridiplantae; phylum Streptophyta; class Magnoliopsida; order Caryophyllales; family Caryophyllaceae; genus Agrostemma; species Agrostemma githago. The sequence goes on along the minus strand of OY288248.1, from coordinate 66,148,753 downwards.
TTCTTGTATTTCTTCTTCTTCAAGCTTATTAATTTATGAATCTTCATCTTCTTTATTGAGTTTTTTCCTCCATTGTGGGTACTTTCTTCTCCTCTCTCTCCTCTCTAATTAGTTTATTCTCTAGTTTTTCCTCTAGTTGTTTGTTTTTCTTAGTTTGTTATTGTTTTTCCTAGTAGAGTTTGTTCTTGGTTTTATTTTTTCTCTCACTTGTGTTAGATTAATTTCCCCTCTTTTTGTTAGTATGGATGGTTTTTGCCTAATTTCTTTGTTAGTTGTTTTTATTAGTTTTACCATGATTAGTGAGTAGATCTTTGTTAGGGGGGTTAGGGGATGATGAATTTGGGTAACATGGATTAAGAATTTTTGTGATTGAATGCACTTGGGTTGATTTGTCTATTTTGGAATTGTTGTATGCATGTCCACTTCACTTGATCAATTTAGTTGACTCGTATTCACCCTCGTCAATATGGGGAAACTCGGGGCTTGGGTAATTCCGACTTAGTGACCTAACTTCTTCGTCGCGAAAGTGAGTCTTAGTGAGGTCGGGTGTAGAGACCGAAAGGTGACTCATCCCTTATCGATCGTGTGTCATTCGTTTGATTCTTTGTTTTATGTATCTTATTTCCGATTTCCCGACTCCTCCTAACACTTTTCCTATATTGACTTTCGTGTTAGCTATTAGACCGACCACCTTAGTCTAGTCCTAATTCTACTAAAACCCTCATTAGATCTCAAACACTTATCGACTTAGACTTGACCAACTTTACGAAGACCGTCTCTTGGATCGATCCCGACCTACCACTACTGCATTAGTAATTAGTTAGGTTCGTCGGTGTTTAAAAATATTGTTTGATTGTGCGGGTCGCGACGCCCGCGCATCAGTGACTCATCAAGTGCTTCTCAATAGCATTTCTCACTTGAGTCATTAAGGACAGAGGTCCAACCTGTAACACAATCCATCAAGTGCGTCTCAATAGCACCACCATAAAGGTTATAGATTGTTAAACGCCATGAGAATAAAAGTTTTAGAGTCCATCAAGAATCACACTCTATCTAGACTTAGGGACTTAGGCCCCATTCCCCTCAACATGTCGAGAACTAGTCTCCTTGCTAACTCCTTTGTAAAGGGATTAACTAGATTATGTTCGGACTTCACATAGTCCAAAGCAATCACTCAATTTTTCAAGAATTGTTTCACCATATTGTGCCTGATTCGAATATGTCGTTACTTACCATTGTAGACATCATTCTTAGCAATACAAATGACAGCTTGACAATCACAGTGTAGGGAGACTGGTGCAACCCCCTCCCCCCTACATAGGCACGTCTGCTACTAGGTTCCTGAACCACTCTGCTTCTTGACTTGCTAGCTGAAGAGCAATGAACTCAGACTCCATGGTGGAGGTCGCTATACAAGCCTGTTTTGCAGATTTCCACGATATAACACCTCCACCTAGAGTAAATACATAACCACTGGTGGAATTGGTTTCATCATTACCCAAAATCCAATTTGCATCACTAAATCCTTCTACCACAGCATGAAATTTATCATAATGCAAACACAAATCAATTGTTCATTTCAAGTGTTTGAGTAAACGACGAATTACATTCCAATGTTCACTATTAGGGCTACGTGTGTATTGACTCAGTCTACTAACAACATAAGCAATGTCTGATCGAGTACAATTCATGAGAAACATCAGATTTCCTATAATCTTTGCATACTTCTCTTGGGAGACACAATCACCAAAGTTCTTACACAACTGTATACTAGCATCATAAGGAGTCCTAACAAGTATGACATCAAAGTTGTCAAAAAAATTTAACACTTTTTCAACATAATGAGACTGACGACTTAGGGATATTCCAATTGAATTTTTAATCACTTTAACGCCAAGAATAACACCAACTTCTCCTATGTCCTTCATCTGAAACCGTTGATGACAAAAATTGTTTGGTTTTATTTACAACAAATAAATTATTACCAAGTATTAACATGTCATCAACATATAAGCAAAAAATCACACAATCTGATCCAAAGAACTTGGAATACACACTTGAATCAGTGTTGTTAGTAATACAGCCATCTTCAACTAAAGTGTTGTGAAATTTCTCATACCATTGTTTAGGTGATGCTTGTTTAAGACTGTATAGTGATTTTCTCAGTTTACACATACACTTTGCTCTCTTGACCTTTTACCACAAACCCCTCGGGTTATGACATGTAGATCTCTTATTTTAAGTCATCATTCAAAAAGGCAGTTTTGACATCCATTTGATCACTACAAGAATAGATGGGCCTGGCGTCCATCCATTGGCTTCCGTTAGTGGACGCTGTATGAGTCCTGGCGTCCGCAAACAGACGCTAGAAAGTGGATGCCACGACCAGTCGCCTTTTTTTTAAACGGGCGTCCACTATTGGACGCCAAAGAAATTGGCGTCTGACAGCGGACGCTATGAATGGTGTCTTACTGTGGACGCCAGATGGGCCAAGGTGGCGTCCATAGTCGGACGCCATGTGCATCATGTTGGCGTCCGACTATGGACGCCATCTTGGCCCATCTGGCGTCCACAGTAAGACGTCATTCCCCTGAATAGAAGATCGTCTTTAGTTCCCTCCGGCGTCTGGCTTGGCGTCCGTTATTGGACGCCATTTATGCTGATGCATTACCGTAGCCAAGCGTTCGATGTCTAGCCAAAACCTGCAAAATAAAACAAATCCACAACTGTCGACCATCGACAACACACTCTCAATCAACCAAAACACTTGATCTCCCGCCACATTTACGCTAAAAAATCATTTATATAAAAAAGTTTTAAGATACGGTTTAAAGGTACATAAATCTAAACTAGTTCGAAGATACATAATCCATAAATCCAGTTACAACACCAACAACAAAAAACAATCAGCTAACTGTGAAGCTAGCTGAAGCACCAGAGTTACCGCCATCCCCGCTAAAGGGGTCTCTGTCGTCTGGAGGGGAAGGGGGACGACCTTGGTTGCATTTGTTGAACATGGCCTGAAACATGGCCATCTGTTCCTGCATCTTCTTTATGTGCTCCGCTTGCTCCTTCAGTTGCTGTTGCTGCTGGGTCAGTTGCTGCTTCATGGCCTCCTTTTCTTGGTCGGGCTGCTGAGACTCGGGTGGCGTATACTCCATCTGTGTGGAGGTGCCTAGACGCGCTGTGGGAGGTGTGAAGTACATCTCGTGTGCATTCCCAACACCATACACACTACCTTTCTTGTACCCCTTCACGACCTTGAAATAGGTCTCATTCGGGTCTACTTCGGCACCACTAGTAGAACTCTCGTTATTTGCTAACTCCTCTTGGTAGGCATCCTGCGTACACAACAGTGATTTCAATTCAAGTTATTAGAAAATGAAATCAATAAAGATACTTATCTACCACCTAAAGTAAATATATAGGCACAGTTGATTTGTTTGAAATAGTAAGTACTCACCCAGATTGCCTGATCTCTACTCGTCATAAAAGAAGTCCCTTCCGAGTCGGTCTTCCCGTGCATGTCTAGGAACACCTCAGGGGCGGTTGGCGTCCTCCCGAGTTCAGCTTGTAGCTGTTAAATAAATACGACCATTAGGCAAACGTATTTTACGTGAACGTAGTTTATGATTAATCAAGTAGGAGTACGATATTATTAGAAATCATACCCTCTTGAGACGAAGAAACGAAGACTGTGAACCCCGATGATGTGTCGGGTCGGCCTTCCCCACATGCTCACAGTTCTTCAATTTGTTTTGTGATGCCCTCTCCGATCTGACCTTGAACCCCTGGTCGTCGTGGTACTTAACCCACCTCTCCAACGCCTCACCTGAAGTATGACAACACTAATATATTATTAGTTAATATTGTAAAAGATTGAAGTTAGATTTTTCTTTAAAATTGAGTAATATAAAAAACTACACCTTTCAGGTCTTTCAGCGCAGTCCCCCGCTTGTGGCGCTTGTTCATTACGTCCTTGAAGCGGCGTGAGCAAGTCTCATTGTACCGCTCGTATACCCTTCCTTCGAGCTCCGGCTTCCAACAGAACTTCAACTACAAAATCAAGGCGGATTAGTAATTAGTAAAAGAAATAATAAAAAAACTACACATTATGAGTGCGGAACTCGGTAGCAAAAACAGTAAACGAACCCGAAAGTTGTTGAACCACTGCGCCCGCTAATCCGTCGGCACCTGAGTCCAACAGGCATACCCTAGACCTTTGTCGGTCATGTAGCTGTTAGTACAGCCAGTGGTCACCTCCCCATGGAGGAACCTGCACCAAGTCGAGAGACACAGACATGTACGAAATATTACAAGATGTATGTAGTCCAAAAGTTCATATGTTAAAAAAGAGTGGGCATGTTAGATTATATTACCATACGCGACCGGGGTCGAGAATCACACGCCCGTTCTCGTCCTTTTGTAGCTCCTCCGTGTTCCCCTGCCGTTGCTCCTCGTCATTCTGCTCCTGTTGCGGCGTTTCAAGGACCACTTCCTCCTCCTCCTGCTGGGAGGTCGATGCGTGAACAGACCGACTACCTCCGCCACGTTTCCTCGTCGATCTACCGCCTGCCATTATCTTAACCTTGCAACAAATTAGCAACAATTAGCAATTACAATCTAACACAATAGAAATAACGTACACAATAAGTAACACAATGATTAATGTGGGTAACCTACTACAACAAGTCTAGAGGTCATCTTCGCTGTCGTTATTGCCCTCAGCCTCACTGTCCTCACTCTGATCCTCCTCCTCCTCCGTTTCCTCGCCCTCCTCTTGATCGTCCTCCAAACTCTCTTCATCGTGTCCGTCATCCTCCTCAAGGATCTCCGGAACATCCCTAACCATGTAATCTCCCTGTCCATCTTCAGTTTCATCCTCAGAGTATTCATCTGCCACAACATTCTGATCTTCTTCGGAGATTATGGTCTCGTCAATAGGAGACAAGCGTGTACCACTTGAAGCCGCATCTTCCTGGAACAAAGAACTGTCTATTTGCCCCCGTGGTTTTGTCGTAAAGACTGCCCACCATTGACTTTGATTTCTGTCATTTCTCGTGTACGGGGAAGGAGCAAAGTAGACTTGCTTGGCCTGGTGCGCGAGTATGAACGGATCATAAGTAGGATATTTCCGGGTGTGGTTAACTTCCACGATCTTGTATCGTTCATGCACCCGGGTTCCGTTCACGGAGCTGTCTTTCCACTCACATTTGAACAACACAGCTCTATACCCCCGTTCTTTGCCGGCATAACACAACTCAAAAATATCCTCCAAAATGCCGTAGTACTCATCACCATCAAGAGATGTCACACTGACACCGAAATTACATCTAGCCTTGTTCTTACCATAGTTGAATGTGTGAAAATTGAACCCATTCACTGTGTACCGGTTCCAGGTTTTAACAACTCGCACTGGTCCGTAAGCCAAACTTCTAACCAAATCATCACGTATGTCTAAGGCAACTACGTGATCCTTTAGCCACTTAGGAAAATGTTCATCGTGCTTACTCCAAACGTCATCAGGGTTCACGTCAGGGTTCAAGGCGACATATTCAGTTACAAATTGTTTCTCATAAGGCTCTAAGATCTCACAATTAGAGAGTAGGTAAAGGTGCGCTCGGTTGTACTCTTTCTCATCTAGTACCCTAGAACCCTCGACGGATGAAGTTCCTTCATCGCCCTTCTTTTGAAAAAACTCTGGTATAGTAGGATCAATGGAAATCGAATGTTCTAGGTTCAGGTTCTTGGTTTTTGTTTGGATGTCTTTCTCGAAGTATAGGGAGCAGAAGTTCGCAATCTCTTCTGTCAAATATGCATTACAAATAGAACCCTCTACCCTAGCCTTGTTACCAATTTTCTTCTTCAGATGATTGAGGAACCTAAATAAACAAGTTATGTATTTTAATTAATAAAAGTTAGCTATGTTTAAATTAAATTTATAAATAAAGTTACAAAAATTTATGTACCTTTCAAATGGGTACATCCATCTATACTGGACAGGTCCTCCAACCTTAGCCTCGTAGGGCAAGTGGACCGGTAGATGTTCCATGGAATTAAAGAACGACGGTGGGAAGATCATCTCGAGTTTGCGTAGTATTTGTGGAATCTGATCCTCCAGCCGAGTCATGTCCTCACTTGTTACTGTAGACGAACACAAATCTCGAAAAAACTGAGATATCTCAGTTATAGAATTCCACACTGTCGGTGGCAGAAGTTGCTTTAGAGCTACCGGAAGTAACCTCTCCATAAAGACATGGCAGTCGTGACTCTTTAACCCTTGCAGTTTTAGGTTCTTAAGATCAACGCAGCGTTTGAAGTCGGAGGCGTACCCATCAGGAAACTTCAACTTCTGTACCCACTCCAACAACGCCTTTCTCTGGGCCTTGTCAAGTGTGAACAAGGCTCTCGGTTTGGACCCATCCCGTTTTATGTGCAGCTGAGGACGGTCACAAAAAATCTTTACATCTCGTCGGGAGCCGGCAGTGTCACAACTCTTCCCCTCCACATCCATTACAGTGTGAATCAACTGCTCGAAGAAGTTTTTCTCTATATGCATCACATCTAAATTGTGACGAAGTAACAAAGTCCTCCAATATGGTAGGTCAAAGAATATGCTACGTTTAAACCAACCATTTTTCAACTTTTTCAGGTCTTTGAACTCCTGATCGGTTCCGTCAACAGTGGACGGGTACTCGGAAATCAACTCCCATATTTCATCTCCTGGGAGTCGATCAGGTGCGTCGTCAAGCACAACCCCACCCTTCTTGAACGCCTTCTTATTCTTCCTATACGGGTGACCCTCTGATAGGAACTGTCTATGACAGTCAAACCAACTAATTTTACTAGAATTTGGGAGATAAAAAGCTTTGCTCTCTTCCATACAACACGGACACGCTTTTTGACCCGCAGTAGACCATCCCGAGAGCATACCGTATGGGGGAAAGTCATTTATAGTCCACAACAAAGCTGCTTTCAACTGAAAGTTTTGTCTAAGAGAGACATCATATGTTTCGACCCCTACCTCCCACATTTGTTTCAATTCCTCAATAACAGGTTGCAAGTAAACATCCAAATGATTTTTTGGATTTTTGGGACCAGGCACAATAAGTGATAGAAAGATGAAAGGCTGTTTTAAACACAACCAAGAAGGTAGGTTATAAGGTGTGATCATCACAGGCCAACAAGAGTACGACTTACCAAATTGGCCGAAAGGTGCAAATCCATCAGTACACAACCCTAGCCTTACATTTCGGGGTTCTGACACAAAGTGGGGATGTAGTCTATCGAAACGCTTCCACTCCTCGCCGTCACTCGGATGACACATATTCCCTGGTACCCTAATATCCTCCTTGTGCCACCTCATTTGCTCCGCTATTGTTTTTGTGGCATACAATTTTTGAAGCCTTGGTGCAATAGGGAAGTACGTAAGCTGACTTATTGGGATCAGTTTCTTACCCCTAACACCGCTTTTCCCTTTTCTACCCCTCAAAACAATATCCCCCTCAAGCATCTTATACCTACCCTTACCACATCTCTTACATTCATCTAGCATCGCATCGTCTTTCCAAAATAACATACATCCATCTGGACAAGCATCAATCTTCTGATGCGGGAGTTGAAGGCCCTTCACAACTTTTTTGGTTGTGTAGAAAGTTCGGGTCATGATATTGTCTTTCGGGATTACTCTCTCGAGCAAGGCAGCAATACCATCGACACAGGCAAAGGGTAGGTTGAACTCACATTTAAGGCTGACTACCATAGATGCGACTTCTAACAAAGTCACCTCGCACCCTCCGTATAACGGTTTCTCCGAAGCGTTCAACATGTCGAAGAACGCCTTCGCTCGTGGGTTAGGTTCTTGTGGGTTGGGTGAGTCGTGTTGGTTGGGTGAGTCATTCCCATATGTGTTATCGTTGTTAAACAAGTTGCACTCCACTACGTCAACTATCATACCTCTCAAACCCCCCTCATTTTGACGGTTTTCGGGTTCCTCAGACTGAGCTGGCTCACCATGACAAATCCAATTATAATAATTTGATGAAAAACCATTATAGATGACATGTTCCTTAACTACAAGGACATCAAAAAATTTAATGTTCTTGCATTTAGTGCACGGACACCTAACCTCCCCCCTCGATGCATAGTCTACTGACTTTTTAGCGACCTCGACAAATGATTCCACACCCCTCAAAAATTCTACGGTGGGACGTCTCTTCTTATCAAGTCTACCCTCATACATCCATTTGCGTTCAACTCTCTTCATTTTCTATGTTCAAAAAATATATATAACAAATAAAAGTTTAATTTCCGTAACTTAATTTAGAACTTACTAAACGAAAATTTAATCAACACTTAACTTAAACTTAATTTCTCTAACTTCATTTCCATAGCTGAGTGTCCTCAATTTAACTTAATACGTCAAAGTAAACCCATTTTTTTAATTTGCAACTCTCATATTAATTTTTAATTGACCTTACAAAAATTAGTCACCGAATTTATTCACAAATGTAATCACAATTTAATCCCAATTTACAAAAACTGTAGCTAATTTATCAAAGTAATCCAAATTCAACCGAACAAAACACAACAATTCATGGCTCATGTCAGACAGAAATAGCTTAAACAGGTCAAAAAAGGGTCAAATTTTCGAATGCAGAAATCAAATTTCCAAAAGCGCCGCTAACACCTATTTACAACCCCAATCAGGATAGAAGTGGTTTCGGGAAAATTCGGCATTATTACGACACCATTTGGTCCGTCCTAAGTCACACAAAACCTCACGGAAGGCCCTAGAGGTGATTCTAGCTCAATTCAACCAACTTCATCAAACCCTATTCATAATTGTGATGGGCAAATCTAATCTACCTAATCAAATTTCAACTAAACTAATCAACCTAAGCGAATTTGGGCTAATTAAACTAATCAACCTAATCGAATTTTAGACCTAAACAATATTAACGAGCAAACTATCAATAAATAACGATAACAATCAAAAATAAGAACTAATTATAATAAATAACAACTAAGTAAAGTAAGAAAACATACCACAAATTAAGAAAAAGAATGAAAATTGGGGAGGAAATTCAAAGGAAATCGGCGAGGGAGTGCGGAGAGAGTTTAGAGAGATAAAAAAAATTTTAGAGAGTGAAGGGGGAGAGGGGGTGGGCGGGTATTTGTCGCCGAAAACATTTGGACGGGCGTCCACTATCGGACGCCAGGTGGACGCCCGTGTTTTCCCTTTGGCGTCCGACAGTGGACGCCATTTGGGGTATATGGCGTCCGTCTGTGGACGCCTGTTGGCCTGAATTTCGTCTTCCATCCTCAGTCGGACGCCAAGTTTGGCGTCTGACGGTGGACGCCCGGAAGTATTTTCAGACGCCATGTGGGCGTCCATATGCCCAGGACGCCAAAATAGCGGACGCCTGGGACTGTTTTTCTTGTAGTGGATGTACAACAAGATCATGAATAGCAGGCAAGGCAATCATAGTTCTAATAGTGGAAATCTTAGTCACAGGTGAGTAAGTATCGAAATAGTCAACATCTTTCTTTTGTGTAAACCATCTAACCACAAGTCAGTCTTTAAACCTTTCTATTGTACGATTATGTATCATTTTCTTTTTAAATATCAATTTATTCCTAATGAGTTTACAACCTTTAGGTAAATCAATCAACTTCCAAGTCTGATTAGAAACAATAGAATCTAGCTTATTTTTAATAGCCTCGTTTCAAAAATTAGCATTTATGGATCTCATAGCCTCATTATAAATTTTTGGATCGTCTTCTATTAAATAAGCAGAAACAAGCTCATCACAAGCACAATCATCGTATGCATTTTCAGTTAAGAAAGTCCTAACAAAATCATTACAATTTTTTTTTCAACTCTAGACCTTTTACTTCTTCTAGGTTCAATAGCATGATCAGTAGGAGTACTACTACTAGCATGCACAAAACTATCAACATAATTAACAAATGAATCAGATAAATTAGGCAATGATACAACATCCTTCTTTAACGGAAACACATGCTTAAAAAACTCAACGTCTTTAGCCTCATAAATAGAACGGTCACTCAAAGACATGAATCTATAAGTTGCACTGTTTTGAGCATAACCAATGAGAATGCAATCATAAATCATAGATCCTACTGTAGGTCTCCTAAAGCTAGGTAAGCCTACTTTAGCCAAACATCCCCACACTTTAAGAAAACTTAAGTTGGGAGCATAACCCTTCCACATTTCATAGGGTGTCTTGTCCAATTTCCTATGAGGTACTCGATTAAGAATGTGACAAGCTGAAAGCACTGCTTCCTTCCACGTATCATCAAAAAGGCCATAACTTATTCATCATTTCTTTTAATGTCCTATTTTTTCGTTCGGCTACTCCATTTGATTGAGGTAAGTAAGGTGGACTCCATTTAATGAATTACTCCCTCCGTCCACTATTTTTCGCCCCACTCCATTAAAATACTCCTCACATATATTATTGAAGTTGGGCGATAAATAGTGGACGGAGGGAGTATATTGTAATTTTAATTTGTCTAAAGTTTTATTGAATTATTTATTTTGAATTTGTGATAAGTTTTGTTTTATTGCGATTTAAAATTTTTTAGACAACGACAAGAAAAAATTCACTAACCCATACTTCAATTTTTGAATTCGCTCCTACTCCCCTTCCCTTCCTCAGTTCCTCCTCCCTCCTTTTCCCCCCTATTTTGCTATCCTCACAAAGTCTTAATTAAGGTGTGTTTTCCTACCAAATCTTTCCGATGTGGATGGAGAAATGATTTGCTTTTGAGAAGATAAATGGAGAGATCCATTTTCCTTTTCCTCCAAAACTTTTCACCCTCATTTTCCTAACTAAACGGAAAAAAATTACTTCTCAAATTTCCTTCTATCTAAACCCACCCTTAATTTCAACCATAGTTTTAAAGATAACAAACATGATGATTCATGATTGACCAAATCTGATGATAAAGATATAAAGATGATCACTCGTGGCATTGGTGGGACACTAATCGATGAAGTATAGTTTTATACTCATATTTCCTCAATATTTTAATGTACCCACAGAAGAGAGTTAAGCCTACAGAGAGCTACACAATACGCGGGAGTACTACAGAGTACAGACTATCGTAGTATAGTACTCCACTCAGTAGTAGAATACAAAAAAGTGGGACCGTGCCGTATGAATAAACCAAAAACAAAAATACTCGTAGCCAACTACCTTTACCTTATCTACCTTCAATTCCCATGAGGCCAACAGGCAGGCAAATCCTAGCGCCTATATAACTACCCTTTTCCCATCACCCTTTCTTTCTCATAGTCTCCTCACCTTCATACCAACATTATTCCAATTTCTTCCACCAATATTCACCTCCTTAATATCCCATTTTACCGGAATACATACCTCCAAGTACGTTATTTGTCAATATTTGCATTATTTCTGTCTATCCAAATAAATTGCATACATTGGTGTATCTACTCTGTATATACAAAATCATACTCTACTATAATTATTCCTCACCACTTCATCAGTTTATTGCCTAAAAAATGACTCCAAGCTTAAGCAAGGCTAATTCGGAGATGTCCGATGAGGTTGTCGTGACGGACCATGACCAATGTCCAATGCTTATTGTCTCCTTGGAAAACTCTAATTTCATGGTCAATGGTCACGTCATCCTCTCTGATGTCCCCCCTAACATCACGGCTACTAATGTGCCGGCTTCTGATGACGGCCTCTTCATCGGCTTCCACGTGTCTCATCTCGATTCCCGCCACGTGCTTCCCCTGGGACAGCTCAAGGACATACCCTTCATGAGCATCTTCCGGTTCAAGGTCTGGTGGACTACCCACTGGGTCGGCTCCAACGGACGGGATGTGGAGCACGAGACCCAAATCCTCATCCTCGACAAATCCCCCGACGATTCGGGCCGGCCTTATGTGGTCATTATCCCATTGATCGAGGGCCCGTTTAGGGCGTGTCTTCACCCGGGTCAGATTGATGACTTCGTGGATATGTGTGTGGAGAGCGGGTCTACGAAAGTGACGGGGGACTCGTTTCGGTCAGTGGTGTATATGAAAGCCGGATCCGACCCGTTTAAGCTGGTTAAAGATGCGATGGGTGTGATCCAGGCCCATATGAGGACGTTTAACCTTTTAAAGGATAAAAGTCCCCCGGAAATAGTTGACAAATTTGGTTGGTGCACATGGGACGCATTTTACCTAAAAGTGGAGCCTAACGGAGTATGGGAAGGCGTGAAAGGTCTAGTCGAGAACGGGACCCCACCGGGTCTCGTTCTCATTGACGACGGCTGGCAGTCCATCTGCCATGACGACGACCCAATTACGGACCAGGAGGCCATGAGCCGGACCTCAGCCGGGGAGCAGATGCCTTGTAGGCTGATCAAGTACGAGGAGAACTACAAGTTTAGAGAATATGTAAGCCCAAAAGAAAACAGTAATACAGGGTTGGGGGCGTTTGTGAGGGACCTGAAGGAGGAGTTCAAGAGTGTTGAGCAAGTGTATGTTTGGCATGCTTTTATGGGGTATTGGGGTGGGGTCAGGCCTGATGTGCCTGATCTACCCGAGGCCCGCGTCATAAACCCGAAACTCTCACCGGGTTTGGAGACGACCATGGAGGATCTGGCGGTGGATAAGATAGTGAACAATGGAGTTGGGCTGGTCCAACCCGAAAAGGCCCATGAGTTGTATGAAGGACTGCATTCTCACTTGGAGGCTTCTGGCATTGATGGAGTCAAAGTTGATGTTATCCATGTAAGTACTGCTCGTAATAATCTTTATGCAACATAGACTACTCTGTTTTTCTAGTTCTCATATTTTTCATATCATTGCGATTTGCAAATTCTCATACATGGAGTACATAGATACAAGTTGATGATCTCATAAATTTTCATCAACTCATTGTCTCATAAAGTTTTTCGTAAAATGGTAATCAATAATTGTGCGTGACTGACTGCAACCCTCCGAAGAAGTCGTGATCCTAATTTAATACACAGGGTTTCACGGAGTATATCTTAATTCCTCATATAGAATAGGCGAGACAAATAAAGAGTCAAATATTATACTCCCTCCGAGTTTCTATTATTGTTTCATTTGCTTTTGGAATGAAAATTAATGAAGAGAAAATGAGTGGCTTAAAAAAAGAGGAAGAGAGAGAAATGAAAGAGTAAATGTCAATCACATCGATGACCTAAAGAGAAAAGTGAGACAAAAATCAAACTCAGTTCAAAAAGAAAAGTTGGACAAAAATAGGAACTTGGAGGGAGTATTCTCTATTCTTTTTTGTCTTGAGAGAATATTTTAATCAGATGTAGTGATTACAAAGAATTGGATACAGTATTACTTTATATATAATCACAAATTATTGTTTGTGACGGTCATATTCGTCACAAACTTGTAACGAGTCAAATATAAAAGATAAAAGACAAAATGTATGTTTGGGGAATAGAAAAATGGATGGCTAACTACGTAGTACTCGTAGTATGTTTGATGGGCTGAAAACTTGTGACGGATATAGTCATCACAAGGGACACTTACTCATAATTATTTGTAGAAGTATTTTAATGAAGGGAAAGCACTGTCACGAAATAGTAAGAACTTATCTCTATAGTTTATATGACCATATGATAGATATATTTGACCCGTGATAAACTCACGACTAATATATATTTATGGCGAAGGAGACTTGATGAATTTAATATAGCGTACTAGCGTAGTATGGGCATAGGTACAAGTGGTCCAAGGGTATCTCCACGCATAACCGTATGATTTTCTGTCTGTAGTTTTCTCCTCAGGTCGTTCTCAAGAATTCTTCATCTTAACGTTTCTCTTTTATTTTTGTCGGCAAACTGAATATGGATGTCTTCAGGAAGATTGAAGAATTACATTTATTCAACTGCCTAATCTAGACTACTGGAGGTTACGGTTTCAACGGGTCTCATAAGATGATTATTATGAAACCATTCACGAGGGACAAGTTACGAAATTTTAGTAACCTCATCTTATGTTTGAGGTATCAAAATTATCATATTGTGAATATCATATGAAAATTTGAGTTTAGGCTAAGCATAAATGAAAATCTCTATTCTTTGGTACTCACGTATGTAAACATAGATTCCACCTCAGATTTAGTTAATTAATTCAATCTAAATCAAATCGAACAGTATGTGATCTAAATGAGGGCGATGTGTTGAGTATAAGATTAATCATAAGATTCCCATCATTAGCTTAAATTTTTTAGTCCGTAGTTTGAATTGGTTTATTCACATGGTAACAAAAGCTAGTTTGACCACAAGGTCACGGGTTTAGATCTCATACATCCCGAATATTATAGTTGTCCTTGTTGTTCCCTTCAAATGTAGCTAGATTAGTTATATTTATGATTTGAGCATGTTTTTCTGTTATTGCCGTCATTTAACATAGTACGTGTTTCGAATGATGGATGCAGTTGCTAGAACTGATCGCAGAGGAGTATGGAGGAAGAGTTGAACTTGCAAAAACATACTACAAAGCAATCACAGAATCAGTAAGGAAGCATTTCAAAGGTAATGGTGTGATTGCTAGCATGGAACAATGCAACGACTTCATGTTCCTTGGTACCGAGACCATCTGTCTTGGCCGTGTTGGTAAGTCCATACCCAATTCGCAACAATCTCATTTATATGTCTATGCATCTCCGATGGAAGCCTACATTTAAATATAAGACCGTCTTTTGATATGCGAAGTGTCTGTAACAACTAACAGGGGATGACTTTTGGCCAACGGATCCATACGGTGACATAAATGGTACATTTTGGCTACAAGGGTGTCACATGGTGCACTGCGCTTATAATAGCATATGGATGGGCAATTTCATACAACCTGACTGGGATATGTTCCAATCTACGCACCCCTGCGCTGAATTCCATGCTGCTTCTCGCGCCATCTCTGGTGGCCCCATCTACGTCAGTGACGCTGTTGGCAAGCACAACTATGATCTACTCAAGAGGCTTGTGTTCCCTGATGGTTCCATTGTTCGCTGTGAGTATTATGCACTCCCTACTAGGGATTGCCTCTTTGTGGATCCCTTGCATGATGGCAAAACTATGCTCAAAATTTGGAATATTAACAAGGTACGTACTACATCCATCTATTATTTCTGCGTCTTTTATATATTAATCTTGTAATTAGTTCTTCGAGTTAAATCCGATTGTGACTGAATCGAACTAAACTAATGACGTGTGCATATATGTGTGTATTGTAGTTCAATGGAGTGATCGGAGTGTTCAACTGTCAAGGAGGAGGATGGAACCGCGAATTCAGAAGGACCCAATGCTACTCTGAGCACTCGAAACCAATTACATGCAAGACATGCCCCAAAGATGTAGAATGGGAAAACGGACACAAGCGATTTCCAACGGAAGGAGTGGAGTTGTTTGCTATGTATTTTTGCAAGGGAGACAAGTTGGTCCTTTCAGAAATGAGTGAAACCATCGAAGTATCACTCGATCCCTTTGAGTATGAGCTCATCGTCGTCTCTCCGGTCACAAATTTACCATGGGGGTCAACCATCCAATTTGCTCCTGTAGGGCTAGTGAACATGCTTAATGTGGGAGGGGCAGTTAAGTCATTTATTATCATAGACGAAGATGATGAGGAAAAAATAGCTCGGGTTGGAGTGAAAGGAGCAGGGGTAATGTTGGTTTTTGCATCGGAAAAGCCGAGAGGTTGTAGAGTTAATGGAGAAGATGTTGAATATTCATATGAGGAGAGTATGATTAAGGTACAAGTGCCATGGCGTGATGACCTGCGTGGTTCTTCAGTTGTTGAGTACATGTTTGAAAGTTAGTCTCTCAAATATTATTGCTTACTAGATTGATGATTCCATGTACGACTTGATTGACGTGGTTCTTGATGTTTGAATTGGGCTGTGACTTGTAAGTTGTAACTTGTGAGTTCATGTAAGGGGTGAATCCCTAATCCCTAATACAAAATTAATGGAGTACTGTATATGTTTATATTCATTTTTGTTGTGATGTGATTAGAGAGTCTCCAGTGATGAGCAAAATAATACGGTATAACCTAAAAAGCATATCGGATGTACTCCGTACATTTTTAAATCACAAATTAAATACCCGGTTCTAAGCCGGTTAAAATTGAAACTTTCGTGTCTAAATATGAATGTTGCGCAACAGTTAAACACGTTGGATCACACTTGAACATTTTAGGTGATACTCCGTATTAGTTTTTGATTACACTAAAATGTCAGGTGAAAATGAAAAATCCAAATCTTTGGACTTGATTAATCCTTTATTCTTGTTACGGAGCAAAGGCGAAGAAAGATTAGGGAAATTGTATTTGTAGGGCGTTCCAGAAATTGGGAATTTGGTATACTCCATACTAGACAAAGACATGCCCCTTCTTTTCACTAAGATCTTCTTCCTTTCCTTTTTGATATTTTCCCTAAGATCTTCCCGTTTTCTTTTTGATATAAAATATATGGCTAATAGCAAAAATTACACATTACAACCTTATAAAAATCATTTTTTTTTTTTCAATTACAGACTTATAAAAAAAATTCAACAATTACTACCTAATAAAGCACTTTTCGCTTGCTACCTTAAGTGGACTACGTTCATTAGTAAGCTGATTTCTGTTTCCAAAATTGTTAACTGGCGAAAATACCCTCGATGTTAAAATTTCTTTTTACTTCATTAAACCCTGATTAACCCCTTTTACTTCTCTCTTCATCTACTCACTCCGTACCTTCCTCGTCAATAATATCCCCTAAATCCTAATTAAATCGACAAATGAATCCAAAATCTATACCAAATTCTGGCGCAATTGAAGGAAACGACAAATCTGCAAGTAAGTAACCCCAAATTCTTTGTTAATTTAGGATTTTTAATCGATTCTTAAAACGACACCCAGATTTGCATTTAAATTTAGTCTTTCTTATATGAATTAAGTGTAGTTTTAGTGTTATTGAAGTTCGTTAGCACGTTGAGAGTCAAATGCGATTGATGTTGATTAGATAATTTCAATTTTCAGGGTTTCTGCAATTTGTTATTGATTTTGTTTAGCCAAATGTCTGCTGATGTTACATAAATTAGGGTTACATACCTTGTTTGTATCAAGAGTTCAATACACCGTGGTCACTGATGGTGGCTAAAATAATGAATAGGTAGAAACATTAGAGAGGAGGTGTAGAAATTGAAAAGAGAAAATTTTGAATTGAAGAGTAAAGAAATTGAAGAGCATTAAGACTTGTAAGAGTGATAAAGGTGAGAAAGAGTATATAGACTCAAGGGCAAAATGGTCACAAGATTATGCATAATCTAATTTTGGACGAAAATTAGCTTACTAATCCAACAGAGTCCATTTAAGGTAGCAAGCGCAAATGAAAAGTGCTTTATTAGTAGTAATTGTTGATTTTTTTTATAAGTCGGTAATTGAAAAAAAAAAAATTTTATAAGGCTGTAATGTGTAATTTTCGCTGGCTAATATTATCTCATCTTTTACCTCACCAAACCACAACTACACGTTCCTTTTCCCTAAAACTTTGTGCCCAAATGCACCAAGAAGATACTCCCTCCGGTTCTTCGGAATTGCAACATATTCCTTTTAGGATAGTTTCACTAAAATTGCCACATTTCTATATTGGGTATGTTTTTGTTAGTGGAGAAGTTTTACTTTATTAGTGAGACACACCACCCACTCTCACAACCTTATTCTTTGTGCATAAAGCAAATGTTGCAATTCCAGAGAACCGGAGGGAGTAGTAAAAAGGATGGAGTAGTAGATTTTGATGAGTATCGAGCCGAGACGCTACACAATAAGTAGTCTACAGTATTTGGTAAGCACTGGTAATCTTTTTGCAGTTGGCGCAACGTCACTACTCACTACTCACTACTCACCACCTACCTATCAATACCAATATACTTACTGAAATACTCCACTACTGTAATAGTTACCCTACTCTGTAAACTGTAGCTTAGATATAATAAATACTCAGTAAGTAAGATTTAATCTTTGGCAATCAAATGAAGCTTCAAATTCTGCAACAATACCAAGTGAGTACAGTACATTCTTTTGATTTGGTTTTGGTATCACGATTCACGATGATGATGATGATGATTTCTCTCTTTCCTTCCTTGTCATTTATCTCATGCTTATGTAGGGACTAGGGAGGGTTGTTTGTATGGTGTGTACTTACTTTGAGCATTATTTATTTATTTATGGATTATGGATTAAATGCTTGATATTGGGTTTTAACAATTCTCAACTTAATTGCCATTTTAATTCTTACGACTATTAATTTGGTTTAGTCTGAAAAAATCATGAACTAGGCTATTCATCCTGTTACATACATACATACTGTGCCAATGCCTGTTTTGGTGGGATGAAGGGATTTTGAGAGAAAGTGATGAATCAGGTTTAGCCCTTTGTTTGGATCAAGGGATTGATTTTCTTGGAACAAGTAACTCTGCCCTTGTTTTGGGAGGTGGAGAGATCTACTCGTATTTCCCAACTCCTATCACCCAAAATTATTTCTCTTTACTAACTCTTTCTTTGCATAATACCCAGGGGGAATGAAGTGATGCTATTTTTCTTCTAAATTCATATGCTTCATGTTTTACATACTGATAAAGAATACTAATTACTTGACAATGATGTAGCCTTTGCTGATAATAAAATGTTGTGCCTTAGGCTTCTTTTTTTCCTCCGCAATACTGTCGACGTCCATCATTTTATGATATTGTTTGGACTTGCACTCTTGTGCTATGAAAGACAAACCAGGGGTGGAAATTGTCGTGTATGGTGAATTAACGGATCAAGTAGATATAATGACGAAATCCTGTCATCTACCTCCACTCTATGAGCAATCAGATAGTGTAGTTGGTCCTATTTGGAGGTATGATTATCTTTGATCCTTCGAGCTTTACGATGATGGCCTTTAATGATTAATGTGATTGCTCTTTGAGGCTGTATTGCCCGTATCTATGGTGCAACGACCGAGTTCAACCTCTGATCATCTAAGATCTAGACTAGACTGATTTTGGCAAAAATGGCTCACAACCGGAAGCCCAAACCCACCCCTGGGCTATAGTATGAGGCAGGCCAGAGGGGGAAGGAGAACGCTCGAGACCATGCTCGAACCCCTTACCTTTAGGCATTTTTGGCAAACCCTTTGGACCTTAAAGTTGAGCCGCTACTCCATGACCACGGGGAGGAATATTATGCATTCATATTTATCTCTTTCCATACACACTTTTACTTGTTTGTGACTTCCTGAAATCTGAACAGGGGAGGAATTGAAATCATTGGGAGTTTCAATGGAAAATTAGATGGCTTAGAAGTATTTATGCCAAAAAATTCGTACGAAAAAATTGTCAAAGTTAAACGGAGTTTGCACAAATCAATCATTTTTCACATGAAGAGCAGGCGTTCGTTGTGGCCAAAACATTTTCATGAATTGGGGGCTGCATACAAGGACATTGAGCTTTTCATGTTCCCTGAAGTTTCAAGGTGCTACATTCAAAGAATCAATTTTCACTGTTTCTGGATTTAGAAAAATACAGGAAACGTCGCCATTCTCATTAGAATTTTTCTGTGACAGGAGTGAGATAGATTACTACGGCGTTGTAGAGCAAATGATATCAAATGACCTAGCTATGACCTCACTCATCGGCAATTTTGAGCTGATCATCTTTACTTCCCTTGAACGAGAACATAACCAGCAGCGTACTATTATAAATTATTGTTGCTTTTTTTGTTTACCTTTTGTGTATGATAATAAGTTCAAGTTATTGAACCCCAATTACTTGTGATGCTTGTATGGTTACAGAGATTCAGGGGAAGCACTACTTGTGGGGAATGTTTATGGAAAAAGGATACACGAGATGCAGTTTATCTAAAGGAAGATGTACAAATGCAGAAAAAGGAAGGATCAACAAATCCATAAGTGTATTGGACTGCACAATGAAATCGAACATCAATCCTCATAGCCTTTCATCAGGAAGAATTGGTAGGTAGTTTGAAAGCACTGATTGATTTAGCATAATCTAGAAAAAGTTTGTTCAAAAGTAATCAAGGAAGATAACCAACAGAGGGACAGAGCTGTTTCTGTACAGATACAACTATAAACTAATGAATTTTGAGCTTAAAAGATCAGTCAGGAAAATGTGCAATGTGCAAATATATATTGTTTGAAACTAGGCAAAATGTTATGGCACTCCAGACTTGTTTACACTGGAAATCATCATCATCAGGTCTTGCTACAATTGGATTTTGCAAAAAAAAAATAAAGAAGTCTTGATGACTTTAATTGCGTATTTCTATTATGGTTATTTCTTATTTTTAAGGAAAAATAATAAAGCGTTAATTTTGAATTATGTTTGGATATACCAAAATGGGTTGCGAAACCCATTGTTCTTTTGTTTATTGCGAGGTTGCATGTTTTAAATCCATTGTTGGCGTATTTTTCACTCTGGTTCATGGGTAAGGCTGCATTCAAATGACCCCCTTTACCTTGTCATTGCCAAACCCTTGAACTAGTGGGGTAATAATGTTGTTGCATTGAGGGTAAAGTCGTAAACAGAGCACAAAAACAATGGTAAAAACATATATTCAGTAAGGTGCAGTGATAAATCCTTGCATGAAATCGGAATATATTTGAAGATGTGTAAGTTATCAGTCACATGAGCAGAGACTCATTCTTGCAGTTTTTCAAGTTGTCATTTGTTCTAAATGGGAATACTACAATCACTTGTATTGCAGCCCCTAGCGTTGGACATCAGCCAATTACAACTACACAGCCTCCTGCTAGATGCGACTTAATACCATCGTTGGGCAAAGAATTCAAGAGGGCCAGGAGTAAAAAACACAGAAGATCAAGTGTGCTAAGTAAGGAGACTAATGATATTTGCAAAGACGTTGCAGATTTCCCTGGTAAATGTTACTAATTTTTTCCCTTCCAGGTGACCAATTCTGAAAATTATGATTATATTTCTGCTTTTAAACCATTAGGTTATAGGAGACAAATTATTACATTGATATAATGTGGGGACAGTTCCTGTAAATAAAATCTCAATCCATGTACCCAAACTGCAGTTACAAAATAGCTAGCTCATAATATTGGTCATTCCCATGATAACTACTCCGTATATCATAGAGACCGTCTTATAAAAAAATGTGTGGTTTCTATATAGGAATGGAGCCAATGGATCAAGAGAAGAATAATGTTATGTCTGTTAAGTCGCATCAGACACTTGACAGATCAGGCCAAGCTAAAATCTGCACAAATATTGAACAAGTTCAGGTTGTAAATGATCACGACGTTGCACCGAAGAAAAAGAAGCCTGCGATTATTACTAATGATGTCGATAATCTGTGGGAAGAGAGTGGATTTACTTGTTATTTAAGAGGCAACGCCGTGAAAGATGACCTGATTAATCAAGGTGAATTGAATTGTTTTGCTGTTAGCTGATCCTTGGTGCTTATTTTTGTATCCCTCAAAGCATCAGCTTTTTTTGCCTTCCATATCCTTAATCTTGTGACAATTTATTATTTGACTTCCTATTTCTCACTTTATCATGAAGATTTGCCTTTGCCGGATTTAACTGAAAGGGTCACTATCAACAATGAAACTGAAGTGGCGGAGCAGCAGTGTTCGGATTCAACAATGGAAATTGACGAGCCGATTGATTCTTCCATCATCTTTGTGAAGGAAACTATGGCGGAGCACCGAAGTTGGGATGGCAATAAGGAAATAGAGGAGCCTATAGATGATGTTGTGGAAGGTAAACTAAGCATCATCAGACAGTTTGTATCATGTTCCTTTGTTCATTCATAATATGTGAGCTTTTTTTCTCTTTTGAACCATGGCTAGTAATCTGTGTCTTAAATATAAAAAAACAAAATCTACAATTTCATTTTGGTGCAATTGCAAGTATATATATTTCCATGCTTCGAGTCACCACAAAAAAAAAATCTGCTTCCACACTATACAGTCATGTTCCTCTGTACTAGTAAACTATTGTCACTAGTATGATACTTGCTTGGTATACTATTTCCAAGAATTTTGATTCTAGCGCACAATTCACTTTTAACTACAGCAAATAGCCTCTCTGGTCGTTCTACAATTTCATTGGAATCTTAGATTGTTTTGATTATTTTTGGGATTGAGAGTACAATGGGAATTAAGTTAAAAGTGGTCACCAGAGTGTTTTTGCCTCGTATGGTCGTATAGTGCGAAGTATAAGCCGGCAAATGCAGTTCTCAACACAATTTTAATCATGTATCCTACATGAATGACCTCTTTCTGTCATATTGTCACAGGAGTAGGGTTGTATACTTTCCATCCCTTTACTACCTCACAGGCAAAACCTTTTCGCTAGGTTCTGTTAGGCAGTATGGTAATGTTGGCCAGTATCTTAATTTGTGTGTTTGAAGACGCCAACTTGTTTTCTGCTCTTATTCCTGTCTAAAATGTCAGATTGTGTAGAGTCACAACCACAGAGCAATGTGTGTCAAGCAACGGATGCTGAAATTAAGGCTGGTTTGACCCCTTTCATCATATCCAAAGAGTTTCCAGTGCAAGAAGATTCAAATCCTGCAATAGATAGGGCAAGGGCTTCAGTTTCTGGTGAAATTTATGAAAGGATCCCTTGTGACACTGTGAGTGCCAGTAAATGGAATGACGCTGAGAATATGATCTCGAGATTAAATGAAGACTCAATGGTTGATGGTATGTTAAAAATTAACATTTGGAATTTTTCTTCCGTATCTTGATGATGTAACTCTATTCGTTACAGAATCTTGTATTCTTGTGTTTTAGGTCTTACTGAGGCAGTTACCCTGGTCACAACTGAACCTGACAATCAGTCTTGTTTGGTCCCTTTGCTTCAGTCCAAAGAGGGATCGAATGTACACGAGGCCAATCCTCCGGCTTATGGAGAAACCAGATCGTTTTTGGATCAGCCAGAGTGTCAGGCTTCTGATCTTCCTGAAAAGGCCTCATGTATGACCCCCTTGCTTAATTTTGAAGAGCCGGGATCATGTCCTTCTTCCGATTCCACAATAGTGTTAGAGCTTGATGAAGAAGATGATGATGAAGAAACAACAATGAAAGGGTGCAAAATTTTCACTGAAGGAAGTGGCTCGATTACATCAACCACCATGCTTAATATAGCTGATGATTTCCTTGAAACAAGTTCCAATTCTTTTGTACAGGTAGGAAGATACACGATCAAATCCGACCTGGCACCCATTCTGACAAAAATTCTAGTGAAGTATGGAGATATTGCAATGGGTTGCTCGATGCTGTCCGAGAATCTACTCGAGGAAATTTGCAATGCATTTCAGGACCTAGAATCGGTTTCCTTCAGCGGCCTGCGCTCTCATCATCTAGACCGTCTCAGAAACTTGTGCCAGCTAGGCGAGGCATTAAAAATTGACATGAAATGGCTCAACGACAGATGTGAAGACCTTGAGAAGACGGCCCTTCAGATAAGCCAGTACCCTTTTCTGAAGAAAGAAATGAGTCGGTGCAGTGAATGCATTGAGTCATTGGAAAAAAAGGTGGACCGCAATAGGGCCATTGTGTCTAAGTTGTTGGAGGAAAATAAGTCCATGGAAGAAGAAGTCGAGTCACTGGCTGCCATTCGAGAGAAGCTGCATTGTGAGATTGAGTATGTAAGGTTTGAGTCGAGACGTTTCATAGGCAAGTCCGTTGTGGACGGGCTGTTCTAGCTGGACCTTGCTGATTAGGCCCCGCGCTTCTGTTTTCATTTTTTGGGTTAGTGATGATAACGGCGAGTATAATTTTGTATATGGAGTAGCATTAGTGCTCAAAAGTAAGGTTTTATTGCTTAAAAAAACACTTGCTGTTAACCAGTTATGCCCTAAATGATCCCCTTTTCTACATTATGATTGGGTAGAATTTTAATCTCAGTGTCTATTTACAAAAATCTGTTGTTGGTTTCACTTTGGTATCAGATCTTGTTAATATTCCCTCCGTTCCAACCATTTGTATACGTTTGCTTTATGCACGTACGTCGATACTCATTTTCTTTTGTCTATATCTTTAGTTACGTGTTAGTAAAAATTATAAAAATTTGATATTCATAATGTATTTTATTAGACGATTTAAACAAGATCCCACATGACTATCTTTTATCTTATATATTAGAAGTAACATTGAACATTCTCATCAATTATAAATAGTGTTAAAAACCAAATGTATACATGGTTGGAACGGAGGGAGTATTTTTTTTGATCAGCCGGAAAGAGAACACTAGCTTTTATGGATTGTAGCCGCTAATCGATGTGCCACACCATTCAATGTTTTAGGAATAAAACTAAAAGACAAGCAAAATGGAGAAAGAAAAAGCAATAATAATTTTCTTTAACATGACATCAATCTCCTGAACCGTAGAACACACCCCCCTCACCTGATCAACGAGAGTACGAGACTAAGGCAGTTCAAAAAGAGAGCCACATGTAGGTATCCCTTCGATATTGAGGTAATGAAGAGGATCCTTACTCCTCCACAACATCATTTTGTTTATAGTTCATAGTACGATATTATAAAACTTTTCACATCCACTGTTAATAAATTGGGATTGACAAATAAATAGTGAAATTTGTGAAATCACTGATAATAAATCAAAATTAGACGACACAACAACAACATCAGAGCCTTAGTCCCAAAAGATTTGGGCTCACATGAATCAGAATTTGAGGTCGTCAAGTCGTCACCCCAAAACAAATAAAATAAAATAAAAGCGAACAAAGAAAACGAATAATAATAAAATATCGTTTCAGAATTAATTCGAAAGCACTAATAATAATAAAAAAAAATAAAAGTTTAGAAAACTCAAGTATGGAAAATTTTGAAACAAAATAAAGAATTAAGAATAAATAAAAGAGTACGGAGTCAAAGATAGTCCTCAAAAATCCTCCACCACCAATCTTCTCCCTCCACCCCGTTTTGTCCAACGACATATCTTCAACAATTCCAAGGAATTTCATATTGTTCTCAATCACTCTCATCCAAGTCTGTTTAGGCCTACCTCGACCCCGCACCAACCCATGCTCTCTCCATCCTTCAAGTCTTCGTATTGGTGCATCAATCGGCCTTCTTCGCACATGCCCAAATCATCTTAACTTATTCTCCCTCAATCTATCCTCTAACGGAGCCACTCTGACTTTCTCCCTAATCACCTAGTCGATCCTTTCGTGTATGCCCACATATCAATCTTAGCCTACGCATTTCTGCCACATGCATCTTTTGCACATGACTATTCTTTACCGCCCCACATTCCGTGCCATATAAAAGGGCTGGCCTAATTGCTGTTCGGCAGAATTTTCCCTTTAATCTATAAACTTCTTAAATGCACGAAGTTGCAAAACTACCAAGAAACTCCCCTCTTATGAACAGTAGCTTCACGTGCCTTACGCGTGATGCTCCTCTGCCTCCCTTTCCCCTGCTCCTCCTCCCCTGCTTCTTCTTCGGCTCTCCCTTCTTCCTTCTTCCTCCTTCCTGCGTCCGATCTCCTGCGTCCCTGAACCCTCCCTTCTCTCCTGCGTTCCTCTTCTGCGTTCCTTTCGCTTCCTGGTGAGTCCGCTTCCTTTGTAATCAGTTTAGGATTTTTTTGGGGGGCCGGGTTCCGTTGTTCCCGGTTGTTGCCCCTCTCCAATCTCTGATGTGTCTGGGGGGTTCTGCGTGTTGGGTTGTTTGTGGTCTTCCGTGATTCGCGATTATTTGTTGGGTGTGGTCCTGTTGCTGCGGTGTGAGTGTCTAAGTCTGAATGTTCGGTTTGCGCATTCAGTTTCTGACCAGTTTGGGGATGTGTTGCTCTGGGTTCTGTGGGGTTGTATCTAGGGTTCTCAGTTTTCGTCGATTGTTTCGTTTTTTTTGGGGCTTCCGGTGGTATGGCTTCCAAGTACCGTTTCTGATTTGTTTGTCTCTATCGTGGCTTTCGATTGCAGGTCAGGATCGTTTCCAGTTGATTTGGTTTCGTAGCGTCGCGTTCCGGAACAGACTTTTTCAGTGGTTTTGGATGTCTAGGGACGATTGCAGCTTTGGTTTTTAGCTTTTGTAGATTGGCTATAACCAAGGGTTCGTATCCATTTGTTTTTGGTGTCGCAGCGTCGCGTTTTAGAACGACTTTATCAGTGGTTTTGAATGTCTAGGGGCGACTGTAGCTTTGGTTTTCGGTTTTCGTGGATTGGTTATAGGTCTGGATCGTTTCCAATTCTTTTGGTGTCGTAGCGTCGCGTTTCGGAACGGACTTTTTCAGTGGTTTTGGATGTCTAGAGGCGATTGCAGCACTGATTTTCGGCTTTTGTAGATTGGTTATAATCAAGGGTTCGTTTCCATTTGTTTTTGGTGTCGTAGCGTCGAGTCTCGGACGGACTTTATCAGTGGTTTTGAATGTCTAGGGGTGACTGGAGCTTTGGTTTTCGGTTTTCGTGTATTGGTTATAAGTCTGGACCGTTTCCATATGTTTTCGTGTCGTAGCGTCGCGTTTCGTAACGGGATAACCAGTGGGTTTGAATGTCTAGGGGTGGTTGCAGCTTTGGTTTTCGGCTTTTATAGGTTGGTTATAACCAAGGGTTCGTTTCCATTGGTTTTGGGTGTCGTAGCGTCGCGTTTCGGAACGGGCTTTATCAGTGGTTTTGAATGTCTAGGGGTGACTGCAGCTTTGGTTTTCGGTTTTCGTAGATTGGTTATAAGTCTGGACCATTTCCATATGTTTTGGTGTCGTAGCATCGCGTTTCGGGACGGGTTCTTTAGTGGATTTGAATGTCTATGGGCGATTGCATCTTTGGTTTTCGGCTTTTGTAGGTTGGTTATAACCAGGGGTTCGTTTCCATTTGTTTTTGGTGTCGTAGCGTCGCGTTTTGGAACGGACTTTATCAGTGGTTTTGAATGTCTAGGGGCGAATGCAGCTCTGGTTTTCGGTTTTAGTTGATTGGTTATAAGTCTGGATCGTTTCAATTTTATTTAGTGTCGTAGCGTCGCATTTCGGAACAGGCTCTTTCGGTGGTTTTGAGTGTCTATTGGGAGATTACAGTTTTGGTTTTTGGCTTTCGTAGATTGTTTCCATTTGTTTGTAGATTCCGGTTGTTTGGCTTTCAGATATCGTTTCTGATTTGTTTGGTTCGATTGTCGATTGTGATTGTGGGTCCGGACCGTTTCCATTTTTGTGGGGTGTCCTAGCGTCGTGTTTGGGAACGGACTTTTCCAGGGGTTTTGAATGTCCAGCTGCGATTGGAGCTCTGTGTCTTCTGATTTGCGTATTCAGTCGTAGCCTTTGGTTTTAAATCTGGATCGTTTCTGCCTCTTTGGTGTCGTTGCGTCGCGTCTGGGAGCGGAATTTTTTAGAGGACTCAAGTTTTCGGGTTCTACTATAGCTTTGTTAATCGGTGGTCGTCGATTTTTCGGCTTTCAAATGTCGATTCTGGTATGGCATCTTTGATTGTAGCCTTTGGTTATATTTCTGGATCGTTTCCTTGTCTTTGGTGTCGTAGCGTCGCGTTTGGGAACAGACTTTTTCAGTGGTTTGAGTGTCCAGATGTGATTATAGATTTGTTTTTGTGTGTTCGTCGATTGTATGGCTGCCGAGCTTGCTTGCTGTTACGATTTATGTTGGCTATCATGTGGGCTGTTAGGTTCAGAATGTGGTTCCTGTCACCTCTGATGAACCTGGACTGCTCGCTATTGCTGCACGTGTTTTGCTGCCGCCTGCTTGTCGTGGGGTTTCGTTCAAGTCACTATCGCTGTGTCTGTTATCGCACGTGGAATTGTCCTTTTTTTAACTTTTTTTTTAAAATTTTATTGTAAGGAAAAAGTATCACTGGATCTTGGAGTTTTAGATGGGTGTGGAGGTTCGTGGGGGGTGGAAGATCATAACAGATCCTTGGATTTTCCTCATGTTTGGTGGACAGATCTAGATTTGCAGATTATTTAGGGGCTTGTTTGTGCTTGTTGTGTTCTTTGGTTGGGTGCATGTTCTATCCTTCTCCTTTTTTTCTTCTCTGCCAAATGTACATGACTTCGTTTTAAGTGGTTGGAAAACCCTGACAGATCAGTGGTGGGTAGACGAATAAGAGTCGCACTATTTAGTGCCTTCCCACACTGTAGACTATTGGTAGATGTAGTGCAGTGTGTTCTCTTTCTGGCCCGGCTTGGGTATTGTGGACACATGATTTATCTTTAGATCTTGGCGTAACCGTTTCGTCTGGTTGATGGAGTGGTAGTCCATTTGAGTTTCCTGGTTATTTGGTAGATTAATGCGATTCTTATTTTGTTTTTTTTGGTGTAGTCTGCTGCGATAATGACACGTGATGGAAGGTGTGCATGATTTTGGTACCTGTGTCGCTGAATATGCCTCTCTGGCTCGCGTGCACGATACCGGTGCTTGTGTCGCTGAATATGCGTATCCTGCTAGGTGTATTGTTGATGATATGTCGTATCACATACAGAACACACGATCGGCGGCGAAGCTCCACGTGATGCTCAAGGACAGGCTGAGGAAACTAGGCTATCCAGTAGTGAATTTGGGGCCCGTACTTAGACGACAAGGTGTTACTTTCAACAAAGTTGTATTCTTAGAGTTTGGAGAAGGTCCGGACAAATTCTGTCATGCTTTTAGGCTTGAAAATCTCTTCAGAGAACATGGCTACGGGAAGGAGCACATCTCAGAACAGACCGATAGTTTTGGTGGCATTCGTTTGTGGACTGCAACGCGGGAGAACAACGAATACTTGCCAGGACAAACACAATTCCAGTTCTTACCGGCCGCCATTAGAGCGGATGCAATTTCTGACGCGTGCCACGACAGTGAGAATGAGTTTGAGATTTTGTTAGATGCACTGATAACCCTATATCCGTGACTATTTATGTGGTATGTTGACGTATGATTTCCGTTTTTTCCTGGGACACAGTCTTTGATGCGTCGTGAGTTGTGTAATGAAGGCCAGGATAAACCTAAGTTCAGTTAGATCTGTTTCAGGACATGCTAATTGTGCTTGGTTTGATGATCATTTAAGATGTTACTATTTAGTAATTTAGAGCCTTAGATTTCCACTTATTCACAGCGTGACATATCAGTACCTAAGTCTTTGTCGTTTCCATTTGTTTGGTGTCGTAGCTCCGCGTTTGGGAACGGATCCTTTTCAGTGATTGTGAATGTCTAGGGGCGATTGTAGCCCTGTGTTTTCCAATCAGCCGACACAGGTATGCAGTTCCTCCTATTCTTCACCATTCTTTTGTGGGCGGAAATTGCGACCCACGGGTAAGGACCAGACATATGGTTGAAGCTCTCCTTGAATTCAGATCTCCACCTTCCGACTCTCTCAAAGCACTGTTGCAGCTTGAAAGCACTTCTGTACCTTTCCTCGCCGCTCCAAAATTCTATTGCTATAGCCCTTGAAAAATGACCACCCGGACTATTCCAAACATGGTAGATTTTTCTAATTGGAAAGCCCAGTCTGATTAGTTCATCCCTGACGCAATTAAAACTCTTGCCAATGATTCCCATGTCGTCTACACTCTCGTAGGGTAAGTTGTGCATGATGCAGGTTGGTGGGTACACAAATCTTTCAGCCATTGATTTCAGTCTGCTTATTTCTTTTCTCTGCTAATGGATCTTTCAATTGCAAGGTATATTCGATTTGGTGATGAAAATATATTTGAAAACCACGCACCTGTAGCTGTGTAGTTATTATAAAGTTTTGCATGCGGCAAGATTTTGCTTCCTTTAGTGAGTAAGTGATGGCAGTTGAGGGTGGTGCGACATTTACTGCAGTGGGTAAATGCAAGGACAGTGATTGGGGGCAGTGACTGCGTTTGGGAGTAAGAAATGACCCTTTAGTTGCCAACTGGAGTAAGTTATCATCATTACTCATCGTTTCTCTCGAATGTTTACTTATTACCGCATAAACCTTGCCCACTTGTATAGTTAAGGAACGATCAATGCAAGCGTAGTCCGTAACGTGTTTGCGTGGTAGTACTCTGTTATATATCTAATATGTTATATCATATGATAATAAATATTTACGGTGTCTGTCCTGAACGCTCCCGATATTAGTTTACCTATTTGATTTTGGGTAGTATTTTGTAGTACTATGGTGCGTAATGTAAGCGTACTCCAAGTGATTAACACAGTTAAGTTCACGCGTACCGTACGCCTTCCTATACGTTGCTCACTCATATATTTATTAGTGTTGTACTCTATTTAAACTACTTTTGTGCTAAACTCCAGGTTGTCATTACGTGCTACAATTCCATTTCTTCCTCGCCATTGTAAAGTTGCAGATCCGAAACGGACAATCATACTTCTGTAGAAGAAACACTTCGTAGCATGTGATTATTTGGGCATGTGCCATTTTGGGTGGCTGGAAACGCTAGAAGGTAGTCTATTGTTAACGCCTACATATCCAGTAGATACTCTTATTGTTTCATCCAGGTAAGAGATAGAGGAATAAATATCATTCCATCCTGTGAATTAATTTATGCATATAGACTGCGAGAGTAGCTATACATTTTTTTTACTTCTGAATGCTGCAGGGGTGTAGGATTGCATCTGCAGTATACCTGAACTGTGCACATAACATTAAAATGGACGACACATATGCCTTTGAAGGTTTCGTATCTGAATATGCATACCCTGCATGATGGATAGTTGACGATATGCCCTACGAGATCTGAAACACCCGTTCAGCGGCGCGCTACCACACGACTGTGAAGGACATGATAAAAAACCTAGGCTATCCAGTTGTGAGTTTGGAACCAGTAACCAGACAACCAGGCTTCGCCTTCAGGAAAACTATAGTGTTGGAGTTTGAAGAAGGCGTGGATAGCTACTGGCCTACCCTTAGGGTTGCGAGCCTTGTTGAAGAAGCGGGTTTTGGAAGGGGACGTATCTCCGAGTGCACTGAAACATTTGGGGGCATTCGTTTATGGGTTGCAACGCGAGGAGATAGCGCATACTTGCCGCAAGATGTGCGATATCGATTTATGCCGACTGAACTGGAAGCGAATGCAGATGCTGTCGCATCTGAAGACGATGGTATGGAATTTGATAGTGTAATGAGCGAACTCTTGAGCTTATACCCGGAACTATTTATGTGGGATGCTCGAGAGTGATTGCTGCTCTCTTCCTAGAACAGTAGTTCCTCATTCTAGTTATACACGTGTCGCTGGTTTAATGTGTTTGGAGATTAAGGAAAAGCCAGTAATAATTGTACTTGGTCCCTTCAATAGGAGGAGAGGAAGAATGAATCACACTCTTGGGTACAATTTCATCCTTTTGCCTCTGGTTGCAGGTCTCAGTTGTCGGCTGTTTGCGTCAATTTTAGCTTGATTTTGTCCATTCGTTGTTGTGTCTTTGTGTCGTGTTTATTAATGGACATTATCGATTGTGATTTCTTGAAGTGAACGCTGTTGTGTACATTTTTCTTTTTTGGCTACCTATCTTTGAGTTCAAGTGTGCTTGGTTTGTTTGTGTGATGGCGAATCTGCGTTCACCCATGTATCGTGATCAGTCGGTTGAGAGTTCAAGCCTCACTTGCTAATTTTTACCCTTTTTAAAACTACCCCGAGACTGTATCTTGCTGTAGTTTCGGTGATGTAGGATCCAGTTGTAATAGGACTAAGCGCAGTTATGCTACTATGATGGTTGCTTGTGAAACAATGCTACCATCAAGCGCCTTACCTAAGGTTTGATGCAATGAGTTCGCTGGCTACATGCTATGAGTCTGTGGTGTGTCGGTTTGTCAGCTACGTTACATTTATTAGCTGAAGAATCTGCGTGTGTTACAGACGCACTACCTGTACCTATTAGGTCCAGCCACTGCACGCTGGAATCAGGTGCAAACTGCCTATATGCAGCACGCTTTGAAGTTGCTACATTCGGCAACCAGGTTTGAACGACCGTTTGAGAGAGTACGTGAGGACAAACAACCTGGGTCTGAGTGCAAAAGAGTCAGTAGAGTTCGGGACATTGGTCTTTACCGGTTGCAGGATGTCACCAGTACTATGCTTCCTGCATTTATCGGTTGTGGGTTGTATGGCGGGACAGTGATTACGTTGCAATACCCAGGTTTATAGTCAGTGGGAAATGGAGAAATGAATCGACCACTTGGGATGATCATATGTGTTGAGATTCAGCACTTGACCTGTCATAAATTCATAGCAGATATCGTGCGACAAATATCGTAAGAAACTTGTCCTTGCTCATTTTCTTTATTGGACATGCACAAGTAAATTCCTCTATTGCCTCAACTATAATTAGAAAAAGTACAGGTCAACGATTCGTAAATTGTTTTTGGATCTATTTTCGTCTTGTTTGCATTTGTGTTCATGTTTAGTGCTCTGGAAGTCCACCTCCCTTTTTCCGAACTTCACGGATACGTAGCTTTTTCTTTCGCAGGCTACACTAGGAGTAGTAGTAATATCTTTAATAATTGTAGCAGAAGTGTAGGATTTGCTAGCCAGATAAATAGCGAGTATTGAATAATCCTCCGATTCATCTGTTTCTTTACGTTAACTTGTTGCACTTTATGGGTGGAAATAATCCCTGCCATAACTTCAAGTGTATAGTCTAAAGCATAGTCATGTTGGATATTGTTTTAATCGTCGTACTGAGTGCATTAAGAATATCAGACTTTCACGATTTCCAATAGCGTTTGAATAACGATGTATACAAGACAAAACGTACATAAGCAAGTGTAATAAATTCAACGTAAGGAATTAAGTAAATCGGGAGGAGTGTCAAATAAATAAGAAACAATATCTGATGTCTTACGGATGCTAATTATAGCCCACTCTCCTCACACTTACCAAGCTTACACTCAATTACACTGACGAGTAACATTAATTACCCTTCAGTTTCTTACCTTATATATCTTACCATTACCACAATAAAAAACCCCGGTAAAAAAAATACTACCTTCGTTTGCTTGTGTTGCGCCTTTTGCTTCCTCCACTCTCTCCTGCTGCGAGTGTTGAGCTACTACCAGCAACATTCTAATTGTAAGCTTTCTACTCTTGACAGCTTTATTGTTTTGCTTCACGGTGTTTGCGAAATGTTCCTAAAGAATGCTGAAGTTTGCCGTCGCCGTTGCCTCATATACATGACATTTAACATCTCTGTGATTAGCTGTTATTTTCTCTTTTTTTGTCTTTTTAAATTTTTTCATGGCCTTTTTTTAAAAAAAGGGGTTATCTCTTGAAGCTTGTCAGCTTATGCCTGTTTACTGATCTGGAGTCCGCTTCAGAGTTGTGCTTCTGTACCTACTTTGATCATGTTACTATATCTGTTCTGTCCTAGCCATGCAAAGGGTCGAGGCTTAATTGGATAACTAAATGTGCCTTCTACTATATACTGAGGGATCCATATCGTATCGTGACTACATTTCGTAGTAATCTTTCAGAAGAAGGCAACTGAAGATATACTAAACAATGATAACCAAACCAGTGTACAGAAAAATGTTTTGCTACAGGTCAACTAAAAATTAGCCAAGTTGGTAAGCGTGGAGTCACTTTTATTCTTCGATTACAAGGTTTTGATTTTACACTATAGTATTATACTATGCGGTAGGCAGTTATCCTACAAGGCGATAATCTGTGCGTAATTAGTATTACATGGTGTAGGATAGTATGCGTTATGTATTTGCATGTCGTTCAAGTTTCCTGGGTTAGAGTTGATATAATAGCTAATTACGAAGTTGTGGAATAGTGGTTAGAAGTTAGAACAATCCCTCGAGCCCCTGACTATTATCTGCTGCCTTCTGCTTCTGGCTCTTGACATTGTCCATGACTAATGATGTGGCTAGACCTGTTTTTCGCTCCTGTTCTTCGCTTCAGTCTTGATACTACGTCTCAGTCTTATATCAACTAGAGTATAGTCATTTGGCGACATTGCTACGCTGCCATTCAATTTGTGGTATGTCCGCAGCCTGTTCAGTGTTTTTCTGCTGACATTATTGGCTCGAGTGTCGTATCCAAGCATTACTCTGATATGGACTATACGGTGCAGGACTGTTAGACATTACTATGGTCGCGTATCGTTGCAGGGGTTGGGTGACAAACAATGTAAATGAAGATAAGGCCGAAGCTATATCCAACAGTAGGCATAACAAAATGGAGCGCTTGCCTTTCATTTACAGAAGCTTCCATGAGGTCAGGATCTATAGCAGGCAGTACTCAGCGGCAAGTAGAGTCTTTTCTAGCGAGGAATACATGGAGCAGATTTTCAAGAGACTTGATGTAGCTGGCAAAGCAGCGGTGTCGACTGTGTGCAAGGCGTGGGCGCGTATGTTTCTACTACATCTCGATGCACCTCGGTGGACTATAGACTATAATATGAGTCTACAAGAAAGGCATCGTAGAGGTCTGACAACTGTTTACAGGGGTCACATTGTTGTCTCACAAAGATGTAGATACCATCTGACTGAAAACGTGATTGCTAAGACAATGCTGCACAACTTCCAATCTGATGCAAGGCTCCCTTAACCGAATTTAGAGGTTAGTGACTGCACCACTGCAGAGGGTGGGGCCAAATACTTTGAGCAGTTCAGCTGGGGAGAGGTTGGCAGGACGCGTGGCATCGCTCTCAGTTTGCTAAGCACGACAGATGTGGTCGTTCTCGACTGATCTGCTGCTCAATTACTGAACCATGTCTGCTGTATTAAAGTACATTCGCCTCATTTTCGGTGATAGCCACTTATGGAAACTATAGCACTATAAGTGCAATATTTTGTACACATATGTTGCCTATTTTTGTATTGTACCTGTCTTGCAGACAACGTTGTGTTATTAGTAGTGTTGATATTTGAGGTTTGCTATTCTTTATTAGGCGAAGCTTCATCTCTACCGATGATACAGGTACTGAAGTAGACTGTTTGATGATAACTGACTAGGTGACTAGGCGTTGTATTCTTGACTGATGACGACTGTTGCTTAGTCTTCCTGTAACTGTTACATACAAACAATATACGGCCAGACCAAGTACATACTATTTGTCCAAAACATGCCTCAGATATTAGTGCCAAGGATACTCAGTCGGAGTAACGTCAAATTACCTGTAATAATCCATATATAGCAACAGTAACCATTATTCCAGCAACAACGACTATCCGCTACGGCAACTTATTACTCTTTAATGCTGTCACTGGAAATGATTCCATCGTACACTAACCAGTCATTCACAGTAATTATGGGTGAGACACAGATCACACCGTCTTCCTCTTACGAATTTACTCAGATCGTTGACAGCATCAAGTGATTTCGTATATTCGATTAGATCTAACTGTGAAGTACGAAGCTATGGTAATTGAGTTGAGGGAATCGCGGATTTTGAAACATTGAGTTAGGGAGAGGCCAGGTATTTGAGATTCATTAAATGCCACTTTTAGCCTCATCTGCCAAATCCACAACCAGACTATTAATTGCTCCCTCTTAAATACGGTCCAGCCCCCTCACTAGAATAAAAATAGGGTTGCGGGATACCATATCCGCATTGCTCTTCTATTGCTCTATTCAGACTTCTTCCTTGCACAGTCTTTGCATCCCATCCTGCGTCTACATGCACCATTGTTTACTCTGTTCGGTTCAGTATTCGGTGCGACGCTGTCAGCGCGCCTACTAAGAAATGTAAGTTTCTTACAGTTCTACATATGTTGTATGTGTTTTACTGTGTAGACGATCTTATACTCCATGGAATGTGTAGGCGATCTTATACGGTGATGAAATAAATGTCAGCCTTATACGTATGACATCTTTACAGTTTGTTTCACAATCGATCCATCACCCGCTATCTGCGTCGCTGTTCTTTTTTGCATTGCTACAATTTGAGCTACTTAAGCCTTCTACTGTTATTCTTTCTGCAGTTGTCAGTTGGAGGTTGGACGGCAAGCCACTGTTTACGTTCTGCTAGCCAGGTGTACGGTTAATGGAGAACGGTGGAATGGATCGGCCGCTTACTAGCACCATGGGAAATGGGTATGGTGGTACAGGGCTGAGGGAAGAGTACCTTTACCCAGCTCAATGCATTATGGTGAATATGCCATATTATATAGAGTTCACCCCTCTGCCATGCATTGTTTGCAAGGAGTTTGGCCCCCTGAAGGACAAGTTAGAAGAGCTGGGTTACCCGGTTACGAGCCTGGAGCCTGTATACAGAGGACTGGAACCATCTTTTAGGCATGCAGTTGTCATCGAATTTGCACCAGGTCGCGACGCCTACGTATCTGCATTCAAGTTGCAGCAAATGTTTGATGCCATGGGCAAGGGGAAGAATACCTTGTACAAGCTTGAGGATTAGAGAGATGGACCGAACCTCTGGGTTGCTACGCGTGAAGATCTCAAGTACTTAGTCCAGATGCCAGATTTTGCCTTAGTGGCATCGTCTAAACGGCACTATGCAATTACTGCAGCCAATGCTTCTCAAGTGTCTCACTACAATGACCTGAGGGGAACTTTGATAGAATTGGACCCAGATTTCTACGCAGACTAAGGGCTGCGGGTAATGTTTTGGTGCTGACTGTTGTTGTTATATGAACTCAAGTGTAGGATTTGGTAGCATCGTAAGTGGTATGACTGTAAACAGAATGAACCTATTTCATAGAGCACCGCTGAATGAAAACATTGAGTGTTTGGGTGAATTCTATAGTCAAAGGTTACTGGTGAAACACTGAGTAAAAGCAGCAGGTACCGTATGGATGTGGCGGTGCTTATACTGTTGCGTTAGGGTCCATACCACTGGGGGACCGTAGTGACTTCAACAGCGCAGGATGGCTTTACACTGCTGCTGTGCATGCCACATGGTAACCCATTAGTTTGGGAATGTAACACTGGCGTGCTATGCAATTAGTTCACTTATAGCACACACTGGCTACTTTTGGCGGCTTCGCGATATGCTGTAGTCCTACTCGCTTGTACCCGCGACGCTGACAGTACCGCACGTACATATGTGATTTGCGTACCGTTCACTGATAGTTGGGTCATGGGGCAACAACTTGTCCTCTCCCGGTACATTTGCCAATTTCTATGTTTGTGTTACTCAACTCCATAATTTTCTTAGCTATTGAAGTAATGAAATCGTAGTATTACGGTTTCTGTTGCATGAATGTAGGTTCGTCTGCTTTTACATGAATGTTTGCTATGTTCTCTCTTGCCTTTAGATTGTTTGCGCGACGAGAGCATGCATGGTGGAATATGAGACCTCATTCATGTACATCCCACTAGAAGGCTGACTAGAAAATGCAAGTCATTTGTATGGTCCCGACACATGTGGGCTCATGGAATCGGAGCTATGCACGGTAGAGTGAGTGTCTGGTTCTCACGTGTTTATAGCTGCGTGTTGTATGTGTTTCACTTCTAATACAGCATATTACTGAAGTCGTTTGTGTGACTATACTAGGCTATGGTAGATTACAATAACGGAACCCAATGTCCTCTATATGCGACTATAGTTTAGGCTTCCGTCAAACTTATTACAAGCACCTATACGTACTTATATTTTCTAGATATAATTATGCCTCTCATCTAGAAATTCAAAAGCTTAGATAAAGTTCCATCAAGATGTGACATTTGGTGGACATGCTTTACACTATCATAAATGTGCATATACCTATGATGTAACTATCTACCTCTATTATGCATTTTGTCGTTCCATGCTCAGTCGTTCATACTATGTACGTACGCTGACAGTTGTTTATTATTGTTTGTATGAATGATAACGTGCTCCCAAAAAGTTTGGTGAATAATGGACTCCTCATATTTTGCTTTGTTTATTAATTTATAGGTCTGTCTTTTAGAGCGCTGAAACTTTCTTGAATTCATACTTAGTAATAGTTTATTAGAACGTTCTCCCTTGTGTGAGTGTCGGTTCGTTTACTTTTGCATCGATGTCTACTACGCTTTTTCTTGACCCTTAGTTATTTGTGCAGACATAACACGTAGTATGGAATATAAAACCCTGTTCATGTGCATGTCACTGCATTACCAGACTGCGTGTACAAATTACCTGCATAGTCCCAACCCACATGATTTTATACAAATCGAAGATACACATGGTACTCCCGACGTTTAGTTTTAATGTATTTATAGATGTATACTGTACTTCTAATGCCACGAATTACTATAGTTCGTTAGGTCTACACTGATCCACTGTTAGATTGTTTGTAGGTGATTCTAGAGTAAGCTCTCTTGCCACCTATTATACACATCTATACATATTGTTGTTCCCTAAGCATCAAAAGGTTATATCCTGGAGCCATGCTTTATCCTATAATAAATGTGCAAGTACCTATAATGTAGGTATTTACCTCTATTATGCATTCGTTAAATCCTCGCCCATTTATACGTAATTCTTTTATGCACGTGCGATGACGCTTGTTTATCGTTATTTATGTCATTGGTAACGTGCTAATACGGGATGTAACGATTTGACTTCCACCAACCAATGTGCTGACGATTTTAGGCAAGTAAACTAGACACCTATGGACTAATGTCTGCGTTCACAACATTATTTACATACATAATTTTACATAATTTTAAATATTGAGCACAGTTTCAGTACCCATGGCTGGATAACCAACAAGACATAGTGAAGTACAAACAAGTTAAGGTCACTATATCAAACGTTCAGTTACGCACCCGTTTAGATATCCGATGTACTAAGTTTAACCTTTGGCTGATGATTTGGCTGATGATTT
Source organism: Agrostemma githago (assembly GCA_958450325.1). Classification (NCBI taxonomy): domain Eukaryota; kingdom Viridiplantae; phylum Streptophyta; class Magnoliopsida; order Caryophyllales; family Caryophyllaceae; genus Agrostemma; species Agrostemma githago. The sequence continues at coordinate 66,110,022 of OY288248.1, read as the reverse complement.
TATCATATGTCGCGATATACTAAGTTTAACCTTTACTGGTAGCTGTAGTTTTCAGGTTTGTGTTAGTGTTTTGCTAGATGGACTGTGTGTGAATCTCGTAAGTAGCTTACTCGTACTGCTTTATCCTTCACAGATATCGCACTTGTCATTGTGCTTTTTGGTTTATGCTCATTCTATCATAGGAATCTATCCTACTTCGGACGTATGACATTGTTTCATTAGCATTTAGTCAGCTGTATCATGGTGTTAAGTTGGTAACATCATACTTTCTTACTTCTGATGCTCGCTGTAGATCAATATCCAAATGTTAGGTTGTGTAAATCAAGATATCCAAGTGCTAAGATGGCGTGTGTTTGACATTCAGGTGCTGGGTGCAGCTTCTACCACAATAACCATTCTGTACTGTCCGCTTCTGGAACGCATAGTTGAGATATTACAGTGGCCAGCTCATAATTACCGTATACTAGACATATCCAGGAGTAGTGCGTATGTGTTGGTGAGGCTAAATTCTGGCACGCTTGTTCTGTCATATGTCGGAGGGCATGCTGCTTCTGTTGTAGAGTCGTGCGATGTTGCTGCACAGAAGGCTGTCCATAGCATTGTCAAGATTTTTAATGTTGTCGTCGAAGACTTAACCTTTGAGAGACAGAGACAAGTAGAGCGTTGTAGTTGACTATACCGGCTCAAGCGTACAGGGCTGGAGGACATTATCAAAGGGAGATACAGGCATGCACTGGAGGAAGATGTACTCGGTAGACCCACGTACGACAAACATGTCCTCCTTGATTATATGTCTCTTCTGCGGAATATTTCTGGACTGTTGCGATACAGGCTACACCGCTTGAGACTGTGCGGCACTCTGCAGGTAGTTACACATTGTGGATTGCAGTCCAGGTTCCTAACGGTAGTCAGTGAAGAGAAGTGTTCATCGGTCCAACCTGTAATACTGCCGCATATACAAAGTGTGAGCTAGCTAAGAAGGTTGTCACCTACCTGATATCTGCTTACAATCTTGAAATCATTGATGTCAATTACAACTCACGCAATGCACAGTTTGCTGCTCTTGTCTGTGATCTTGAGCGAGAAAGTTATATAACAATAAAGGAACGAATTACTGGTATCCTAGGTGTGCCTGGTTATTCAGGCTTGCTAATAGAGTCAGGCGATAGTATGTCCGAGGATGCAGCCCTAGATGCACCAACAATTACTCCCGAGGCTGGGACTGGGCAGGAAAGTTCAGGTGGAGATTTTGCTGTGACTAGGGACGTTGTCGTTTGTCAGGGAGGGCAACAACCTGTCTTTTACCGCGTCCCACACACTCGTGTGTCTGAGAGCAATCATGCGCATGACATATAGGGGAACTTTTAGTTGGTAGTCGTAGGTGTCTTCGCGGTGGATTTGGTTACTGCAACTGCTCTTCTCCCATGTATGTTTGAAAACATTGTTGTTGAATGTAGGATATGGTCTCTACCCACCTACATTTTCGTATTTACAATGACTGGTATTTTTGTTGTGGCACAAGTTCTTTTTAGTTCACTGCGAACCAGCAGCCGATGACTTTTGTTTGATTATCGTACTGTGCAGGTGCTACCTTTCGTTGCATTAGATATTTGGTTGTGTAAGACATATGGACATGCCTGTTCTGGATTCTCGTGCCATTTCGTGTGTGCATAATCTTACACTCCCTAATGAATCCGTGACGAATGACTATATTTGTTATGTTGATTACTCTTATGTATCAACACTACACTACTATCATATAGACGCGCCATTTGCTACCGAGCTTTAGTTCTTCTATGGTGTGTTTGGTGTGCGGCTGATTGCTGAACGTTTATATAGCGGCATGTGTTATATGACAATTTTGACCGAATGGTTTCAAAGATCTACCTGACAGTTAGGTGATTACATATACTTAGCATACGTAGGAGAATCAATGACGCGTTTAGCTCAAGACATTCAGGATTCACAAATTCTAAACCTATAGTGTAAGCTGCACCTTAATCTAGCAGAAGCCACAGTTTCAGATTAGGCAACAGTCTAGCACAACTTCAAAACACATTGCAGGCGACCCATCTAATGTGCATCAATAAGATATCAGACAACATCCTAACATTTAGTTCAACAACGGTTCATCCCTTTTCGAGGAGCGATCATCTAATATTGTTATTTGTAACGTACGCTACTGTTAGGTATACATTTTCTAGTAATCTGCTATTGATCCTTATATCCGTTGATAGACCTGCCACTGAAGAAAATAATTGGGTAGGCAGAAGTGCTGACAGAAGGCAGTATATATTTGACAGTCGTAGAACTATCACACAACATGACGGGAACGAGCATATTCAATCTTTTGCAGATGGAAAGGAAGCATAATAGTTCACGCAGAGAATCAACCAAAAACTGAGCCTTAGATGAATACGAGACCAAAACCCAGATTTGCAAATCAAACACTGAGCACCAAATTTATGTTTAAGTTTAGCAGAAATCGTATACGTCCATCTCTAATAGTCCTACAAAGATGATCTAAACAAACCCCCACAAAGTCTGAGGGAATGCATTAACCTTAGCTTCACATACCTGTGAAATCTCTAACAATTAGTGCCTCGAATTATTTAGAATAACACTAACTCTTGCACCACCAACCCTACAAAACGACTTAAATTATTTCTGGAAGAAACCAACAGATGCATAACATGCATGCGATTTGCAGCTGGAAAACAAGGTTTTAAGCTATAATATCACATTATCTGTTGAGTGAAGTATTTGCGGGCTTAGGAGAATACTGAAGTATTCAAGGGATTGAGTGATAGCTGTATATGAAGTATGCAAGGTATTCTTACAAGTAATGATAGATGGATGCGATGTGAATATTCAGGAAGTTGAGTGTGGCAGTAGGCAAAGGATTGAGGAACGGTGCGGTAGGAAGTGAGGCTATGAAGGGCTACTGGAACGTTTATCGAGGATACTGTACTTGGCTAATGTACGCTGAGCTTAATTAAGTAGAGGAGATTATTTTTATCCTAAAGCTCTAGCTGGCATTTATTTGATCAAGGGGAATAGATGAGTTAAGTAGGGCACAACTTTTACGAGGGGCTTACTGAAATGTAATCGTCACATGAACGTTATATTCTTGACCTTAATATGGACAACAATTGACATGTTATGGGGGATTAACACTAATAGTCATTCACTTCCGGAATATGGCGTGCTTCATTTAATCTACTAACGACACCTTACGTATAAGTCGACCATAACTTGTACCTAATGATAGTGCGATTAGCACAATTGGATTGTAAGCCAATCAGACTTGATTGAAGTAGGTTGCCATTTTGATTACTCTGCATGTGGTTACTGTAGTCAAATTATACGTTTAGTCGGTGACGTAAGTATCATCCCAGACATTTCACATGTTGTTTACACTTGTTAAGATAATATCACAATATAAACCGACTATCCAATGATAGTATCGTTAGTCCTGAGAGATATTGTACCTGAGTGTACATATATCTATGTATTCAATCATTAACGTGTGACATTAGTAATAGGGTAAAGCTGTGGAGTACATGTATGATGTAACTATATATGAGTCATTTTTTTTGTGTACATCAAACTATCACTTACTTTTGCTCACGCGAATGAAGAAATGTTGGGAATATTGCAAGCATACCGACTTAATTTATAAGTTAGAAATGAATTGTGATCATGCAACATAATATAGTTTTACTTAATGCATGATATTGGGAATAAGGTATAGTCGTACAGTACATGTATGATATAACTGTACATGAACTACAATTTGTCCTGTATAGTACATGTATCAGATAACTTTATAGGCGTACTGTTGTACATACTAAATAAAAAATGCAGAAAGTTAAACGTGCACTCTTTATACACTCTGAAAGTATTCTGCCCAATAGGGTAAAGTCGTGTAGTACATGTATGATGTACCTATACATGAGTCCTTTTTTGTGGCGTACAACAAACTATCCCTTACATTTGCTCACGCGAATGAAGAAGTGCTGGGAATATTGCAAGCAATCGGAATTAGTTTATAGGATTTTCACTAATTAGATGTTTTGTGAAATAATACTTAGATCCGTAATTATTTAATATAAATAAATTTAAACTCTAGTTATGAAATATAATAATGTCGTACAATTAGAAATGAATTGTAAGCTCATTCGGAGATCATTCAACATAATCTAGTTTCACTTAACATGTGATACTGGGAATAGGGTATAGTCGTAAAGTACATGTATGATGTAACTGTACATGAACTACAATTTGTTTTTTATAGTACATGTATTAGATCACGAGAACTATAGAAGGACAAATTGTAACATGAATTAACAAAAGGAGGGATGCACAATCACCCTGCTATAAAAAGATTGTGTAGAGGTAGATATTTCTAAACCCTAAACCCTAAACCCTTTTCACAGAAAATGTCTAAAGCCATGTCTAACGTTGAGGCTGTTGACAATTACCAATTTAAAATTAACCAGATTATCTACGAAATCGGGTGTTGTTCGATCGTTTGGTCAACATCGTAGTTCCTGAGACTATACTGCGTCTTATACGAAGGGAACCATCGCTCTCCACTGTAAGCATAATTCTCATCAATTCTGCTGCTCCTGTCTTGGTCCGAGTCCCAGCCGAGAATGTCTCAAGAGGTAGCTGCTATTCTGATTTTATCTTCTCCATGGTTCTCATGGTTATTATTGTAATGTTGTCTGAACTGCTTAGTATGTTGTGTAGATACATTTGGTATCAAATCCGATGAACTTGACCGTTTCAAGACCGATGTGATTGAGCTGTTCAAGAGGCTTCAAGACTTTTTCCAGTGGCGGTTTGTGCTTGAACTCCGTGGTGATGGAGGGGGCCTGCTACTTCCACAGGAGAAGCTTACTATGATTGACCTGTGCTGCGACTACATGGAACAGATCTCACCAATTGGCTCTACATCCAAGGAGGACTAATGCCCTGCTGTAATGGAAGAATCGGTGGACCTCTATCTGAAGCTGTATAAGTAGCTACCGTCTTCTGAATAAAAAAACATTTTGCTATCTCAGGCTAACCACAGGCGCGGGCCTGTTCTATCTACTTTAAGTACGATATGTTGCCACTGTCTACTGCCTAATGCGCTGTCGTGTACCTATTATTGGGACTGAATAGATATGCAATTGCTATATGTTTAGTAAACATGTGTGATAACTTCACGCAAGAAGTTGTCGTCTCCATTTGTTTTGCTGTCGTAGCGTCCCGCTTCGGAACGGTCTCTTCAGTGGGTTTGGATGTCTAGGGGCGATTGCACTTTGGTAATTTGGTGCTTTGGAGAACATAAAATTTGGTTGAAGGTGGAAATGACAGTGATTATCATGATGCAAATCAGTCTATAAAAGAGTCAAAAAGGAAGGTTGAGTTGATAACTTCCTGTATTATACATCTTAATTTGATGAATTCATATTCATTAGAAATTACACTCAGTTTAGTGTAAAGATAACGGACTTCTGTACATAAACTGCGGCAAAATAGCAAAGTGCAGTTACCCCGAAGTCCACATCGAGACGTACAACACTACGCTGAACACTGTCATCTTACTTACGACACCGTACCTCACACCGATACTATACCTCATAGGCAGGATCGAGACACAGCACAACATTTTTACTATCCCGACAGTACTTTACACAATAATGTACTGGTGCTTTACACACACAGGACTTTGCACTGGTGGATGTTGCAGTAGTATTGATGGTTGCTTTTGATTGTCTGCAGTAATTCGTATTACACGGGCAGTAAAATTGCATTCATTCTTTGCGCTTTGTCGCTTACCAAATAATTATCTTGTACACAGCGGTCAGACCCCTTACGTTCCTGTCCTGCGACAGATGCTATATTTGCTATGACACTTGCGAGTAGATCATCTAACGCTGCAGACATTTCTTTGTAATTAGGACGTGAAGCTTAAAAGTCACGAAACTATACACCCATGTGTTACATGTTCTATGCACTCATTTGCAAGAGTACGGGAAAAACGAACGAATAAAGTTTCATGTCAGTCTAACCACGGAAGCACCGCAAGCATTCTACAGTACACACCGTTCACTACAAAACGTTGCACAAGCAAAACCAGCGAGATAATGTTTAAAACTGATAGAGAAGTGCAGAATAAGTGATCCCTCTACTGACTTTCAGTGAGCCACATAAGAAGCCTAAAATATAAAGACCTCTTCCCAACCCAGCAACATCATAGCAATCTTCTGCGCCCTCTTGACACTCTTGCGTGGGAGTTTCTTGAAGTTCCTACCGTCACTTTCTTCTGGTGGACACTCCATGACTTCTAAATGTGTACAGTGCTCCAGTGCATGTTGGCTGATGTGTAGCATTGTCCTAACAATCTCATCTTGAGTCAAGTAACATCTGCATCTCTGTGAGATTGTGATCCCACCTCTGGAAATAGTCATTACGCCATCCTTAAGTTCTCTCAAGAGCTGTCTATTATAGTGTGCATTCCATTTTGGCGCATCTGGATGCAGCAAGAACATTCGTGCCCATGTCTTGCATGCAACAGCTACATTGGCCTTGTCACCGGTCCAGGAAAGGCATTCAAAGATTTTCATCATAATATCTTCATTAGATAGGACACCTGATATCGGTGGAGACAGTCTGCCGTGTATTTGGATGTTGTGATCCTGTCAGAATATAAACTGTAAGTGACGCACATTCCTCTGCTTTCTTCTTAACACTTCCTCGAGTCTATTAGTCTGCTCATTATTCACAACCCACCCTCTGCACAAGAGCTTAACCATTATCAGATCTGAGAGCCTGCATCATTGAATGGCCGAAGTAAAACAGGATTAGCTGCAGAGTGGAAAGTATACGTGAGGGTAACTTGGTTAGCACATGAAGAGAGAGGCTCAAAAGAGAGGTGGTTCATAGGCACAGCTGTAAAATAGTAAGCCCGGGTTTTAGTTTGCAGAGAAGGACAACGGGCCCACACATGACCATCAACAATAGACTCAATGCAGAGACGGGTCTAACACACAGACAGTGTGTAAGAAATGGGGTACAGTCACTACTCTTTTCCAGCTTTTTATTCTGCCTTATAAGCACTGCATACCAGCTTTCTCAAACAACTTGAAAATGCTACAGGTAGACCATCAAAGATAACGAGAGACATTACATGAGTCCAAATGGTCTTTACTCTTTAGCTACTTTATACACAGGAATAGTAACAGAACATGAGTTTGTTTTCGAGGACCTTGAACGAGGGCTGGATAATTCTAGTAAAACTTTACCAAATCATTGTGTAAAAAATGCACTACCATTATTTCAACTTGAACTGGACGCCATTAAATTATTATCTATTACTGGGGCATACAAACAATCGTTACTTTCTGACCTCCTGTGGATGACAGTCGCAGTAAAATAATGATCGTAAATGGAACCAACGTGCACTTATATGGTAATACGAGAACAGCGTAAGCATAATCTCAGGCAGAGCAGGAAAAAACCGAAAATATTAATAGACAAAGACACTAAATACAAAAGCCACACATACTCGAGACTACCAGATGCGAGTCTCGCTCTATAGAGCAAGCATAATATTGCACACGCTGCTTCAGCATCATGAAGTGATTAAATCTATAAATAGAGAACCCAAAACGGACATCTTGGCAAGAGAAACCAGACAAATTGTAAAGATACTGCAATACTCTAAAACAGTTAGCAGTTAATAAAAGTGGACCCAGATCACTTTGCAAAGACAACGAACACAGCAGCACCATCTAGCACGATCTGGGCATTGATGTATAAGACAATGTATTATCATACCTAGGATGGTGTATCCAAAGTGTTGCTCGTGTGCATGTGCAGTGGCAGCTTACTGGAGAACGATAAAGGAGGTAATACAAAGAGGCAGAGTGGTGTGTAGAAGATCAGTGAGGTAATACTCAGCACCATGCTATTAATGTTAGGTTAATTAGGTAGTTGAGAGAACAGTTAATGTTATGGAGAAGTTAAAAACCTCTGTGACTGCCTTGACAACAATTTTAAAGTCTAATGCTGAAAATTCGACAATTGGATTTGTATATATCGCTACTTCGCCTCTTATCATTTTTTTGGAAGAATTGTCTGAGAGGAATTACCCAAGCAACAGCATCTCGAAATCGCGTGTGCAAAGCACACACAAGGAGATCTCCTGAAAGACGGCTCCTTATTAATTTTATGGAGAACTGGGTAGAAATGAGAGTAAAAGTGGTATCGAACCTAATATAGAAGTGAAAATAGGAGAAGTATACAAATATAGAGAGGGCACGTGTCTTATAAAAGACAGATACAAAACAAAGTTGTCACTTAAGGTTACAAAAAGCACATAGAGTGGTAGCGAAGATGCGGTCTCTCAATAAGGTATTAAGAGACCGTTCATTCCAATAGTTGTCATTATCTTCTAGTGCATGCCTGCTCCTCCCTCTTATCACATTCTCTAACTTTGTGCATTCAAGCCATTCAACTGATTTAGATCAATAGGTGGCACAAGACGTTGACAAACATGACACATTAAAGAGTAGTTTGTCGTTCCAATTTTAAATACTGCGGATTAGATTACTAAGGCCAGGAAGAAGATGTTTTTTGCCTCGCATCTCTTCCAAAGCAATTCTAGATGCGTTTCACAAAGTCGTGTCGGAGATAGTGACGTTTCAAACGTTTGCAAAGTCATGTCTAGGCTCGTGTTTCCTCCAAAACAATTATAGTTACGTTTCACAGGGTCATGTCTAGGGAGCAATGAAAGCGAGGCTGTAGCGCGTACTTGCAGTAGCCGTAGTTACGTAATTTGATAACCAAGTCATTCAAGAACAATAACATCTATCGTTCTAAGTAATCCTAGAGCTATGAGCTATGCTGTGATGATAGCTCTCTCGCCGAATTGCTCAACGTAGACAGTCGTAGTCTCTGCAGAGGTAGAACCAGTAATGTCCAAATGAGGTGTAGTGCTCAGTGCCTCCACCTGGAAAGTATGCATCATTCTCTTCGCGAGGCTATTGTTGGTCAAGTAGCATCTGCACCTGCGCGAAACCACAACTTCATCCCGAATGGTAGTTGTTATACGAAATTGTTGGTTTCTTTGTAGGAGTCTATTATAATTTGCAGCCCACCGAGGCGCATCTGACCTTAGTGCGAACATCTGAGCCCATCGCTTGCAGACAAGCGATATCACTGCCCTGCCAGCCACATCAAGTTTTAGGAATATCTGCTCCATGTAGTCCTCGTTGGAAAGGACTCTGCTTACATGCGACTACCGCCTACCATGGACTATAACTTCATGAGGACGATTGTAGATGAAATGTAAGCGCTGTAACTTCTGTTGCCTGCTATTAGCTATGACGGCATTCCTATCCTCGTCTACATTGTTTGTTATCCAGCTTCTGCAATAATACGCAGCCATGCTAACATTCGAAAGGCCTGTACGGTGGGACTACATGTCAGGATACTGGTCGGAAACAGGTAGTTGCACAGATAATACAGAAATAGGAAGCGAGAAAAATTTTATAGTGTAAATAATTGCTGATGATGTGACGAACCAACATGAGGCACTTCGTGTCACATACAACATCCATCCTACTTTTATTACCTCATTTATTATCTGGGTAGATCCAAGGAATGGTTACGAAGAAGTTGATGTCTTTAGAAAGATGCTATCATTTTTCCGTGAAATAGGAGTGACAACTCAGGAAAATCAAAGCGATATACTGACATATAGAATATAAGCTATGAATGCGGACATACATGAGAAAAAGAGAATGGGCGTCGTGGTCATTGGCGACAAAACTGACTCCGAGCATACCAAGAGTTGCTCGCATGGATGTGGTTGAATCGTTACACCAACATCAGCAAGGTACATGAACACAACTTTGAATCAAATTCTAAATCACTGAACATGAATGTATTTCTAAGCTTAAATGAAGCATATACGCACACAAGAAAGGAAGAGAGCAATAAGAACAAAAGGAGGAACAAGAGTGTGAACAAGAAAAGTAGAAGGAATTTATATAAGAGAATAAAGCGTCATGCACTTGATGCGGCGATGCCGAGGCACACTGACCACTATTTGGGATCATTTCGTGATCTATGTCAAGTAAAACAGTGGAGGGTGTGCAGTAGCAGAAAACTTACAGTTCCAATCGGTCTTGATGGAGGTCCAACAAATGCAACAGACGAGTTTTGGGAGAGTAAAAGATGTACTGTTTTTTTTTTTCGTGAAAATTGGGGTTTAGTAATGGCTTAATGTTCAGGGAAGGGGGAGGGAAAAAAGGGGGTTGAGGGGCATCTGTGAGGAGGGCAGCTGAATTAGTACAATTAATCTCTTTATCTGAGCTGATTTGACATGGGGTGTAGGCAAGTATGATAGGAAGTTGTAGGCATTAACTCTACCTTTAGTTAGTAATTACAATCTGTCCATAGTTTTGTTGCAGTTCACATTCCGGTTGCAAATATCAGTTTAGATAGCAGTGATTCGAAGCTTTACTTTTCTTTGGTTGTTCTCCCATCGTGTTGTCTTACTTTTTAAATATATAGGAGTAGGGTGCCGCAAGAAGATGTTATTTGGCTCGCGTCTCTTCCAAAACAAATCTAGATATGTTTCATGAAGTCACGTCGGATATAGTGATGTTTTGAACGTCTGCAAAGTCACATTGTGACTCTTAGGAAAAAAATATATTGATTGGTTATAGTGTACTAAGCGGTGAACATGTCACTAATATGAACGTGAGGTAACAACGTATTGTATGGTGGAGACGTACTATTATACTTTGCGTCAATCGGCCGAGAAAGTAAAAGCTTAGGCGCTGAGCCAGTTAACTTGTAATGGTAATGTTCGGTTGATATCCAGTTTCGATTGCGTAGGCTTTATATATATACACAAATATATATTAGAGCCAGTACTTACGAATATGTCGTTGAGATAGAGCAAACTGTTCGGGTGAGGCTCATTGCACTGCCACTTCACGAGGACCTAAAGTTCATAATAAGTTGGATTTAAAGAGTAATGACAATAGTAAATGTGTTACTAAGACATAGAAGGGAAGTCGTAACAGTAGTTTCAGCATACCGATGTTTGTGAAGTTTGGTACGACTACGTGACGGATTCTTTTTAATCGTTGTGTGAAAGATATGCTAATGGTTTACGTATCGCAAATAATATCCACCAAGTAACAAACTAAACATGTAACAGTCTTATAACGTAACGAAAACAGAATACGGAGTACGCTTGCACTGACTGGCAAAGAATTATGGATAACCACAAAGAGTAATCATTATTACTTCCTTCAATTGACAACTAAGGGTGGGATAATCAACAACCCACAAACCGTATACGAAGGGAACAACAGTAAATTCCACCAACCACTGCGCATGCCTTTACCCCTTCCAGTAAATATGCCTTTACCCACAACTGCCATCCCTCACTAACTAATGCAAGAACAATCTGTTACATGCAAAACTTCCACAGAACTCTAAATCTATACTTACTTAGTTTTTAATTAATTGTTCACAACCATAACAACCAAATTCTGAAATTGAAAGGTTCTTTAGCAGAAGGTCAGAATCAGCAACTCGAAATCAATGGATGAAAGATTCGTGTACCCACCAACCTGCATCATGCACAACCTACCTTACCAAAAAAATGAGCAACGATCGAACCATTGGCAGGAGCTTTAACTGCATAAGGGACGAACTAATTAAGCTGGGATATCTGGTGAGGAAGATCTACCATGTGTGGAGTGGCCGGAATGGAGACTTTGGGAGAGCTATAGCGATAGAATTCTTGGGCGGCGATGAAAGATACAGCAGTGCTTTCAAGTTGCAGCGATGCTTCGAGAAGGTGGGAAGGGGGAAAGATGGGTTCAATGAAAGCTTCGACAGCATGTCCGACCCTCACGTGTGGGTGGCAACTACTGCCGACGAACGACTGGTGAAAAATAGGAGGAGCTGCATATATGTGTCCGACTACTGGAAGACACAGGGTTACAAAGACGCGGACACGGACAACTTTTCAACTTACGTTTGCGTGTTCAATCTGCTGAAGCATCACTGCCCCGAATTTTACGTCTGAAAAGTAACTGATGGTTTTTCTGATTACTGAATGTTTTGTCATTACCTTGTAAACTTCTGTCGGTATGTCCCATCTGAATTATTGTGGATCTGTTAATTTAAACCATCGTATTCCTAAATTTGTAACGGATAATTTCACAAACCGTGTTGTTTGCGTTTTCAATTATGCTCCACATCGCTATTTAGTCATTGCATTGATGTATGGCTGTGTATGCAGTAGTGTAGAACAGTCTGCACTGTCGTCATCGTGTAGTTAGTGGATGATCAAACGGTAGTGTTGATAGCCCATAAATACTCAAGGTGTTGATACTGGGGTTCAACGGTGGGAAACAGGCGCGATGTTGGGTAAACTGATGATAAAATATGGAGTCATAAAATCAAAAGATCACACGCACGAAATAATGATGTACTAAGTTTATATTATCAGCACAAATTGGTGAATATCTCATTGAAAACAACATTAGTTGTTGATTGAGCATTGAATGGATCTTTATTTAGAAGTAATACTTTAAGACCCTTCTTCCTGGTGACCCTGGAAATAGCCACGTAAAGCTCCCCGTGAGTGAAGACTGGTTTAGGAAGAAACAGACCAACGTTTGAAAGGGACTGCCTGTTCAACATCAGTGCCAATAAATGCAGCGACATAGGCAACAGTCGATGGACTAACTGTGAAGCAAACTTCAAAGCAAGTTCGTGAAATATAAGGGACATACTAATGGTTCTGTTCAACATCAGAAAACCAAAAAGCAAAAACAGAACAATTGTTGTGGATGTAGTTCCAGCAAAAAGTATCCCGCTCCTTGTACAGGTCTGATGCCACGTCCTTCACATCTCATATGATGTCTGCAACCCGCAGTACCTCGTAAGAGATGATGTTTTTTACACGGTAATCTGATGGAGCCTGGACTGCTGTCGCAGAAACAACAGTCACTTTGCTTGATTCTCTAGCCTGCAAAAGGGCAACATACAACTGTCCATAAGAGAAGCAAGGTCTTGGAAGGTAGACTGCAACCTGGTCTAGGGTATGGCCCTGTGATTTATTAATAGTCATTGCAAAGCTTAACCTTAAGGGGAATTGATTGTGATAGAAGCTGAATGGATAGTTAGAAGACTCCGACGGTTCCATTCTGATCCGTGGAATGAAGACGTGTTCACCACTATGATGACCAGTGGTTACATTCGACTACGTTTGGGAAGAATTTTTTGCATATAAGTCTAATTTCGTTGCACAAGCCCGACAATGGAAGAAGATTTCGAAGCAGAATCACTGGGCAGTTCTCTTTAAGAACAAGTTCGTACGAACTCATGCCCCCAGGACAAAGTTTATTTATAAATTCAGCAGGGTAAATGTTGCAGTTATCAGCAGGCAGTGTGTCGTATCCTCTGTACACAATAGCTGTTCCAGGAAAACTGTCTATGAGTAGTGTGTTAATAGCATCGACGTCCTCATTCATGGGTGTCAGTATTGACCTCTGGATGAACACAGCGATTCCCAAAGCCTGGACATCAGCTTCTGGATAGACTGCATTCGCTACTATAGTAATTAGATCCGTCTCTTCACCACTTGTATGCTGTATAACTCCCTCTGGTAATACAACCAAATCAGAGTCTTCAGTCTGAAGGTCACCGTTTCCTAAAGATAAAAGGTAAGCACAGAACAGTGGGTCAGTCTGAGCATGGAGGTTGATCGTTAGCTGGAACTTGATAAGCTGGGACCATATTGACGAAGACACCACGCTGGAGTTGACAGCCTCTCGCATGGTTTTATGTGGAACTATGGGCAGTACTTGCCGGAAGTCGCCTCCAAACACTATTTATTTTCCACTGAAAATCACATCTGGATTACACAGATCACGCAGCAACTTGTCGAGTGCTTTTACCGCTTCCTTCCTAGCCATTGAAGCTTCATCCCATATAATTAAACTGGCCGCTTGGATCAGAGCAGCCAAACCCCCTTGTTTTGGAACATTGCATGCGAGTGACTTGTCTAGCTTTAGAGGGAGTTTAAACCTTGAATGGGCGGTCCATCCAGACGGAATGTTAGAGGCCGCAATTTCGGACGTGGCTGCGGGCAAGACAATATGTCCAAGTAACCGGACTTCGGCGTACAAAGCGTTGTATAGATATGTCTTACCAGTGCCACCAGGCCCATCCACAAAAAAGGCTCCAGGGAGTTCTTGTTTCACATGCCTAATTATAGTATCGAAAGCGTGCTGTAGTTCGGAGTTCAGTGAACAACGACATTTCAAACACTCCTCCGGTACAGGTGCAGCAAGTGCGTCAGCTATATCTTTTATTCGCTGTATTACAAGATCCCGTGGCTCTACCAATTCGTCAAGATCGTACAACTTGAGAGACTTACCGGCTTTCTCCAGATACTGTTCCACGCTGCAAACTGTGAGATTATGGACTGCACGTGCATCCCCTGGGTTTTCTACCAGGAAATCTTCAGATAACGAACTGTAGTATTTGGTCCACAACGCCTGTGGATCTCTGGGATCACAGTATATGAGAATGGTTGCGAATAGGCGTCGCAAAGCAGAGGGCATCTGAACAGCCTCCGCTTCATTGAGGCATAGTTCAACCATGTTACTGTCTTCTATCAGTCCAAGCTCAATAGCAGCTTCTTGGTATGTTGAACACTGTCGACCCTTTACAATCAAGAGATCTTCAAAAGATGTAGGTGCATGTACATGGGTCAGCAGTAACCTTAAGTAAAAGTGTTCTGTCTCCGATGGTGATACAAAGACAGACCTGCCCAGCACAACAGTACTGTTTTTCCTCCTGAACCATCGTCGTTGGGATGCATCCCACCAATAGTATTCAGAAAAGTCAGCGTAAACGTATTCTTCGCCAACCTTACCAGTGTTCTCCTTATTGACTCTGAATAAGTCAGTTAATGGCGTTCTTAGCCTCTTTTCCTCAGAGACCACATGAGATAATGTTTCATGTGGTTTCATCTGGATTGACTGCATATCTTGGAGATGAATTGGTAATGCCATTACCGATGGATGCATCTCAAACAGATCAAAGCTGAATATGCGCCAAATCGCTTCTATCGGGGACACCCAACGACCAGACTGATACTCGTTGATTTCATCAATCACTTTCTCTTCACCTTCCGGTCCAATGGAAAAAGATATTTTGTCATGACCCTTGTAGACATACTTGTAAAGATATTTCACTGCCTATATGCTAGAGCATACTTCCACATTAATATGACAGTCGAAGAGGTCAAGAAGATACGTGTTATATTGAATAACCCAACGATTGTCTAGATACTGACCTCTTATTTTAACTACCTCACCAGTACTTTGGCGTTTGTAGACTGGGTACCCGCCATCAGTGTTTGTGGTTTCAGCTGCGTATGGCTTTGGGTAGCCGGACTTACACTGGCCTACAGTTTTTTTGTGCTTCATGCATGGACAATTAGGGTTCATCTTACCGCATGGTCCATGAATCATATGTTTTAGCACAGCCTTATGTTGACTTTCGTTCGCTTCTGGAGGAATCTCAGCACCGACAAACCTCTCAAAATCCTCTGGACAGTTCATCTTACTGTTTTTCTTCATAATCAACAAGAGATGTGCATGTGGAAGGCCTCGTTTTTGGAATTCAACAACATAAACATATGCAGCGACTTCGCCAAATATTTTCTCGTCAATAAGTTTCTTCTTCAGTACTATTAGCTTAGATCGGAAAACTCTGGCTACTAAATCTGGCCGGTTCTGGGCTTCCTCTCCTTGAGCTAATTCATTTTTTATTTCAGGCCAGTTTGTGTTGCAGGTTATTGTTATGAAGAAGTCTGGCTTTCCGTAGCGCTGTACAAGAGTTATCGCATTTAAATAGCGCTGCTGTATATCTCTAGGCCCTCCAATGTAAGTTGCTGGAAGGATCACACGCTTTCCAACATTAGCAGCACACTGCTCACCAGCGTCAATCGTGTCAAGTATTCCTTGGTATAGTTCAGAATGTATCACATCCTGATTGTACCGAACGAAGTCCAGGCGAGAGTTCTTTAGTTTGACGTACATGTCAACTACATACTGTTGCAGGCATCTTCCAGCCCTTAGAAGCATGTTATTTGGTATGTGCTGCAGCCTGTAAGCATACTATGCTCGGCAAGGTAGGTTACGCTCGAGTACCGACGACTGTCTAGAACACCCTGAGTTTATAGGATACGTTGATAGTCGGATTTGTCGCCAATCAAACCATCAAACAAACCAACTAACCTAAACTAAAATAGCAAGGGTAAGTCGGGTCGAATCCTCAAGGAGATCGGGAATGAGTACTAGTTCGGTCTCGGATTACAAATTAGCTACGCGAATCGAGTGATAAGAGTGATTGAACTAGATAGACTAACTAATAAATACATAAAGAAACTAAAAATCTAAAACAAGATAAAGAACTAGAAAATTAAAGACACAAAGAGATGAAATGATGTAATCAAATAAGAAAAAGTACTAAGGGACGATGTCACCCACGACTTATTCAAATCACGGTAACGAATGTCGAATATCGAGGAAGTCGAGTTCTCGGACAAGGACAAGGCACATTCTAGGTCGGTCACCTCCCTTCCGGGTTCATGAAACGACTAATTACCCCGTTTACCTCCCTCCCGGGTTCGTAAGACGGAATCCTAAGGTCTAGACCGGAGACTCACTCCCGTGATGTTCCCCAAACTAACCCAAGTCAATGAAAAGCACGCTAATCGAAACTAGTGTTAAGGATACCCCACTTAATTCCCACTCCCGTGTTCAACTAAGTAGAGTAAGGCAAGGTAAAAGGGTAAAGTTGACAATCTATCTTAATCGACTCCCGTCGATGACCAAGGGATAAGATTCGACCCAAACTCCAAATACCAAGGTTAATCCATAAATCCCTAACACGTCCTCATCCAATTACCCAAATAAACCGATACAAGGCATACAATCGCACAATTTAAATAAATCGGGGATTCATCGACCCCTAGTGGGAAAACTACTCACTACACATAAATATTACACTAATACAAAAACCAATAATTATTCTAAACATAAAAATAAGCGTAATGAAATAGTAAAGACAATAACTTTGACTAATGAAATAAAATAAAACTAATCTAACATAAAACAAACTAATTAGTCAACATAAATATAAAACACACACTTAGAGTCGTATTACTAAACACAATAAACTATAAAGACATAAACTTTAAGTCATTAACAATCTAAACATCAAATAAGAGAAAATCAAAGTAAACAAAAAAGAGATAGAAAATTATACCAAAAGAGAAGAATTACTAGAAGTTGAATGTTGAAGGAGAAACGATTAAATAAGCTAATTAAAACTAAAATTTAAATAAAATAAAAAAGGAAGAGAAGGCTGCCTGCTGCGTTCACTGCTTCTACCCCTAAAACCCTTTGAAAATCTCTACTTTCTACTCTCTACTCTAAACAAAATCAGCCTGGTTCTTCTCTCACAAAATTGAGGGTTTTATTGTTCCCCTCCAACAAACAAAAAGACTAAAATGACCTCCACTTAAAATATGGAAAAGATATAAAACTGAGGGACTGAAACGTCATAGTCTTCTTCAAATAGGACAAAACAATCAAATTAGACATTGAGCACGGTGGATTGGTTACGCACGGTCAGATTAGCACGGAAGCTCCGTCCCTAAATCGGTTACGCACGGCTCGACGTGCGTTCGTCGATTTCGTCGGAATCTGGGCTTCATCTCGATGTCGACGGTCTGTGTATGACGGTGGTCGGAACGGAATCTGGTCGAAGATTGACGGAGTGATAGCCAGAGTTAACTGCTGCTGCGACGGAAACGGGGGAGGAGATGCGCGCCGGTGGCCGTGCTCCGGCGAACCAGTGGTGGTTGATTGAACTAATGATGTTCAAATAAAAGGGATGATTGATGATGAAGGGTGGAGGTAATGAAGGTTTTGATTATTGATATAAGAGATTAATGGAGATGATGGAGATATTGATGGTGGATTGAAATGGTGAATTTGATTGAAGGCAGGGGAGAGTTGAGGAGGGAAATGAGATGGTGATGATGAAGACGGATGGAGAATGATGAATTGAGGTAATTGATGGTTAATGGGGACGGTGATTGGATATGATTGATTGTGATGATTGAAGGTATGGAGGATAAATGGTATGGTGGTGGTGATTGAGGGGAATCGAAGAGGATGGGTGAGTGAAGGGGAGCAGGAGAGTTGAAGTGGGTCAAGGTCCACCTGACCTTTGACTACTTCTCTTTTAAGTTTGATCCGTCTCGACACGCCTTGTTCCGTCTTGACTCGTTTCGTTCCGTCTTTCTTGATTTCTTCTATTAGTTCTCCGGAGTCGGTACCTACAAATACAAACGTAGACACGCAGTACCAAATTCTCGAGAAATATAATAAAATTACTATAATTGAACTAAATACGACTACTAAACTAATTACACAAAAAAGGGCAAAATATTAACAAATCGAGTTATAAAATCGGCCAAATAAGAGTCGAAATGTGAGACAAAAATAGGTAAAATCATGAGTTATCAACCTCCCCACACTTAACTCTTACTCGTCCTCGAGTAAGCTCAAAAGACAATTACGACCCATAAATAAATAAATAAAACATAGAAAACAAAAACACGATATATATACAAAAACGAAAATAAGCAAATATAAACAAATGAGTCACAAGTTTCCCAAATCAAAAGTAACGATTCTAAAATCCAACTAAAATAAAGAATATGAATGTTAAAATTACTTGATCGGTTGCGAAAATTATTATTACATATTTCTTGGCCTCGGTCCATGCTATGTCAGGATGTGAGACGGAGGTGGAGGGAGATCTCCCATGGAGTTATCGACAAATGTATACATGTCTCGACCCCTCGAACAAACAAAGGGCTAGGGTCGTCCTAATCACCCAAATGGCATATGAAACGATCCAAAATGAAGAATAAGGATAAACAAAAATACTCGGGGGAGGAATCGTCTTTCTTTTTCTTTTTTTCATTTTTTTCATTTTTCCTTCTTTCTTTTTCTCCTTTTTTCATTTTTTTTCATTTCTTCATCTCCCCCTTATTCTTTCTTTTTGAGTTTTCGAGATTTTTCTTTGCTTGTGTTTGATGTTTGAGCTCTTTTTTATGGGAAATGAATGTAAAACTCAATATCAACTCTTATTTTGTGATCGAGTATTTTTGTGGGATATAGGATCGAAAAAAATGATAGATAGCCACTTGGGTAATAGTCACCTAGACAAATATGCAATGCCAAAATCACAACAAGGGAGGTGAAAGGTGGAAACAAGTGAAGGACACATCCCGAGCGACTTATAGTAGGAGGACAATCAATATATAATAATAAGAAACAACCAATAAGTAATAGAAAAATCCATACTCTTTAAAGAAGTTGAAAATTAGAAAAATAACTTTATCAAGGAAAACAAGTGAACCGAAAAACAAAAATCTTTTTGGAATTTTTCATTTTTTCACTTTTTAGGATTTTTTCAAAATTTTCAAAAGAAAAACACAAAAACGACAAAAATCACAAAGACAAGAAAATAAAACAACAAAACAATTGACACAAACTACAATCCCACAACAACACATATTTACAACACAAAACGCCTCCAAGGAATCTCCAACAAGAGTATCAACCACAAACTCCTCAAGCACAACACAACCATCAATCAAGAATCGACCTCCCCACACTTGAAACGAACATTGTCCTCAATGTTCAAAACTAGGGAGGGAAAGGGAGGGTAAGAGAATACCCTTTAGAGTATAAGTCTTCCCCACACTTGATCGATTTCATGTCTCTAATCCATTTTGCTACATTGTGGTTCCTTACTAGAGATACCTACAAACAAAAACACAGACAAACAAACAAAAACATAAATATGTACAACAAACTTGGGGTGCCTCCCAAGAAGCGCGGTTTTAAGGAAACCGCCAAACCTACAAATCACTCTTATCTACTTAGTGCCCACCAAGGATCTCATTAATTTGTCAAACGAGGTAGACCAATCCTCATTAAAGTGGTCATAAGGCATCTTAGTGGATAAACATGACCAAATAAGATAGGAAGGAGAGGTTGAAGGATGAATGAGATGCTTAAGAAAAAAGGTAAGTAACCCAAAAATTTCAAATTCATCAAAGTACTTGGCACTTGTTTTGATAGTCTTAAGAGGTGGATTAAAACCTTTGAAATTTTCATTGGTAAAATTAATGTCATACCCATCCTCAAGACACTCTATCAAGTCAACCTCAAGTGGCAAGCAAGTAACATCGGCCTCAAAGATAGAATTGACAAAATTCTCATCAACATACATGGCCTCAAAGGAAGGGGTAAGAGAAACAAAGTCTACATAATCAATAGATGAAGGGGAATCATCCTCAATATAAGAAAAAGACTCAAATTTCTCTAAAATGGGCTCCTCGAAAAGATCGATATCCACATCCCATTTATCCTCAAATACCCCCACGCTCTCAACTATCTCCACAACATTCTCATCAACAAAATCATCATCATCATCTATAAGCATCTCAAAATCATTCACATTCTCATGGGGAAGGGGAACATGATGATAATCAATATGAGATCGAACATAAGGCACATCCACAAGAGAAGAAAATTTCACATTTTCACCTATAGCATCAAACATTGAATAGTCATTAGGTTCAACTCTAGCTTGTGGTCCTCTCTTAAATGCCCAAATAGAATTTCGATTCTCATCGGCATTAGCCATGGCCTCAATTAAAGCTCTAGCCTCATCAACGCTCAACTCATCAAATGCTCCTCCGGATGATATATTCACAAGGTTTCTAAGAGAAGGAAGCAAATTATCAAAGAAAATAAGCATGATTTGGCAAGGTGAAATACCATGGTGGGGACAAGCTCTCAACAAACCCTTAAATCTACCCCAAGTCTCACTGAAAGTCTCAAACTCGCCTTGTTGGAAATTATAAATTGCACGAATCCGTTGGGCGGTTTTAGAGGGAGGGTAGAATTTGTTCAAAAAGGCTTGAGCTAAGTCATCACAAGTGCAAAAAGTAGAAGAAGGGTGAGAGTATAACCATTTCCTAGCTTCACCCTTGAGACTAAAGGGGAAAAGTATGAGTTTGGTGGCTTGGTCCGATACTCCCTCCATTCTAACTAGAGAACAATTCGCCTCAAATGTCTCTAAATGGTCAATTGGTTCATCACTCTCTAAACCACAAAAGACATCTCGTCGAATCAACTCAATAAGACCTACATCAAATGCATAAGCCGCTTCCACAACCCCAATATTAATAGGCCGGTTAACATGAGTAGGGTTGGGTCTAGTAAGGTCACGTATGCTAGGCATCGTCATGTGTGCACAAAAGAGTGACTACCAAGAAACAAGTCACAAGATAAGAGGCAATGCAACACACAAGCATGCAACAAAAAGCAGGTAACAAGTAACCAAGCGTAGTCTAATAAATCTAAAACTAAACTAATATCAAACCAATGATCTCCCCGGCAACGGCGCCATTTTGATAGTCGGATTTGTCGCCAATCAAACCATCAAACAAACCAACTAACCTAAACTAAAATAACAAGGGTAAGTCGGGTCGAATCCTCAAGGAGATCGGGAATGAGTACTAGTTCGGTCTCGGATTACAAATTAGCTACGCGAATCGATTGATAAGAGTGATTGAACTAGATAGACTAACTAATAAATACATAAAGAAACTAAAAATCTAAAACAAGATAAAGAACTAGAAAATTAAAGACACAAAGAGATGAAATGATGTAATCAAATAAGAAAAAGTACTAAGGGACGATGTCACCCACGACTTATTCAAATCACGCTAACGAATGTCGAATATCGAGGAAGTCGAGTTCTCAGACAAGGACAAGGCACATTCTAGGTCGGTCACCTCCCTCCCGGGTTCGTGAAACGACTAATTACCCCGTTTACCTCCCTCCCGGGTTCGTAAGACGGAATCCTAAGGTCTAGACCGGAGACTCACTCCCGTGATGTTCCCCAAACTAACCCAAGTCAATGAAAAGCACGCTAATCGAAACTAGTGTTAAGGATACCCCACTTAATTCCCACTCCCGTGTTCAACTAAGTAGAGTAAGGCAAGGTAAAAGGGTAAAGTCGACAATCTATCTTAATCGACTCCCGTCGATGACCAAGGGATAAGATTCGACCCAAACTCCAAATACCAAGGTTAATCCATAAATCCTTAACACGTCCTCATCCAATTACCCAAATAAACCGATACAAGGCATACAATCGCACAATTTAAATAAATCGGGGATTCATCGACCCCTAGTGGGAAAACTACTCACTACACATAAATATTACACTAATACAAAAACCAATAATCATTCTAAACATAAAAATAAGCGTAATGAAATAGTAAAGACAATAACTTTGACTAATGAAATAAAATAAAACTAATCTAACATAAAACAAACTAATTAGTCAACATAAATATAAAACACACACTTAGAGTCGTATTACTAAACACAATAAACTATAAAGACATAAACTTTAAGTCATTAACAATCTAAACATCAAATAAGAGAAAATCAAAGTAAACAAAAAAGAGATAGAAAATTATACCAAAAGAGAAGAATTACTAGAAGTTGAATGTTGAAGGAGAAACGATTAAATAAGCTAATTAAAACTAAAATTTAAATAAAATAAAAAAGGAAGAGAAGGCTGCCTGCTGCGTTCACTGCTTCTACCCCTAAAACCCTTTGAAAATCTCTACTTTCTACTCTCTACTCTAAACAAAATCAGCCTGGTTCTTCTCTCACAAAATTGAGGGTTTTATTGTTCCCCTCCAACAAACAAAAAGACTAAAATGACCTCCACTTAAAATATGGAAAAGATATAAAACTGAGGGACTGAAACGTCATAGTCTTCTTCAAATAGGACAAAACAATCAAATTAGACATTGAGCACGGTGGATTGGTTACGCACGGTCAGATTAGCACGGAAGCTCCGTCCCTAAATCGGTTACGCACGGCTCGACGTGCGTTCGTCGATTTCGTCGGAATCTGGGCTTCATCTCGATGTCGACGGTCTGTGTATGACGGTGGTCGGAACGGAATCTAGTCGAAGATTGACGGAGTGATAGCCAGAGTTAACTGCTGCTGCGACGGAAACGGGGGAGGAGATGCGCGCCGGTGGCCGTGCTCCGGCGAACCAGTGGTGGTTGATTGAACTAATGATGTTCAAATAAAAGGGATGATTGATGATGAAGGGTGGAGGTAATGAAGGTTTTGATTATTGATATAAGAGATTAATGGAGATGATGGAGATATTGATGGTGGATTGAAATGGTGAATTTGATTGAAGGCAGGGGAGAGTTGAGGAGGGAAATGAGATGGTGATGATGAAGACGGATGGAGAATGATGAATTGAGGTAATTGATGGTTAATGGGGACGGTGATTGGATATGATTGATTGTGATGATTGAAGGTATGGAGGATAAATGGTATGGTGGTGGTGATTGAGGGGAATCGAAGAGGATGGGTGAGTGAAGGGGAGTAGGAGAGTTGAAGTGGGTCAAGGTCCACCTGACCTTTGACTACTTCTCTTTTAAGTTTGATCCGTCTCGACACGCCTTGTTCCGTCTTGACTCGTTTCGTTCTGTCTTTCTTGATTTCTTCTATTAGTTCTCCGGAGTGGGTACCTACAAATACAAACGTAGACACGCAATACCAAATTCTCGAGAAATATAATAAAATTACTATAATTGAACTAAATACGACTACTAAACTAATTACACAAAAAAGGGCAAAATATTTACAAATCGAGTTATAAAATCGGCCAAATAAGAGTCGAAATGTGAGACAAAAATAGGTAAAATCATGAGTTATCATACGTCGTCAATAAACAGCACACAACCCATACACAACACAATGACTATTTTTAAGCAACTAACGTACTTGTACAAGAGGCAAAGTGAGGACATACTCTGATCCTCAGCATCCAGTAGATTCTCAGCACTCTCAAAACTTGATGGATAAGTCGCAGCAGGTTGCAACGGTGCAATTGAACGGTCCTGAGATCTTCCTCTTCTAGTGGGATTTGTAACATGTTTCTTAACTCCCTGATGCCAACCACACTCACCGCTCAGAAAAAGAAGAGGGTACTGTAAAGGATCATAACAACCATAATAATGTTTAATCTGATGCGAGATGTTCATGCGTCCAGTCACTAAGATATGTGGTCCACTATTATCACTCAGGCCAGAATCTTCGGACCAAATGATAGCAACTTCATCAGAAGTAGGAGCATTGCTGACATCCTGGTCTCTGACAGGATTCTTGCATATACGGATGCACGTACTCTCAGTCACTTCTATTTTTTGCAAGGATAAAAAAAAGCGTGCGTACGGGTTTGTCTGTGTAACACCCATCAGTATATCGATAACATTCTCCGTCAGTTCTGTAAAGCACCTAGAACGGTTAGCAGATTCATGCTGACCATCGTAAAAGTGCAACTGCATGTACTTCGGGTCGCCATTTTTTGGTATCAGGTCTGAGACATTATGATAAATTTGACCATGTAGTTTAAAAACATCGATACCCTTTATTGTTTGTGACTCAATGTGGCCTCCAATTGAGCTGAACGCGAATAGGTTATTGTATAAGCGAGATACCGCCTGAAATGTACTGCATCCTCGTCTGCAGATGTGTACAATCTGATTAATGCTAGCGGATATGTGGACGATGGCAGGACTATTGAACCGTTGCCGCAATAGAACATCAGAGGTTCATGTTCAAATCTTTTTACATGACACTTTGCGCACGCTTCTACCGGCTGTAACTGAAAAGGTTTTCCAGGTAGTGGTCGTCCTTGCATAGCAAGTGGCAGACCTACTACATTTTAGTAGAAAAACTAAGTTAGGAGACGGACCTTAAGTGCTACAACATGCTGCAGGAGCAAGCAGCATACATATGTAGTCGCAGATATGAGAGCATTGGAAACTCACACAGATGTTTCTGCTTGGGAGGTCTTCCAGGCTTTCTCTTCTCCACCACTACTCCACTCTTGACTGCTGGCGGTCGGCCGGGCGGCCTCTTCGGAACACTTGAAGATACGTCATTACTTCGTGTCCTGAAATATGTTTGAAGATGGTTGTCAGTGTACTGATAGATAAATTCATGATACGTACAGAAGATCGTAACCTAGGACGTTACTCCGACACATTGCCCGAATCTTGTGCTGGTATCATGCACCTCCCTCTACGCTTGCTGGTTCCAGTTGTAGTTGCGTAGTATGGAAACTCGTCAGCTGCAACATGAACGCTAAATACAATGAAGATAATACAAGTACAAATCTACACAACAGCAGAAGCTTGGACAAAAGACGTACCCATTTTCCTAACAAAACATAGGTCTGAATGGCAGGTGTTCACCTCACAATTAATACCTCGCCTGCAGCCTCAATCTGTTTCTCATTAATAGCCTACAGACTGCACAGGTATGCAGCAACCGTATGGCCACGCCTACAGTAAGTGATTACCCCGATGGTGCAGTACCTGACACAACCCAGCAGCCACCACTCACACATGGCTCGTATCAGCCGTCATAACAACTACTTGTAGCTAAGCTTAGTCTACTTCAACTATCACGCACAGCATCACAATTGTCAGATATTGTATCTAGCACACGCATAACACTCTCTATGTTGTACAACAATTATACGTGTGTACCTTACAACTACTTGTCTTATCATGGACAGAGTACCTAGCACAATGGCTGCATAACCTGGAATACCTGATTTAAAATAGAAAGGCATATAAAAATCTTAGACAGCAATTCCTAGTTCGGGTTACAAGTCCCTGGCATATATGCACCGCATGATTTCAGTTGATGCTAACATATTAACAACTTAAGTATAGACAAGTACTTTAAGAAGAACATGCACTGATGCCCTGTATGATTTAAAAATGTTAAGTATATATACATCAAAGCACGGAGCCTGGTGCAGGTTGCCACATCGCAAACAAAATACTGAAGCAGGAAAATCATAGAAGTTTGCAGCCTACACAAGCAGTTTATTACAGTACAGATAACAACGAACCAAAATAAAAGTCCTAATACAAATATTTGCTCATAAAACAGCCCAACAATACGTTCTTCAACCAAACCACTTAGGCTAAGCTGCAACTACGAACATCACAAAATGTCACTTGGCATAGATACGTCACCTTTACAGAGACCCAACACTCTTAAAGAAACTGTTAATAGCATCTGAAGATACCGCAGAAGATGACATGGTCTGAGCATCTAAGCCCAATGGGGTGGTGAGGCAGGTTTTCCGCTTCTAGGGAGTTAAAGGTGGGTATTCAGGCTTAGGAATAGCATGCATGGTGCCTTTAGGAGTAGTACATTCGTCTTTTACAACCTGAGAAGCGCTTGTAAGGCCTTGCTGAACTTCTAGGAAATGCTTCTCCAAAGTTAAGAACCTATTCTTAGTACACTCACAAACAAAGGCAGCAAACCTGACACCCTCAGGAGAGTAGTTCGCATCTACTATGTCAACATTATAAAGGGGTACTAAATAGTTGATTGCCTTAGAGGCAAGATCCTTTTCTGATGCAGCAGGAGTTGCACACATATCACTGAAGATACAGATATGTTCAGGCTGATTATCTTTGTGATCTATGTCTATCCACGACGTGAATGTGGAAGGTGTGTGCTCTATGGTGCGAACAGAAGTGCATTCAACAGGTAGTTTATCAATGATAGTTGCAAGGACAGACACAAGATCTAGTGAGATGCTTCGTAAATGATTCATCTCATGAAAATCAAACTCTTCTTCTAAAGAAAATTTTGGCAGACCCTTTGCCAAGTTATCTAGTTCAAGGCGCTTCAAGCGCCAAAGATTGACACACCTTGTGTACATGTCCTTTTTGGCAGATGTGAAATCGTTGATGTAGATATCAAATATGTCAATGAGATCACTAACGGCAGCTCTTGCCGCTGTATTGCATGACTCTTCATAGGTCAAGGCAGGACTCCCTATGTAAGTATATGTCTTAGGATAATAGTGACTCCTAAGGGTTACAGAAGCAATGTTCTCTTGGGCATTCGCAACCGCATATTCCGGCTCTGAATATTCTAAACACTCGGTGATCTGAGCTAGCAACAGCTGAAAAGAGATTGCAATCTGTATGACTGATAAGTGTAGTTTGTAGTGCCTATTTTCTTGTGTTTAGTCCCGGTTTCTCTTATGAAATCGCTCTTTGGAGCGGTTTCTGAGCTACTTATGCTTCTTCTAGTTCGTTTTAGGTTCCCAAGAGCATTCATGGAGAATTTGAACGATTCCGACTCGTTTCTTACACTTTTGGACCGAACGAAGAGAAGAAACGATCACTCGGTGCCTTGGATTCGATCCCGAGACCTTGGGACCCATTCCCGAGCTCCTTTGACTCAATCCCGAACCTCGAGAATCGATGAGAAGCCCATGAGAAGCAAGGAGGGACCCTTATGATCAAAATAGAGGCCTACAAGACCCTTCCCGGGCGGGATGAGTAGCTTTCCCGACCGGGAAGGAGTGCGCGAATTAAACAGCTCCTGTTTAGGCTGTCCCGACCGGGATGAGAGCTTCCCGACCGGGAAGGGTGTGTCATCCCGACCGGGACCATCCATCCCGACCGGGATGAGCCTGCTGTAGCCGCGTGACTTCTTTTCATTCTCCTTCACTCTTGTAACCTTATAAATACTCCTCCCTTGTATTGTTTAAGCATCTTACATTACCCTAGACTCCTCTACATTATTCTAAACCCTAGATAGACTCTCTTAGCTTAATCTTTCATTAATCTTTTGTTAATTTTAGTTTAATCTTAGTAATTAGGCTTGTATTAAGAGAATTCTTCAAGATTCATCCAAGATTGACAACCTTGGGAGATTTATTTGGGTTTTTCTTATTAATGCAAGTTCTCTTATTTTCATCTACTTTGTAGTTGGTATAATCTCTTTTCTCTTAATCTTTGTTAATCATTCAAGTTTTACTCTTTACATATTGTTTATTGTTCTTGATAGTTCATTATGAATGCTAGGGTTATTTTGTTGATTTCACTTGATAGTGTTAGATTTAGTTTTACTATGAGTGAGTAGACCTCTTGTGGGGTTAGTAGGGGGATTAACTGTGGATTATGGATGATTAGGGTTTGATTGTGGGTAAAGGTGAATCCTTTGTTGCTAGTCACATATTGAGCACACTATGTGTTTGTTGAATTGCTTGTTTGGGTAGTAGTGGCCAATGCTTCTCATCCTTGTCTTTCTCTTCTCATTGTGTGACTAATTTGTGATTGAATCCTTGTGCTTTGAGTAGTATCTTTGCATGATTATTTGGGCTCAGTCTTAGACACGAGAGTGCGGACTTAGGTTTTGACGCGAGAGCGTGGACCGACCTTAGAAACTAGGTGAAACCTACACCCCTTGATTACCCAATTATCCTACTACACTTATGAACCCAAACTAACCCTACCCCTTTTCATATTTGATTTATCCATCTTGTTAGTAATCATTCTTCTAGTTTATTGTTTCCATTTAGCTCTAGTGTTCTTATTAGTTCTTGTTATACAGAATTCATTGTTAGTCCACTTGCATCATCGCCAATCATCATAGTTAGCAATTTCTTGATTAGTTAGTCTCCCTTTGTGTTGTGTTGGTAATTTAGTCTTATTTGTGAGTTGACCCTAGTCTAGACAACCTCTACCGTCCCCGTGGACTCGACCCGACTTACCCTAGCTACCCGTTAGGATTAGTTGGACTCTACTTGATCGGTGGGGAATCACGGCAAAATTCCCCCCATCAATTTGGCGCCGTTGCCGGGGACGGTGCATGTTTAGACTTAGTTTGCTTATTAGCTTGACTTAGTTACCCCTCTTGTGTTCTTTTTCTATCCATTGTGTATATTTAGGATTCTTTTTCTTTGTTTTTATTGTTTTCTTCTCACTTGTCTTCCGTTGTGCTCGTTTATTGTCTTTGCCTAGTGCCCATAAAGCACTAGGTGTTCTCACGTTTGCTCTAGTGTGTAGTGCATGCCTAGGAGGCGAGGCGATTTCTTTCTCTTCAATCCAGAGCCGGAAAGACTCTTTAGAGCCTTTCGCCAACAGGCGATTGATCAGGTTAGAAACTCTCAACCGGGTCCAAGCAATACCATTGAAGAGCAAGCTCAAGGTTCTGACTTGAACGAGACACTCCGAGAGACGGCCGAAGGGAATTTCATCAATCCCTTTGGTACTTCTTCTAACCACTCTTCTCAACCCAGTTCTCCATCAACATCTACATCAACACCATCTACACTGTCCTCTCCCACATATCCAATAATGCCTAAGTTCTCTTCGCACTCGACGTTTACGGAAGATGTCTTGCCCGGTCCCACCGCTTTACCGGAGACCTACACCGGCAATTTTGTGGCTAAGACTCAATTCATCCAATTGGTCGAGCGGAGCCAATTTAGTGGCTTGCCTACGGAGGATCCACATCAACACATGGAAACCTTCTCAGATTATTGCGATGCCATATCACAAACGGGAATAACCCAAGACCAAATCCGGTGGGTATTATTTCCCTTCTCTTTGATCGGCAAGGCAAAGCAATGGTTCAAGGGCCTAGATAAGGCGGCTCTCGGTATAGACACTTGAAAGAAGCTAGCTCTAGCATTGTACCAATAATTCTACCTACCGGAGAAGACTAATCTTTTAAGAGCTTCTATCACGGGGTTTCAACAACGTGACGAAGAAACTCTCTATGAGTCGTGGGAAAGGTTCAAGGCCTTGATCCGTTCTTGTCCCCATCATGGGTTGGCCCAATGGTTCCTTGTACAACAATTTTGGAACGGTTTATATGAAGATTCTAGGGCTATACTCAACATGGGATCTAATGGAAGGTTCACCGAGGTTGATGACGATCAAACATGGGCTAGAATTGAAGAAATGGCGGTCCACAATTCCCAATATTCTAGGCCTAGGAAGGCGAATCGAGGGGGAAGGCATGAGATTGATGCCATCACACAATTAAGTGCCGACCTTGGAGCACAATTGAAGACACACATGGATACTATTGATAAGAAGCTCCAAAGTCACTTCAATCAAAATCAAAGCACTAGTTCCTCCAACCAACACTCGATTCATGAAGTTAATACTATGAGAGTGGTTCCTCTTACATCTTATTTTGGGATATGTGAGATTTGTGGGATACATGGACATGAGCCTTCATATTGTCGAAGTAGCATTGAGCAAGTGAATGCTTTTCAAGCATTCAAGCAAGGTGTTCCATATTCTAAGCCTCAAAATGTGCCTAATCAACACATGTTTCAAGCTTCCCAACAACAAGCCCAACAACAACACCGTCCATTATATGTTCCTCCTCCCTTAAGGGACAACAACCAAGGCTACCAAGGTTATCAAGGCAATCAAAGGCCTTTCAATAACTTCCAACAACATAACCAAGGTGCCTTCCACAACAATCAAGGGTTCCAAAATCAAGGGAACTTCAATCACCAAAGTGGTTTCCAAGGAAACCAAAACTCTCAAGGCCTTAATCAAGGCAACTCTCAAGGGTTCCAAGGGAACTTCCAACAACAACAAGGGTCTCAAGGTACTCAACAACAAAGCAAGCAAAGGAGCCGGTCTCCAACTCATGACTATGGTATTCCTCTAGCCATCACCAATACCCCACACAATCAACAATCCCCACCTCGAGATTTTGACATGCAAAAATCAATGTTGGAAATGCAAAGGAGTCAATTGGAGACGCAAAGATCCCAACAAGAACTTATTGCTCAACTTCTAATGGATAACAAGGAAACAAAAACTCATCTCAAGATGCTCGAAACCCAACTAGCTCAAGTTGCTTCGGGTAGTTCTTCAAGACAAAAGGGTCAACTACCTCCTCAAGGTGTACCATCAAAATTTGAACATGTGAATGCCATCACCTTGAGGAGCGGTGCATCCTATGATTCTCCCTTGTTTCCTAGTGAGCAACAAGCCATGAAAGAAGTTGTGTCTCCATCTCAAGACAATGAAGGTTTGTGAAACCCAATGGAGGAGCAAGTCTTGTGGAAGATTGAGAAACCCCATGAAGACAAGCTTCCCCCACTTCAAGGAAAAGACAAAGGAAAGAGGAAAATGTCAATTGAAAAGTCCAACCCTAATGAGCAAGAAAAGATACATATCAAGTTGCCATTCCCAACATGGCAAATGAAGACCAAGGTGGATGTTCAATATGACAAGTTCCTTGATATTGTGAAGAAGTTGGATGTGAGTGTCTCTTTCACCGAGCTACTTACCCAAATCCCGGCATATGGAAGATTCACGAAAAAAATCTTGGCTAGGAAGAGATCCGTCGACAAGGAAGAGACCATAGCGTTCACAAGAGAGGTGAGCGAGCTTATTCAAGGCTCTACACTTCCCAAGTTGAAGGATCCAGGTAGTTTCTCAATCCCGTGCACGATAGGGAACTTAAAGATTGAAAGGGCACTATGTGATTTGGGGGCGAGTGTGAGCATTCTTCCTTATTCTATTTGTGAGCGACTTGGGATGAGAGAGCTCAAGTGTACATCTATTACACTCCAAATGGCCGATCGTTCACTTAATCGACCATTAGGAATGTTAGAGGATGTTTCGTTAAGAATAGGGAAATTCTTCATTCCGGTCGACTTCCTCGTGCTTGATATGCCGGAAGATGCTATCACTCCTATTATCCTTGGGCGCCCATTTCTACATACCGCCGGTGCAATGATTGATGTAAAGAATGGTAGGATCACATTTGAGCTAGGCGACGAGAAGCTCGTGTTTGACCTCCAAGGTAACACCTTGCCTACTAATGATGAATCGTGTAATATGATCCACGCCATGAAAGACATCAATCTAGGGGATGAGTCGGGTGGAAGCTTGAAGAACAACTTCTATGGAATTGAAGATGATGACAAGTTGAAAGGAAAGAAGAAAGTCGAGCCTCCCTTGAGGCCTTGTGAAGATTAGTGGAATTTTGGATATATCCCGAAGGATCGCAAGTACAAGTTCAAGCCGTTGAACTTAGTAGATCGGGATGCACCGGGAACTTCTAGGCAAAGTTGTGATGACCCTTGGAGTGGAGGTTGGTATTCCACTAGCTTGATCGAAGACTTCTCGAGAGCCTTTGATATGTTGCTTCGTGCTCTTGATGGCGATGGAGTTATCCTTAGTGTTGTTGAAAAATGATTAAAGAATGCACCATCCTTGGTTTGACGGAGTTCCAAAAGAACCGTCTCTTTGTATATATCTCTTCCTTATCCTTTTGAGTTTTGTGAAATTCTTGTAATTCGGTGTTTTGATGAGTTGTGTGAGGAAGGGATTTTGATGGATGTTTTGAGCTTATTTGTTAGGTGCAAAGTGAAGATGGATCTTAGAGAGGAGTGGTTATTGATAGAGCTTGGATTTTGAGCAAGGAAGTCGGGTTTGTATTGGTGGCCTTGTGGGTGAAGCTATCAAGATTATGAAGGGCTAGAAGACTCTTCTCGACCGAGAAGAAGGCATCCCGACCGGGAAGGATGAATCATCCCGACCGGGAAGGAGCCATCCCCATCGGGATGAGTGTACCAAAAATCAAGTTTTATGGAGTGTGATTCCAACCGGGAAGGGAGCTTCCCGACCGGGAAGGGTGTGTCATCCCGACAGGGATCATCCATCCCGACCGGGATGGTTCCCTGCTCCTCCTTTTTGCCTCTTCTTCTACATTTGATCACACCCAACCACTTTATACCCCCTCCCAACCTCCCTACTTACCCTTGCACCTATCATATGACCCCTACATTTCATATACATACATTCATCTCATTTTCTCTTCACTTTACACCGACTTTCACATCAAATCCCACCTCCTTATACCTTTGTACTTCAACCATGCGGCCTAATCAAGAATGAAGAGGAATAACAACAACGAAGACTAACTATGTGCCGTTATCGAACTTTGAGACGATGGAGTGAGTGAGTTGCTAACCGATCGTTACAACAACTATCCTTTCTTTTCTGTCTTTTATTGCTTGTCTTCCTTTGTTTGTTCCCTTCCCCTTATACACTTTTGTGTCATGGTGGCCCTCGGGGCCTTGGTAGTCATTGCTCCCGACTCTCGATGACGTGACTACATCGAGAGTCATTTAAAAATCCAAATTACTAGTATTTTCACTTTTTCTTTGATTTCTCTTTCTTTTGTTAGGAATTAGTCGGATTTGGGCGGAATCCGGGCTAGGTGACTTGATTACACCTAGTCCTCCCCTCCCATTTCCTTTTATTTTCTTTTTATTTCTTCCCCCATCCATATCATTTCTCGTCTCGGCCCATGGTGACTTGACTCCACCCCGGCCGGACACATTCTACCTTTTCTCCGCTTTTCTTTTTGATTTTTAGTTTTATTTTTGTAGTTTCTTTTCTTTTTAGTGTCTCCGCACACTAATGATCGAGCATGAAGACATTGCTCGGTTTAAGTGTGGGGGAGCGATATCCTAGCCTAGTTAGTTCTATTTTCATAGTTCTTTCGAAAAAAAAAATCTTAAAAAAATCTAAAATTAGAAAAATTTCAGAAAAAATCAGAAAGATTTTTCCTTTGTGTCTTTTTCTTTTGTGTCTTTGTGTCGTGTTTTTGTGTTTGCCCTTTTTCCCTATAGGTTCCTTGATCGCCGTAATTTTTGGAAAGCTCAAGACAACCAGTAACGTCATTCTATCTCTTTTCCTCTTTATTTCTTGTGGAGTTTGGAGGAAATTTGTGATGATATGTGCTTGGGTGGAGCTTGTTGAAGGTTGTGGTTGTTTCGGTTGCTTATGTGGATGTTTCGGGGTGGCATTATTGTGTTTGTATGTTTCTTTTCTTTTCTCTTATTTTGTTTTGTTTTGTTGTATTGTCTCCTTTTCTTTCATTTTTTTTGTTGAGTCTTTGTTGTGCTTTGTGTAGTTGTGTCTAGTGTGTAAGAAGGTTTTCGAAAACCCGGTTTTGAGGCTAGTGCGCAAGTGTTTACTTTCCCTTTCTAGTAACATGAGTCGAGTCTTGGACTTTAGTCTAGTAGAATGACTTTAAATCAATGATTTTGTTGGTTTCTTACCTTGAGTCCACCTAGCTTACTAGGGATTTACTACGGGATTTGCATTTTGACCATTATGACCACCCACGGTGTGAAAAGGCCTTGGTTGCCGAGTCCCGTCTCTTAGGTGACCATGTTTGAAATTGTTTGGTTAGTCCAGGTTTCTCCCCTTTTGTGGGTTTGAAGGGAAAGCGCGCTCCAGACATACCCATTCCCCTACCTTCTACACATATCCACAAAATAAGTTGCAAATTGTTGAAATTTCTTTCTTAGTTGCAAAAAGAAGTGCCTACAACACAAAAATCTAGTCAAAAAGGCAAACAAATAAAAGGAAAAAAGAAAGAAAATGAAAGAAAGAAAGGAATGAAGAAAAAGAAAAAGGCACAACAAATGAAAAAAAACAAAATACAAAAGAAGAAAAAGAAGTGGCATAGCGAATCAAAAGCAAAATGCAAAAGAAAGAAAAATGCCAAAAGAAAATCGTCACACAAAAAGATCTTACCCCCTCAAAAATAAGCCTTTACCGACTGTTATCGTGAAGAGCCTACCAAAGGACCGAGTCCCTAGGAAGGATGATAGCGGTAATGGTCGGTCTTCCCTCATTTTGCAACCTTTATCCACCTTTTTACTTGGACTAGTTAGGCGGTTCTTGAGCTTGGGAAGACCCTCTTTGTAACACCCCGGCCCAATCCTAGGATCGGAAATGTTAACTGCGGTAGCCCGCCAGGCTTTGTACTGGTCCCACAGACCAACACGAGTCCTTTCCAGCACATTTTGTCCTCACTCATGCACATCCCGGAAACCTTCCCAGAAGGTCACCCATCCTAAGATTGCTCCCAGTTAAGCACGCTTAACTGCAGAGTTCTTATCATGGGCAAACCAGAAAAGAAAGTGCACTTTGTTGATATGAGTAGTACTTTAAATCCCTTTAAGCAAAGCTCATAAATAGGACATCTTCAATCAATGTGGGGTGTTTCAATCACTCCCACTTGAAGAACGCAACGTCCTCGTTGCGCCTGGCAGCATAACCACTGACCCAGAATCCACCCCCGCTAGGTGCCAAATGCACGGTCGCAGGGTTGCTCTGATACCATTTGTAACACCCCGGCCCAATCCTAGGATCGGAAATGTTAACTGCGGTAGCCCGCCAGGATTTGTACTGGTCCCACAGACCAACACGAGTCCTTTCCAGCACATTTTGTCCTCACTCATGCACATCCCAGAAACCTTCCCAGAGTTCTTATCATGGGCAAACCAGAAAAGAAAGTGCACTTTGTTGATATGAGTAGTACTTTAAATCTCTTTAAGCAAAGCTCATAAATAGGACATCTTCAATCAATGTGGGGTGTTTCACTCTTGGATTATCGCTAAAGGGGGCGGGGTCTCACTTATCTACAGTGTCGACTAACACTGTGGTTCATCCTTTTTCCATCTCGCCTATCGTCCCGTGGTACGTTCTTAGAAGGTTAGGAGGAACCTAGGTAGGTTGCCAACGTTTTTGTTGCTTTGTCGTCATACTATTAGGGTTTTGTCCATTTCGGTTTGAATTGCTAGCTTGGGAACGTTGTCACTTGCCTTGAGTTCTTAACCGGTGTCTTTTCACCGCTTTGTTGAGGGAAGCGGTATTTGTTTTGTCTTGGATGCAACCGATTGTTTGTTTGTTTATGTGTTTTTGTGTTCGGTTGTATCCACAGTTTTGTCGCAAGACCTTACTTGCCTTGCGGAGTGCACTTTTCCTCTAAGTGTACTCGCGTGAGTTGAAAGGGCGTAGGGTGCGCTAATACCCGCTCGGCTAGTAGTCTAGTTTCTTTTAGTCTTTAATTAGTTTGTGCTTACTCGAGGGCGAGTAAGGGTTAAGTGTGGGGGAGTTGATAAGTGTAGTTTGTAGTGCCTATTTTCTTGTGTTTAGTCCTGGTTTCTCTTGTGAAATCGCTCTTTGGAGCGGTTTCTGAGCTACTTATGCTTCTTCTAGTTCGTTTTAGGTTCCCAAGACCATTCATGGAGAATTTGAACGATTCCGACTCGTTTCCAACACTTTTGGAGCCAACGAAGAGAAGGAACGATCACTCGGTGCCTTGGATTCGATCTCGAGACCTTAGGACCCATTCCCGAGCTCTTTGACTCGATCCCGAACCCCGAGAATCGATGAGAAGCCCATGAGAAGCAAGGAGGGACCCTTATGATCATAATAGAGGTCTACAAGACCCTTCCCGGGCGGGATGAGTAGCCTTCCCGACCGGGAAGGAGTGCGCGAATTAAACAACTCCTGTTTAGGCCGTCCCGACCGGGATGAGAGCTTCCCGACCGGGAAGGGTGTGTCATCCCGACCGGGACCATCCATCCCGACCGGGATGAGCCTGCTGTAGCCGCGTGACTTCTTTTCATTCTCCTTCACTCTTGTAACCTTATAAATACTCCTCCCTTGTTTTGTTTAAGCATCTTACATTACCCTAGACTCCTCTAAATTATTCTAAACCCTAGATAGACTCTCTTAGCTTAATCTTTCATTAATCTTTTGTTAATTTTAGTTTAATCTTAGTAATTAGGCTTGTATTAAGGGAATTCTTCAAGATTCATCCAAGATTGACAACCTTGGGAGATTTATTTGGGTTTTTCTTATTAATGAAAGTTCTATTCTTTTCATCTACTTTGTAGTTGGTATATGCTCTGTTCTCTTAATCTT
Organism: Agrostemma githago; assembly: GCA_958450325.1. Taxonomy (NCBI): domain Eukaryota; kingdom Viridiplantae; phylum Streptophyta; class Magnoliopsida; order Caryophyllales; family Caryophyllaceae; genus Agrostemma; species Agrostemma githago. The sequence continues at coordinate 66,073,187 of OY288248.1, read as the reverse complement.
TGTTAATCATTCAAGTTTTAATCTTTACATATTGTTTATTGTTCTTGATAGTTCATTATGAATGCTAGGGTTATTTTGTTGATTTCACTTGATAGTGTTAGATTTAGTTTTACTATGAGTGAGTAGACCTCTTGTGGGGTTAGTAGGGGGATTAAGTGTGGATTATGGATGATTAGGGTTTGATTGTGGGTAAAGGTGAATCCTTTGTTGCTAGTCACATATTGAGCACACTATGTGTTTGTTGAATTGCTTGTTTGGGTAGTAGTGGCCAATGCTTCTTATGCTTGTCTTTCTCTTCTCATTGTGTGACTAATTTGTGATTGAATCCTTGTGCTTTGAGTAGTATCTTTGCATGAGTATTCGGGTTCAGTCTTAGACACGAGAGTGCAGACTTAGGTTTTGACGCGAGAGCGCGGACCGACCTTAGAAACTAGGTGAAACCTACACCCCTTGATTACCCAATTATCCTACTACACTTATGAACCCAAACTAACCCTACCCCTTTTCATATTTGATTTATCCATCTTGTTAGTAATCATTCTTCTAGTTTATTGTTTCCATTTAGCTCTAGTGTTCTTATTAGTTCTTGTTATACAGAATTCATTGTTTTTTTTTTTTTTTTTTTGGTTAAAGGTAAGTATTATATAAAAGAATGATAATTACATCAATTGCTCTAAAAAGCTAGATATGAAATTGCTATCCTTGCTACTAAACTTTTGATTACATCTACTTTTGCAAAAGGCACTAAACTCCTTACTAATTTGGGAGGCTAACTTCTCAGGATGAGTCAGTTTGCCCTCTACTCTCGCAGAATTCCTTTGCAGCCAGATGTGATAAGAGATCGAGTTGATTAGTCCATTCTTTATAGCTCGCTGAAGTTTGGTACCTCTCATTTTCCTCCTCCAATCATTCCCCATCTCAATTTTATGAGAACTCGGTATCTTCCCACAAATAGCAATTAGGACCCTCTTGACATAGTCACAATCAACAAACAAGTGATATATCGATTCCGACCTTAGTCCACAACAGATGCACCTATCATCATCGGTAACTCCAAGCTTATGCAGTTTGTCTTTTAGATTCAGTCCTCCATGCTGTATCAGCCATGCTATCAACCTGTGCTTCGGCACAGACCACCTAGACCACACGGTAGCGCACCATTTCATAGGCTCGTGCTTGATCCTCAACCAACCGTAAGTAATCGAAATTGAGTATTCCTTCAAACTTTGCAATCTCATGTTGTTATTGGCGAGTACCTGCTTCAGCAAATCACGGCTTTGACAGATTTTCTTCCAATACCAACAACAATCCGTACCTGGAATATATTCATCCCAATCTTTTCCTTTTAAATAAATTTGGTGAATCCATCGAACCCATAGCCTATCTTGTTTACTAGTAATCCACCACGCCATTTTCCCAATTGCAGCTTTGTTCCATAACGCATTTTGGATTAAGTTCAACAGAATTCATTGTTAGTCCACTTGCATCATCGCCAATCATCATAGTTAGCAATTTCTTGATTAGTTAGTCTTTCTTTGTGTTGTGTTGGTAATTTAGTCTTGTTTGTGAGTTGACCCTAGTCTAGACAACCTCTACCGTCCCCGTGGACTCGACCCGACTTACCCTAGCCACCCGTTATGATTATTTGGATTCTATTTGTTGGTTGGGAACCACGGCAAATCCATGCCATCAATGACCGGAGGAGCCATCAGTCTGCGGATTAGGTCCTATACAAAATCAGATTCAGTAAGTAAAGCAGCAGCTTCACGATGACAATAAACTACACAAGCGACTACGCTAGGATGCACCAGTGTTGCAAATACTGCAGCACCGATGTAATTACTATAGGTAGATACGAAGTAACATGTAAGTTATGCTACGGAGAGTAAATTCCAGATGGCTCACTTGACACAAAATAGACTGAGCCCTCCTCCCTAACAGTGCATTCAGCAAGGTCAGATAGAACGAAGAAAAAATGAACAGGCTGAATCTGATATCTAGCATCGCAAAAACAGTTGAACCGCTAGAACAATGCCAATATCCTGCCATCCAGAACCACCAAATCACAGGGCAGCCCTCCCAAATAGTTCACATGCACATAACAAGTCCGGTAGTAGTATTAACTGAAAGGTGATCCATATAACTTCGAACACCCAGGAAATATTCTACAAGAAGCAATGTCATAGAGTACTATATTAATCTCCCAACACTTCAAGCACAAATACAAAACGCAAATATGTGCATACACAATGAAACAGTTGATGTGGTATTATATAAATCACTAATATAAGCACGTAGCAGCCAGATAAAGTTGAAAGAAGGCGAAGAATCTGTAATTCAGAAAACATGTAAAAGTTAGCAGAAGGCACCTCTTAGTTTGATGATCGTTCAGGAAGAAGTTGCTGCTGGCTGTGTGAGCATACTCCTAACAGCTAGGCAAGCAAGTAAATTTGTGTGAGCAGAGTAATTGTTACAGGTATTGTTATATATAGAGAAGGATGTTGAGTTATGCCATCACCTGAAAAAACGTATAGGCAGAATTTTGGAGGTATGGTACGTCAAGTGGACAGTTAGCTTGGCGCCATATTTGTGGATCAAGTGGGATCCCAGACTAAGTGTCTATTTTGAGTCCAAGAGGTAGAATACTGCAAGGGCCAGTTAGATTGACCATTCTAATTAGCACCTGTCCTGAGTCCAAACTATTCTAGAGTGGGGCGAACAATCAAGTTGCGTACCTATCTTGTTCGATTTCAAATTAGAGCGTAAGGAGACGTAAACAACATAGAGAGTATGAAGGCGCACATTTATCCTAGCAACGCAAACTTGTAGGTAGACTGGCTTGTTCGCGAAAAGAGTATTAATCGAGTTTGGAAGGGCGCTGACGGCTAACTTACATAGAATCGACAATTGGAAGTGCCACGGTTTGAAAGCACAAGATTCTATTACATTTTATGGCACTCTTTTTTTTAAGGTGATAGCATACTTGTCCACATGTACGCACGCTACATTTTTTACACAAAGCTAAAGGATCCAATGCTGCGTCAAACATGTAGAAGATATACTTTCAGAATGTATTGGCTGCAATCACATGTTTATGTATTTGGATAACTAATCTAGTACTGAATGTTAAGGTTTCAGCTATAGGCAATCAAGTACAGAGCTGTGTATTCCCAAGTCTTGTCACTCTTGAGAAGACCCACTACTAAGTGAAAGATTGCAGAGAGCAGGTAAACATCCAACACAAATGACTGGGTCAATTCAATATTAAAAAAATAATAGCCCAAATCATAGGCCTGAATCGGAAAATGAAGAAAACAATTAGAGTAATAAGTCCTGATTGACATGATATACAGCAGATTAGACCTTCTACATACATTGTTTGTTTTTCTTTATTGTCTTATTTTTTTTATTTGGCTTTTGTCTTCCTTACACTGACTTTATATATTTGGTGATAATATCTGTGTGCCATAATTTTTCTGTTTCACTTCGAGTTCTTATTCTTTATAGCCACATTACCTAGCGAACGAGAAAGCACGCGCTCGTATGTGCTTTGCATGTTTTAAGAAGAACATCTACGTACATTTACCAAGATTTGTTAGTTATTTCCTTATTTCACCTCAAGCAATCACAATCATCCATCTTCCACTTGATCAATGGTTCAAGATTGAACTCACGGACTCAATGTATATAGGAGGACTCACTTGATCCTTACTCTATATACATATATATATATATATATACATAGAAATTGCATCACGTGAGTCCTCACATCTTAAATGAGTCCGTCCCGCAAATCAAGACCGTTCGATTTGATCAGATCAACTATCTGAAAAGCACGCGGAGTACCTGTGCACATATGAGCAGTGTCACAGTAATAATGTCACAGTAATATGAAATCAAAGAATGTCACAGTAATAAGGAATTACAGTAGCAGTGTCACAGTAATAATGTCACAGTAGCAGTGTCACAGTAATAATGTCACAGTAATATGAAATCAAAGAATGTCATAGTAATTTACAGTAGCAGTGTCACAGTAATAATGTCACAGTAGCAGTGTCACAACAATAATGTCACAGTAGCAGTGTCACAGTAATATGAAATCAATGAATGTCACATCAATAAGGAATTACAGTAGCAGTGTTACAGTAACAGAAATATCACAGTAACAGTAGCAGTGTCACAGTAATAATGTCACAGTAATATGAAATCAAAGAATGTCACAGTAATAAGGAATTACAGTAGCAGTGTCACAGTAATAATGTCACAGTAGCAGTGTCACAGTAATAATGTCACAGTAGCAGTAATAATGTCACAGTAATATGAAATCAAAGAATGTCACAGTAATATGGAATTACAGTAGCAGTGTCACAGTAATAATGTCACAGTAGCAGTGTCACAGTAATATGAAATCAATGAATGTCACATCAATAAGGAATTACAGTAGCAGTGTCACAGTAACAGTAGCAGTGTTACAGTAACAGAAATATCTTGCTGTGACACTGTCACACAGTAAAAGTAGCAGTGTTGGGGACGTGGTTGAATTTTTTTTCTATAGTATAATGAATGAGAGTCAAGGTGGTAGAAGACTAGGAGGGGAGAAACGTATATGAATATTTTGTAATCCATCAAATTAGTTGGGGATGTGGTTGAATGACAGCCCTTGGATCTCTTAGATCCAATGGTCTAAGATCGCGGGACGAACTCATTTAAGATGAGAGACTCACCGGATCCTCACTCTATATATATATATATATATATATATATATATATATATATATATAAAATTGCATCCGGTGAGTTGGTCTTCTTTAAATGAGTCCGTCCCGCAAATCATAGCCACATGATCAAATCACATGAATGGCTGAGATTCAATCTCAGTGTCATCTTTATCGTATATAAGCTTACTGTTACAGTAACAGAACACTATTACAGTAACACAAATATCTTACTGTGACACTGTCACAGTAATAAGGAATTACAATAATAATGTCAGAGTAATACTGTTACAGTAACAGAACACTATTACAGTAACACAAAAATCTTACTGTGACAGTGTCACAGTTATAAGAAATTACAATAATAATGTCACAGTAATAATGTTACAGTAATATAAAATTAAAGAGTTATAAATATCTTACTGTGACACTGTCACAGTAATAAGGAATCACAGTATAATGTCACAGTAATAATGTCAAATTCATTTATCAATTGACACTACAAAGTAACATCATCATGAGATTAACAGTAACACTGTTACAGTAACAGAGCACTATTACAGTAACACAAATATCTTACTGTGACACTGTCACAGTAATAAGGAATTACAGTAATAATGTCACAGTAATATGGAATTAAAGAGTTATGATGTTTGTGTATGCAAAGGTCTTGTTACTCTTCCTTAATGACGTGGTCCAATCTCAGCCATTCAATCTTGTTTGATTGTGTGGTCCAGATTGAAATGACGGACTCATCTAAAGAGGGAGACTCACCGGATCCTCACTCTATATATATATATAGGGGGGATCAAGGGAGTTAGTAACTCTCCAAGAGTCCCTTAGTGTTAATCCCCATCTTCCATTCATCTTAAGATGGATGGTGGTTAGATGGGTTTCAATTAAAAAAAGAAGAAGAAGAAGAAGAAGAAGAAAGGACTGACATGCTGCAGCCAAACATCCCCTCACTCAAATCAATCACTACATTACTTCCCTCATACACTTCCCAATCCCCTCCTTTTCAATTCATTTCCCAACTCAATTCATCTCTCTCTAACAAAACTCCAACAAATAATCTCCATTAATAACTCCAACCATACTCCGACAATACTCCGTCAACTACTCCGACCATACTGCGTTTTTAACACAACATACTCCGTCAGTAACTTCGATCATCATACGAAGGTATGTTCATGCTTTTTCTTCATCATCTTCATCTTCATCTTCATGCTTCATCGAGCCACTTCTTTCAGTGAAAATTTTACACCCTTTCATTGTTGTTTATTCTTCATCATCTGATCTTCTTCATCGAGCCCTAACACTATTGTGGAATCGGAATAAGGGCATGATCCTGGTTATTCAAAATTAATCAAGGGAGTAATACATGAGGCTTTTTCAAGAAGATCAGAAGCCTGACACTCTGGCTGATCCAAAAACGATTTGGTTTCTCCATAAGTCGGAGGATTGGCCTCGTGTACATTCGATCCCTCTTTGGACTGAAGCAAAGGGACCAAACAAGACTGATTGGCAGGCTTAGTTGTGACCATGGGAACTGCCTCAGTAAGACCTAAAACACAAGAATACAAGATTCTGTAACGAATAGAGTTACATTATCAAGATACGGAAGAAAAATTCCAAATGTTGATTTTCAACATACCATCATCCATTGAGTCTTCATTTAATCTCGAGATCATATTCTCAGCATCATTCCAATTACTGGCACCCACAGTGTCACAAGGGATCCTTTCATAAATTTCACCAGAAACTGAAGCCCTTTCCATATCTACTGCATGATTTGAATCTTCTTGCACGGGAAACTCTTCGGATATGATGAAAGGGGTCAAACCAGCCTTAATTTCAGCATCCGTTGCTTGACACACATTTCTCTATGGTTGTGACTCTACACAATCTGACATTTTAGACAGGAATAAGAGCAGAAAACAAGTTGGCATCTTCAAACACACACATTAAGATACTAGCCAACATTACCATACTGCCTAACAGAACCTAGCTAAAGGGCTTTGCCTGTGAGGTAGTAAAGGGATGGAAAGTATACAACCCTACTCCTGTGATAATATGACAGAAATAGGTCATATGTAGGATACATGATTAAAATTTTGTTGAGAACTGCATTTGCCGGTTTATACTTCGCACTATACGACTATACGAGGCAAAAACACTCTGGTGATTGTTCGTGCCAAAAATTTGCACCTTCGGAATGCAACGTGGCATAATACGAGTGGAGGGTCAAAAGGTCAAAAGTCAGAGGTCAACGATAAGAGAGTCAAAATTCGCGGGTGAAAAGTCAAAGTCGAAGATTAAAAGATGGAAGTTAAAATAATCAAAGTCGTCAAGTCAAGTAAACCCGGAATAGTACATAATGATGGGTTGAGCAAAGCATAGGAGTGAATAATACTATGGGCCACACAACCAAACCAGCCCAGCAGACAAAGTGAGGAACATAGCCCATACAAAAGAGAGGAGGCAACAGCCACTCCTACAAACCAGGAAACCCTCCTACTGGGCAGAAGAGAATCCAGGAGAAGAATGTAACGGCTGGGGGAAAGTTAAAGGCCGAAATCTCAAGCAATAAAGGGTGATTAAATGTCAAGATTCTGGTGAATAAAGGGGCAACGGTCAGCAGCGGTATAAAAAGAAGGAAGGAGGAAAAGAGGGGACATTGACCAACATTCAATTCTCAGTCAACATACAATCAAAACCTAGCAAATATTTAGGATCAATTATAGCCCAAATATTTGTACTTGTACCTTCTTCTTTGTTCTTTTTTCGTCCATAGTAGAAACTTGGTGGGATTCCGACTCCCCCCCCCCCCCCCCCCGCGGTTTTTCCCTCATTGGGTTTCCGCGTCACCAAAACCTTGTGTGTCGTTATTTTCTTTCGTTGTTCTTTGTTTTCTAGATCCGTCTCGATTTCGCCGACCCGTAGTTATAGGACGATCGTTTTGACCCGCAACAAAAATCGTAGACCCGGTAAATTTTTACCAAAACAATTTGGCGCCCACCGTGGGGCAAAGTGATCATTTCCTATAAGCCAAACCCTACAGTGAAGCAATTCTGAATCGCCATGTCCGGGTCCGTTCAAAGTCCCTCCAGCTGGCTAGACTAGTCGTGAGCCTCCAAATTACAATTTTAATCCACTTCTAACAGAAACTAGTAGTTAGTGAAACTAGGGGTCGAACCCACAAGGAAGGTGATTATGTTGTTTTAAGTGTGTGTAAATCTATATAAAAGTAACCAAATGGGGGGATTTTAATGTGTTGTTTCTAACTCTAAAAAAACCAATAAAATAAATTAGCTAAATAAACTAATATGAATAACCGATGTAACAAATATGAGAAAAATACTTGGATCAAGCAATATCCACCACAAGCTTAACGAATTGATCATTGACTCTTCTACTTTACAATTTATATTAGAATACTTTGCCATGAAGTTTAATCGACTTCTAATTCCACTTATTAATAGTTATAAGATATGAGAAGCATACTCAAATAACCCTTACGATATTGTCAACTTAAATCAAGCGTCTAAATCGTATCAATATGTAGATTAAAACGATGGAATTTAGCAAAGATGAAAGAATGATTACTCAAGAGGTATCACTTTGTTTCATACAAGTTTAATCCTTATAACTCAACAATGATGAAAAGCATACAAATTGATGAATTATATTTGCTACTCGGATATAGTCAAACAAACAAAAGATTCATTTAACTATTCTAGCAATGGTTTATCAATAACAAAAACTAGGTGATCAAGCTAGAAGATGAATTAACAAACCAAGAAATAATGCAAATTAAACTTGATATTCTAATATAAAAATAAAATAGAAATGAGTCTTACAATTCACTAACTTGAAAGGCTTCAACTACTTGTTCCAAGAATAAGAACTTAGCCCTCCATGCAAAAGAACTACTTGCAAAATAAACTAGAGAATATGTGTGTTTTTGAGAATTACAAATGATACTTGATGTCTTGGATGATCCATGTGATGGTGAACTTCTCCTCTTTATATAGTCATCCATGGAGCATCTTCATCAATGGCTCATAAAGTCTCATAAAATGCCTCATAAAAATGATCATAATGAAGAAGAAGAGGTGAGTAAAGAAGAAGAAGAACAAAAGACTAGAGAAAGAATCTTATGCGAAAAAGAATCCAAGAAGGAATCCTATGCATAAATTTCTGCCACTGGCAGCGGATTTTTGGAAATCCGCTAGCAGCGGATTTTGGAAATCCTCCACTTCTTTCTTCCACTTGGTCTGGGCTTCCACTTGAACTTTGGGCTTGATTTGTCTTCACTTCCGAAAGATTGTTGACACTTTAACCCAATTAACATTTCAATTACAACCCATATTACTTTTCACCTTTTAATCCACCTAATTACACCTTTGATTATATTAACCCATCAATTTGGACATATGAACCGAAATCCTTCAAAACACACTCAAAACTACAAAATAGTCAACTAAATGACCTTTATTAATCCCTACTAAACTAGACTAATCACCAGCAGTTAAGGAGCATCCACTCAGTCCTCAGGAGAAGGATCGACCCCAGGATCAGCAGAGCCAATTCTCACGCCCTTCACTCTGGCAATCCTCACCATCCTGACGGTGAAACCCACGCTATCGGCGTCTAGGCCCATCCGACGCCCGAAGTTTCTGGGGTCACCAGCTCCTCCAAGACCTGGAAGGATATCATACCAACCGGAACCTTGACTCCAGGAGGATTCGTAGGAAAAGCTTCCAGTGGTGCGGGGTCACCAGACCTGATGCAGAGTATGCTCCAGGGAATCAATGCTCTACGCCAGGCAGTAGAAACCCTGCAGAAGGACAACCAAGATATCAAGGCTCGGATCTCGGCAGCAGACAAGACTCTAGTTGCATCGGTCCAGCAGTCACCAGAGATGCTGCCCTTGATGCCTAGGGGAGAGCCCAGCACCCGCAGGGAGTCAATGACCAGCAGGAAGACCACCAGAGAAGTCCCTTCAGAGTTGGTCACCGGATTGGAGTTTGGATTGGCTCCACCAGAACCAGTCATTGAACCCCAAGGGTTGGGTTACCTGACCTACGGCCCCACACCCGGCAGATCTCCTATTGCAGGTAACCTTCTCTCTAACATCGAAAGTCGAGAAACAAACTCACTATCTTTTGCAGGCACCCCTGTCCATCAGGCACCAGGATGGCAATTTGTAACTCCACCAGGGATGACCACCTTGTCCAACAATCAGTCCTTAGGAGGAGTGTGGGCAACGCCTACCCCCAGCCAGCAGGCATTTGGATGGCAGCAAGGAGCCCCAAGCAGTATGGTGACCCACGACAACAGCCTGCATCCAGAAGGAACCTGGCCACCCAGAATCCCAATCCAGCATACATCAGGGTGGTAGCCCGGATCCACGACAGCAGCAATACCTTTGCCTCCTCCTCCTAGCAGTCAACACTCTGGAAGACCTCAGGCAGGGAGTACTCCTTTCAGCTTTTCTCCTCCTGTTTCTAACCCTCTTGCAGGAACAGTCAGCACAATCGATCAGCAATACCAGGAATTGAAGGAATTGAGAGACCTGATCAACAAGATTCCTGGAATGCCGCGCCCCCTGGAGAGAGCAGCTAGAGACAGCTACGCAGATTCACCCTTCATCGATGATCTAGCCTGTGTTGCTGTACCCAAGGGCTTCGTGCCACCAGCCATGACGCTTTATGATGGCACTACAGACCCCCTGGACCACATCAACAAGTACAAACAGAAGATGATGGTGGTAACCGCTACGGGGCCCCTGAAGGAAGCTTGTATGTGCAAAGGGTTTGGCTCTACTCTGTCAGGAGCAGCCCTTCATTGGTTCGTCGGTCTGCCTAACCGAAGCATCACCTCCTTCGCTGACCTGGTCAATGCCTTCAACCAGCAGTTCGCCAGCAGCAGAAAACAAGAGAAGCAGACTAGTGATTTGTATCGGGTGGTGCAGAAGTTCGAGGAATCTACACGCGACTTCCTCAACAGATTTAACAAGGAGAAAGTAACCATCCCCAGATGTGATGTACCCACTGCCATAGAAGCCTTTCGCTAAGGGCTCCACCAGGACTCAGATCTGTACAAAGATCTCACAAAATATCCGTGTGTCACGTTTGAGGATGTGCAGACCAAGGCAATGGCAGCCATCAGACTGGAAGAAGATTCAGGTCCCAGAAGGGCTACGTATGGTTCTGAGCATGTCACCAGAAAGGCGCCAACAGAAAAAAGGGGTGAGAGATCGAATCCCTACTCCAGGAACGTGAGCAAGGTTTCCGAGGAGAAAGACTGGAAGGACAATCCAGGATTTCCACCCAAAGTAAGTGAGTATGGGTTCTCTGCCAACCTTGCTGGAGTGCTCAAGGCTCTGAGGGAGTTAGGGCGCAGAGTCAGGTGGCCCAGAAAACAGGAGTACACCAATGACCGAAGGGATGCCAGCAAGAGGTGCGAATTCCATGACGACATCGGACACCATACCGATGAGTGTGTCCAGCTCAGGAGAGAGGTTAATTTCCAGTATGATCAGGGGAACCTGGACCACCTCCTGTCCAGAAACTCCAGCAGGATAAATGCAGCAGATCAAGTATTGCCTTCTCCACCTCCAGTATGTACCAGAATTGTCAATGTGATCACAGGAGGGTCAGAATTATGTGGGTTAACTTACTCAGCAGCCAAGAGACATGCCTCTCACGCTAGAGGAGACAAGCCAGAGCACTTCTGCAGAATCAGTTGTAGAAACCTCCCAGCCGTCACCTTTGATGAGACTGATGCAGGATCTGCCCCAGAAATGCACCATGACGCCTTGATAATCACTCTCTCCATAGGGAATTGCACTGTGAAGAAGATTCTTGTGGACACCGGGAGCTCAGTCAACCTCATCATGTTGGAGACTCTCCAGAATATGGGGTTCAGTGAGAATGATCTAACTAGGAAGGCGGTTCCCTTGGTAGGTTTCAGTGGTGAAACCAAAAACTCTCTAGGAGAGATCACCATTCCTACCTACGCTGGAGGAGTAAATAAGAAAGTGCGGTACCTAGTCATTGATGGGCCCTCCACCTACAACGTGATTCTAGGAAGGCCTTGGATCCATGAGATGAAGGCAATCACCTTCACCTACCACCAGTGTCTGAAGTTCCCTACACCCTGAGGAGTGCAGAAGATTAGTGGAGACTAGGGAGAGGCCAAGGATTGCTACAGGGTAGCTCTTAAGAAGACAGCGAGTCCCCCAGTATAGCAATTACAGAACCTTCACCTGCCTCTGCAGGGGTACGTCGAACCACCTCAGGCGGAAGTAGATGAAGTCAATTTGGATAAGCAACACCCGGAGCGAAAAGTGTTGATCGGATCAGGGTGTACAGGTAGTATCCGCCAAAACATCATTGAATTATTAAGAACTAACATGGATTGTTTTGCTTGGTCACATGATGATATGGTAGGTATAGACCCCAGCATTATAACCCATAGGCTAAGTGTGGATCCCAGCTACAAGCCAGTCCAGCAGAAGAGGAGGAAGTTTGCCCCAGAGAGAAATCAAGTCATAAATCAGGAGGTAGACAGTCTGCTGGCTGCTGGAAAAATCAGGGAGGTGAAGTACCCAGAGTGGTTATCTAACGTGGTGGTGGTCCCAAAGAAGAATGGCAAGTGGAGGGTGTGCGTCGATTTCACCGACTTGAACAAAGCATGCCCGAAAGATTCATTCCCCCTACCACATATAGATGCCATGGTAGATGCTACAGCAGGCCATGAGATGCTAACCTTTCTTGAAGCATGGAGTGGGTACAACCAGATCAAGATGCATCCAGCAGACAGGAGAAGATAGCCTTCAGGTCTGTGAGAGGTATATATTGTTACAATGTAATGCCTTTTGGTCTGAAGAATGCAGGTTCCACTTACCAGAGACTAGTCAATAAGATGTTCAAGAGGCAGATTGGGGACACAATGAAGGTATATATTGACGACTTGGTCGTCAAGTCAAAGCAAGCTTCGCAACATACAATACACTTGAAGGATACCTTCAACACCTTGAGGGAGTACAAGATGAAGTTAAATCCTTCAAAGTGCACGTTTGGAGTATCGTGTGGGAAGTTTCTGGGGTACATGGTGACCCAGAGGGGAATTGAAGCCAGCACAGAGCAGATTAAAGCCATCCTCCAGCTGGAGTCCCCACAGAAGCCAAAAGACGTGCAACGGCTGACTGGAAGAATTGCTGCTCTGAACAGATTTATCTCCAGGTCTTCAGATAGATGTCGGCTGTTCTATGACATCCTGAAGAAGGCACAAAGGTTTGATTGGACAGAGGAGCACGAGAAAGCATTCAATGAGCTGAAGCACTACCTGAGTACTCCACCACTCCTGTCAAAGCTAGAGCCTGGAGAACCTCTCTTCCTGTACCTGTCAGTAACCGAGGTAACAGTTAGTGCAGTACTGGTGAGGGAGCACGAGGGAGCGCAGCGTCCAGTCTATTATGTGAGTAAGTCTCTGCTTCCTGCAGAGACCAGGTACACATCTCTTGAAAAACTCGTACTTGCGCTTGTTACAACATCATATAAACTGCGGCCTTATTTTGAATCACATGTTATTTCTTTAATAACGAATTACCCGCTGAAAACTATTATGAGAAAACCTGAGTTGTCAGGAAGGATAGCCAAGTGGTCCATACACTTGAGCGGCTTCGACCTGAAGTTTGTCCCCAGAACAACAATAAAGTCCCTGGCGTTGGCAGATTTCATATCCGACTTCAGCCCAGCACTGCAGACCCAGGCAGAGAAAGACATCCTCCTCCTGGAGGAGGACAAAGGTTAATAGGTGTGGAAGCTAAATGTAGATGGCGCCTCCAACATGAGAGGATCTGGAGCAGGAATAGTTCTCAAGTCACCTCAAGGGGATCTCGTAGTCCAAGCAGTACGGTGCGAATTCCGAACAACAAACAATGAGGCAGAGTATGAAGCTTTGATCTTAGGTCTCCAGCTGGCCCTAGACCTCAAAATCAAGCGTCTGGTGGTATACAACGATTCCCAGTTGATAGTAAATCACATGAATGGTTCGTATGCCACAAAGGATTCCAAGATGATAGCCTACTTTGAAATGGCGAAGGATCTATCCCTCAAATTCGTAGCCTTCCCAATTAGCCAAATCCCTGGAGACAAAAATGCAGAAGCAGACGCCCTAGCCACCCTGGGGGCGACATTCAAACCTGGAGTAGTCTCCACCATTCCCATTGTCCACGTCCTGGAGCCAGCAGTTTGGAAGGATACACAGGAACACAAGATGCCTGGAGAAGGGGAAAATTCATCAGACCAGGGGTTGCAGTGGTTACAGGAAGCAGGAATCTGCAGCACCACAACAGGACAAGGAGAAATCTCAGATTGGAGAAAACCCTACCAAGAGGGGCTGCAGAATGACATTCTGCCAGCAGATAAGAAGGAAGCTAGGAGCTTTAGAATGAAGGCTTCTAGATACACCCTCATTGATGGTGTCATGTTCAAAAGGTCAATTGCTGGACCGTACCTGAGGTGCCTGGGTCAACCCGAGGCAAAAGTCGTTATGAATGACCTCCACAGTGGTGAATGTGGAAATCATACAAGGGGCAGGAGTCTATCCAACAAGGCACTCCCTCAGGGCTACTATTGGCCAACAATGCGCAAAGATACTATAGAGTACGTCAAAAAATGTGACACCTGCCAAAGACACGCACCAGTCAACCACCAGCCAGCAGAGCCATTGCATCCAGTAATCTTTCCTTGGCCTTTCATGAAGTGGGGGATGGATATTGTTGGCAAGTTACCAAGAGCTCCGTGAAACAAAGTCTTCATGTTGGCCATGACGGACTACTTCTCCAAGTGGATAGAAGCAGAAGCATTCCCTCCGGTGACTGAAAAACAGGTTATATCCTTCATAAAAAGTAACATTATCTGCAAGTTTGGCATTCCTTCAGAAATCATCTGCGACAACGGATCCCAGTTTATTGGCAACAAGATGGAGGCCTACTGCGCCAGGTGGAACATCACACTAAGCAAGTCTACCCCCAGAAACCCTCAGTCTAATGGTCAGGCAGAGTCTAGCAACAAAATTGTGATAGACAACCTGAAGAGAAGGCTGGAGGAGGCAGGGGGCAGATGGGCAGAGGAACTCCCCTTAGTGCTATGGTATGATAGAACTACACCCAAGGTGGCTAGATGACAAACGCCTTTCAGCTTGGTCTTTGGTGCCAAGGCAGTCATCCCTTCAGAAGTGAGAGTGCCTACCCACAGATACGGTTGCATAACAGAAGACAGGAACAGGTGGAAATGGCAAGCAGCTTGGATACTATAGATGAGATCAGGACTGATGCTCAAGTAAGGATGGCCTCCTACAGGCAAACAGTCGCCAGAAGCTACAACAGGAATGTCAGAGTAAGAGTCCTGCAGGAAGGAGACCTAGTCCTCAGAAAAGTCTTCCAGAACACCAGGAACCAGCGAGCAGGGAAGTTCGCCTGCAACTGGGAAGGACCCTACCAAGTGGAGAAAGTGGTTGGGAACGGAGCCTACCGACTTATGACCATGGAGGGAAAAATCATCCAGAAATCATGGAACATCATACACCTGAAAAAATACTTCATTTAAGGGGCCAAGTTCGCCAGACGTGGGCCACTGCCGCCAGAAATGTAGGCCACTGCCACCAGAAATGTGGCATCTATTCTGCCAGATACACCTCCACCAGAACTCAGGTTCAATCCTATCAAACCTTGCAAACATATATTCAATCTCTTCTTCTGCCTTCTTTTCGCAAAATTTTAAAATCAGGTGTTTCATCCTCAAACACGCGTCTATCCTTTCATGTCATCAAAATTTGGTTTTCTTGTGCTTCAAAATTTTATTTTTTTCAAAAATTTGATTTTCTTCTGAGTTCATAACTTAACTTCTCCCTACACATACTCTTAAACATTGCATCTTCCATGTCTACCAAATCTCATCAGTTTTTCCTAACTAAGAGCTGGTAACTAATCTGGTGGAGTGTATAATTTCTACAGAGGGCGTGCGTCTGTGACTAAGTGCCTACAACCGGGACATTACAGTCTCCCGCGCCACTTAGTACCCACGCAAAGAGTGGCACTTCCGACTGAGTGGGCGAACTAAATCCCAGGCCACCACTATATCAAAGGTCGACCATACAAACACAAGGCATGCATACAACAGAAGGTAGTAAGACAAAACTACAACAAACGATCACAGTCAAAAGCAAACAATTACGATCAACAGTTAAACACAAAGTACCACAAAGCATTCGAATAAAACACTTCGCTCCCCTGAGCAAAGGCAAAGTCACTACAGAAAATAATTTACAAACACTAACAGAAGTTCACACCACGCAGGGTTCACAAGCCGAAAACAGAGTACAACAAAACAGGAGTGACATCACTCCAACAGAACTTGGTCCACAGCCTGGACATTCTCCCTTGGTGGAAACGAAACTGTAGCAGATCCTCCTGCAGAAACATGGGTCTCTGATGAACAGCAGCAGCACCTCTCCCAGGATCATCAGCAGCAGCATCCTGGTCCATACCCATTGGCCCTTCAGTCTCCTGGTCAGCAATAGTAGAATCGACAGACTTTTTCAGATCCTCCGCCTTCACGTCAGAGAAAGCATCAGAGTTAGGCGCCTCAACCTTGGTATGCTGATCCTACCAAGCAAGAGCCTCCCTCAGAGTCTTCTTCAGCTCAGCACTCTTCCCCTACAGGGAAGAATTGACATCCAGGGTTTGGGCAAGCTCACTCCTTGCCTCCACCAGATCTGCACTAAGCTCTTTGCCAAGATTCCTCCGCCAGCAATCCGCGAACCAAATCCGACTCCTCCAGAGAACTGTTCACTTGTACAGACTTGGAACCAGGACGTAGCATCTGGTTCAGAAGAGCCATGTCCTCTGCAGACTTGGACGTACCGAAGCCTTCAAGAAATTTGAGCACCACTTCAGCAGGAACACCTTCAACGAATCTGGGGCAGAATAAGAGTGAGGCTCAGAAAGATCTATCACAGGGGATTTACTTTCTGGAGGAGTAATTTTTAGGAGGGGGAACGAGTTGCGCCTTCTCCTAGAACCAACAAAGCCAGCAGAAGCAGAACCAACTTTTCACCTGGAGGCCACCCTAGTGGCAACGGCCCTCCCTCTAACAACCACAACTTGCTCTAGGGTCACGAGGCTTAGCGGATCCTGAAGGAGGGAGTAAGCGAAAATGAGTACCAGGAAAATCTGAGGTCAAGTAAACCTAGCCAAGCATGAACGTATCTTGCCCGAAAACATGTTCTCACCAGACTATTCTTTTTTCTCCTTCTGGGGGAAGAGAGGTAGGACCACTTGTGGAAGGATAGAGCAAATTGCGGAATGTCATCAGCTCCGGGTTTAGGTTGTATGGTCGGATCAAAGAATCAATCATCACGCAAACCGTCTACAATCCAAGCGAACGAAAATTCCCGCCTAAGATGAGCTTAGTCGGAAATTTGGGGGCATTTGTTCGTGCCAAAAATTTGCACCTTCGGAATGCAACGTGGCATAATACGAGTGGAGGGTCAAAAGGTCAAAAGTCAGAGGTCAACGATAAGAGAGTCAAAATTCGCGGGTGAAAAGTCAAAGTCGAAGATTAAAAGATGGAAGTCAAAATAATCAAAGTCGTCAAGTCAAGTAAACCCGGAATAGTACATAATGATGGGTTGAGCAAAGCATAGGAGTGAATAATACTATGGGCCACACAACCAAACCAGCCCAGCAGACAAAGTGAGGAACATAGCCCATACAAAAGAGAGGAGGCAACAGTCACTCCTACAAACCAGGAAACCCTCCTGTTGACCAGGAGAGAATCCAGGAGAAGAATGTAATGGCTGGGGGGAGAGTTAAAGGCCCAGATCTCAGGAAATAAAGGGGGATTAAATGTCAAGATTCTGGTGAATAAAGGGAGAACGGTCAGCAGCAGTATAAAAAGAAGGAAGGAGGAAAGGAGGGGACATTGACCAACATTCAATTCTCAGTCAACATACAATCAAAACCTAGCAAATATTTACGATCAATTATAGCCCAAATATTTGTACTTGTACCTTCTTCTTTGTTCTTTTTTCGTCCATAGTAGAAACTTGGTGGGATTCCGACTCCCCCCGCGGTTTTTCCCTAATTGGGTTCCCGCGTCACCAAAACCTTGTGTGTCATTATTTTCTTTCGTTGTTCTTTGTTTTCTAGATCCTTCTCGATTTCGCCGACCCGTAGTTATAGGACGATCGCTTTGACCCGCAACCGAAATCGTAGACCCGGTAAATTTTTACCAAAACAGTGACCACTTTTAACTTAATTCCCATTGTACTCTCAATCCTAAAAATAATCAAAACAATCTAAGATTCCAATGAAATTGTAGAACGACCAGAGAAGCTCAGTAGTTAAAAGTGAATTGTGCGCTAGAATCAAAATTCTTGGAAATAGTACACCAAGTATCATACTAGTGACAATAGTTTACTACGGAGTAGTGCAAAGGAACAGAACTGTATAGTGACTCGAAGCATGGAAATATATATACTTACATTTGCACCAAAAATGAAATTGTAGACTTTGTTTTTTTATATTTAAGACACAGATTACTAGCCCATGGTTCAAAAGAGAAAAAAACTCACATATTATGAATGAACAAAGGAACATGATACAAACTGTCTCACGATCCTTAGTTTACCTTCCACAACATCACCTATACGCTCCTCTATTTCCTTATTGCCATCCCAACGTCGGTGCTCCGTCATAGTTTCCTTCACAAAGATGACAGAAGAAGCACTCGGCTCGTCAATTTCCATTGTTGAATCCCAACACTACTGCTCCGCCACTTGAGTTTCATTGTTGATAGTAACCCTTTCAGTTAAATCCGACAAAGGCAAATCCTCATGATAAAGTCTGAAATAGGAAGTCAAATACTCCCTTCATCAAGACCAACCTTCCATTTTGCTATTTCACGTTTGTGAACACACATTTTGCGTTGTTCATGAATACATTACTCTAATAGATTGTCGTGAATATCGAAAGTTCCGGTTGATTGTGAACAGTGTCGAAAACATAAAGAGGAAAGTTTGACTTGATCGGAGGGAGTAATAAATGGTGAGAAGATTACATTTAGGGATATGGAAGGCAAAAAAGGGTACAAAAATAAGCAGCAAGGATCAGCTAACAGCAAAACAATTCAATTCAGCTTGGTTAGTCAGACGTTGCCTCTTAAATCACAAGTAAATCCACTGTCTTCCCACAGAGTGTCGACCTCGCTCATCAATAATAATAATGGCAGACTTCTTTTTCTTTAGTGCAACGTTATGATGGTATACAACCTGCAGATTTTAGCTTGGCCTGATCTGTCACGTGTGTGATGCGACTTAACAGACAAAACATGATCGTTCTCTTGATCTTGATCGCGATCTGTCGGTTCCATTTCTATATTGTTTTTATGAGACGGTCTTAAAAACTAGTAATGGGTGGCTTAAAAACAGAAATATAATCAGAATGGGTGGCCTAGCTACAAGGGTAAAATTTAGTACTCGTAACATTTAGCAGGAAATGAAATCATCAAAGTATCATTAGCCCAGCGATGGTATTAAGTCGTCATACTCCTATCTAGCAGGAAGAGGGCGTGTAGTTGTAATTGGGTGATGTTCAACACCAGGGGCTGCAACTGCAATACAAGTGATTGTAGAACTAATGACAACTGCAAGAATTTTGGCCAATCTCCAGCGATGCTTATTCCATCCCTGAAGTGTCTAACCAAGGTATCTTCCCTCCCTTTCAGTCATTTCTTTCGTTGTTTCATATGGATGTTAATCCCTTTCTAAGTGTGGCTTTTTATTTATTTCTTCCTTGGTTGGATTGAAGACCTCTTTTGTTTCCCGTATGGATTATTTTGATTCAGTTTGATTCCATTCTGTGGGCTTCTTTTGGGATGAAGAATTTGGGTAAGTCCGAGATCGGTTGATTGGTTTGATGGGAGGGTTGGTTACGGTGGACCGGTGGTTATATGTTTCTTTTGAACCTACTGCATTTTTTTAACTCTTGGATAGTTGTGAAGTATTCCAATTTTTGTGAAGAGGCCGTGGAGGTTGGCATGTCGCCATGATAGGCCTATCTTGGAATCGTAAGGGATTGAATGATTCGCTCGCCCCTACAATAGGCAAATTAAGAGCGGTTTTAAGTAGTTATAATAAGTACGACTTTGTATTTCTCTTGAAAACAAAATGTAGTGTCAAATTTGTTTCACTCTTATGTAGGTCTTTAATTTAGGGTGTCTTAACTTTTTGGGTGTTGATGCAGTGGGTATTAGTGGTGGGCTATGGTTAGGTTGGAAAACTACCGCTGCTTTTCTTATGTACACTCTTGTACTGTTCCAACTTTATTATAGTTAAGGTTACGATTGGTGGCTCGGATTTGTACAGTATTTGTGTTGTATCTAAGTCACCCTAACCTCGATGAGAGAGCGATGGTTTAATTTGGACAAATCTTGGATGTTGGTTATCATCTTTAGAGTTTAGACCCTCCCTTTGCCTAGAAGATAAGCAAGGTTCAAAAAAAGTCGTATTCGTGGACTTGAGGACATGGAAGATTTAACATCAATTATGTGACATCCCATTCCTCTAAGTATTAGGGTGATGTTTGTGTAACAACAAATTTTGTATTGCAATATTATAAATATCTGTAATACAAAAGTAGAGAAACAAATTAAAGAAAAGTTTATGGGTTCAATTTCTCTATTCTTTCTCTAATTGTACTATGTCGCAACGGTTTACGTGAGGCACTTCCTCTGATTTTGTAGTTCTTTGAGATAATTTTAGAGTTTTGTAATTTATTTTATCTTCACTTTTTGCAGTGATTTTTTGTTGTTTTTTTGTGTTGTTTGATGTTGAGAGAGTTTCAATTTATAGATTTTCTCACCCACGCTTATCGGACTTTGAAGTTGGACTTGTTTGAGAGTTTGACTTCTTATTGTGTCCAATTGACCGTTTCTTGACTTTTAAGTCAAATTTAGTCAATACTTGACTTTTGAGTCAAGTTTGACATTTCTTGAGTTTGGACCAAATTGACTATTGCTTGAATTTTGTGTCAACTTGGCATTCACTTGAGTTTTAGTCCACTTGACATTTTCTTCGCTTTTGAGTTCACTTGACATTTTCTTGACTTTTGGGTCAAGTTTACAACTATTTGACTTTTGGTCAAATAGTCAAGTTCGGAAATGGATTGATCCTACTTTTAATTTTACCGGACGAATATAATTAAACAAAGTCAAAATTTGTTATTGACTTAGAATAATTAGTCTCTTGTATTTTTCAACATTTAAATAATTTTTTCGTCTACAATTGCCCTTTCGGGAACTTACGGTTTGACCGTCGGAGGACATGGTCTCGAATTTTTTTCTTTTGACTTGGAAGTCCATAGGTACTTAACTTATCGTAGGAGTATCAAGCAAAAACTTGAGATATCACCCTGTCATTTTGTGACTTGTCGGAACCTTAATTTTCTTTGACTTGGAAGTCGATTGTTACTTAACTTGTCGTTAAAGAGTATTGTAAGTTTTGTAAGCTTTGTGGAGTTATTAAAGGAGCACAAAAGAATGAAGGGAAAGCTTGATCCTTCATTAATGGAAAGAACAAAGCTTAAATAAGGAAATTCATGGGTGAAACTACCCCATGATACACGACTCATATTGTGCCCAATATTTAGGATCACAATTCTACCTTAATGCAGAAAAACAAGGAAACAACTAAGCTGATCAAGACCATATACTTAGGCTTGATGCAATTGACACAAACTAACAACATACTCTCATTCTTTCTAGGATCACTAAGCCACTAAACTTAATTGAATGCAACTGAATTACATTCCAATACCTCTCCTTAATTCAGATGTAACAGACACCAATCCTTTCACTGAACATTTGATGCTTGAGCTGATTTAGAGTTTTGGTGAACAAGTCCACGTTCTGATCATTTGTGTTGCAAAACTCCAGTTCAACTTTCCCTTCACCGACTAGACCTCTAATAAAGTGGTGTTGTACCTCTATATGCTTGATCCTGGCATGATATGCAGGATTCTTGGTCATAGCTATAGCGGACCTGTTGTCACACCATATCACAGTAGCTTCTTCTTGCTCATTCCCTAAATCTGCCAGCAATTTTCTTAGCCAAACAAATTGTCTTGCTACTACACCTGCTGCTACATACTCTGCCCCACTTGATGACAATGTTATTGTATCTTGTTTCTTTGAACTCCATGTTAGAGCACCTGAACCCAATGTTAATATTGATCCTGATACGCTTTTTCTGTCATCAAGACTTCCTGCCCAGTCACTATTAATGTAGCCAACTAGACTGAAGTTCTCAGAATGTTCATACCATATTCCTTTCTTTGTTGTTCCTGCAATGTATTTTAAGATCCTCTTTGCAGCTGCAAAGTGCTGCTTTGTTGGATTGTGCAGAAACCTGGAGACCACACTACACTATATGCAACGTTAGGCCTGGTGTGAGTGAGGTAGTTCAGCTCTCCTACCATGCTTCCGAACTTCTTTTCATCTGCTTCTCCAGTCCCATCCTCTCTTTGAAGCTTCTCATTCACATTCATTGGTGTGATGACTATATCACACTTCTCCATCTTGAATCTTTTAAGCAAATCCCTGGCATACTTCTTCTGGGATATTGAAATCCCTTCTTTAGCTTGATTTACCTCTAACCCAAGAAAGTATTTCAACTTTCCGAAGTCAGTCATCTCAAATTCTTCCATTATGGCCTTCTTGAATTCACCTAGCAACACTTGAGAAGAGCTTACATAGATTATATCATCCACATAAACACATATTATCAGGAAACCCTCATTAGATGTTTTTCTTATGTATAATGTTGGCTCATTTTCACTTCTTTCATAGCCACTCTTTATAAAGAAAGCATCTGATCTGTTATACCAGGCTATAGGGGCTTGCTTTAGTCTATATAGAGCCTTCCTTATCCTGTAAACCTTGTTCTCTTCATCCTGCTGGGTTGCTCTACAAAAACTTCTTCCTGAAGATCTCTGATGGGGGTCGGTTGCTTGCCATGGGTCGCCCGCCATGCGAGTCCCGGGCAACCCAGCCCAAATCACGAAAGGGGCCTGCCTGGCAAGCCAGTCAGCAGGACCTTGTCAACAGCCCCAAGGAACGACATTGGCGAGCCATGCCGAGCTCCAAGCAAGGAGTCGGCCCTCCCTGCCCGTCAGGGTCTGGCCACGAACAATGTGATCAAAAGAGAAGAAGTTTCCCCTCCTGTCTGTCGGGCGTCATGGTGTCCTCCCCGACAGGCTCAGGGGCGGAGGATGGAGCCCTCTTGTCCATGCCTAAGGTAAGGGAGAATGAGTGGACAAGGGGAACCCACGTGTCACTCCCTCATTTTCTCCCTTTTCCTTCTTTCTTTCCTTTTTTCTCTCTCTCTCTCTCTCTCTCTCTCTCTCTCTCTCTCTCTCTGTTTTCCTCTCTCTTGTGGGAACCTATAAATACTCATGTATTTCCCACACGAAAGAGGTTGGACTTTTTCTCCTCTAGAATCTCACACTAGAAAACGCCACCTTACTCCTCTCGAGTAAGGTTTGACAAGTGCATTTCGGACTGACTTAGGCATCGGAGAGGGTATCCTCGGAAACCTCCGAGGCCCTGTGCGCTCCTGGTTTGCAGGTGACAGGCCCACTCTGCCGGGAAGGTTCGACGGCTGGTGTGAAAGGAAGGAAAAGCTTGGAGGGAAAAACCGTTCCATCGAGGAACCACGAACTCAAAGATCCGAATCCATTTTGGGTCAATTGTTTCCATACCGGAACAATTTGGCACCGTCTGTGGGGATTTCAATTTGAGATTTCTCAAAAAAGAACATAAAAGCCGTTAGAAGATGCCTGAGATTGTTGAAACCAATTCAGGGGTAGATCCAACGGGACAACCGCTGAATCCCCTGTATGGCATGCCCTTGTCAACAAAGGAGGTAACACCCGCCGCCACACTCCGAGGAGTAGGGCGGGCTACCCTCTATGAAGCACCCAACAAGGAAGCTGCAGCTGCAGCCGGGCAGGGGGATCACCAGGGGCCTAGCCTTAGCCTCACCCCTGCTCAAGCTGCGCAGGCTGCCGCCTTTTTCTCGGCTATGCTGAATCAGGAAGTCGCACCTGAGGACCTGGTAGGCAGGATCGCGACGACCCCCAGGTACCTACACTTCGAGAGTACTGAAAGGGCTGGGGGCACGAAGCGAACCGCCGCCATAAACGTCTAAAGGAAGGCGAAGAAGACTGCTCGTGGGTATGTGCAGGCTAAAAGGCGCATCGCAGTCGACGCCCAGGAGCCGCCTACTCAACAGCAAGGGGTGTCTGTACACACCACCGAGTCCACAGCAGCTGCTGAAAAGAGAGGTTTATCCCGGGAACTGTAAGAGCGGATGAAACCAAGGGAAAGCGCCTGGGGACAAAGCAGGGTGGGGTCTTTACCAGATTAACGCCTGCGGTAGAACCACAGAAAGTTCCAGGGCTGTCCAAAAGCATGCAGTCAAGGCTCAACCAAGGACAGCCAGTGGAACCAAGGCATCGTCAGAGCGAGGACCTCAAGCCTCCTCAGAGGAAACGACCCCGAAACTGCTCCCCCGCGAGAGAGGATGAAGCTGTGAGCAGACATACGCCCAGGCACCTCTTCCACTGTGTTGGAAAACCGACCCCTGCCAAAGGAGACGACTACGGTTACCACTCTAGTGAGAGCCACTCAAAGATAATGGGCAGGCATACTAGAACTCCACTTCACCCTGAAGTCCAGAAGTGTCTCATCCCAAAGATTAAAATGCCCACTGTGATGTTCGACGGGACCACTGATCCTGAAGACCACCTGGCAGCCTACGAGAGCCATATTGGAATGTATGATGCTGATGACATTGTTTGGTGTAAGATCTTCCCAACAACCTTGGTGGGGTTGGCTCAGGGATGGTTCAGGGACCTTCCACAAGGGTCGATCTGTTATTTTATAGAACTGGCCGAAGCCTTCCTGGACCATTATGCAGGGAACAAAAGGCGCAGGCTGACCCGCTTTGACCTAATGACCCTGAAACAGAAGAAGGGGGAGACCATGAGGGAGTACCTAAAGAGGTTTGACCTGGTCTTCTAGCAGGTCAGAGAAATTGATGACCCGACAACAGCTTACGCGCTGATCAGTTCACTGCTTCCAGGAGAAATGAAGAACCAGATGATCCGAGCCCAACCAGAAACCCGGGCGAAGACTCGCAAGATAGCCGAGGGCTTCATGCTGCAGGAAGAATTCCACAGCCTGCCGGATACCCCCACAGGACCTTCCAGGCCATAAAAGGGACCGCAGGGTGGACGTAGTAGGGGCGGAGTGGCAGGAAGGCAAAGAGCCGAGGAAGTTGACACCCCAAAAAGGGAACGCGCGGCTTACTAGCCAATGTTTGACAGCTATACAGCCCTTAACAAATCAAGAGCTGAGATATTTGAGCTAGAGAAGGAGACAACCAAATCGAATCGCCCGAATAAGCCACGCAGCCCAAAGGGTGACCCGAAAAAGTTCTGCACCTTCCATGACTGCATAGGACATACGACCGAAGAATGCCGCCACCTGAAGGATGAGATAGAGAAGCTCATCAGGAACGGCTGGCTAAGTAACTACGCTGCTAGAAACAAAAGTCAGAAGACTGCAACAGACAAGTCTGAAGGCTCAGTACAAGACCGCATGATAATCCATGTGGTGTCAAGAGACGCAGAGGGCCAGACAAGCCGGAGGGGCCAGAAGAGGCAGATCCGAGAGCTTCGAAATCAAATCTGCTATGCTGAAAGTGTAGGGAGCTCAACAGGCCTGACTCTGAGCATCACCCCCCAGGATGCAGGTCGAGTAATCTACCCTCACAGCGATCCTCTAGTCCTATCTCTTATTATCAGCAATCACATAGTGAGGAGGTGTATGGTAGACATAGGTGCCTACACTAATTTGCTGTACAAAGAGGCGTTTGACAAAATGAATTTGGAAAAAAGACATCTCAAGCCTGCACCCGGATCATTGTATGGGTTCAGCGGTGCAAGGATCCTCCCCATGGGAGTCATTGAGCTGCCAGTAACATTCGGAGAGGGGGCATCGGCCGGGAACATCAGGGCTTCATTTGTGGTTGTGGACGCAAAATCCGCATACAATGCTCTGATACGCAGGGCCACCTTGGATGAAATTGAAGCTGCAATATCCATCAGAGCACTCATTGTGGCCTACGTCACAGACTTTGGAATGGAAGGAAAAATACATGGGGATTAAGACTCAGCCAGGTGATGCTACTCAGTTGCCCTGCGTGCCCATGAAACAGAAAGAAAGGGTAAGCGAAAGGACGATAGCTCCCCCAGCAGGGAAAGAGAGATTCCGGCTGACCAGAAGGCGGCAAGAAAAACTGACCACCCTGAACCTGGGGGGAGAAAGTATGCTGGTAAAACTAGAGCCATGGAAACCGGTCTTGATAGGAGCTGACCTGGAAAGTTCTTACCGGGAGAAGTTGATTAAGGTCTTGCAGGACAACAATGACGTTTTCGCCTACTCGGCAGACGAAATGCCGGGGGTCGATTTAGCTCACATTGTTCACAAGCTGAATGTAAGTCCAGAGGCCCGCCTTGTGAAGCAAAAGAAAAGGAACATGTCCGCGAAAAAGATCAAGCCATCAAGGAGGAGATTGAAAAGCTCCTGAAGGCCGACTTCATAGAAAGTTGTGATTATCCTGAGTGGCTAGGTAATGTAGTGATGTTGAAAAAATCCTCGGGAGCCTGGAGGATGTGTGTAGACTTCACTAACCTCAAAAAGGCGTGCCCCAAGGACTGTTATCCCCTGCCAAGGATTGACCAGCTAGTGGATGCCACCAGCGGATATTCCATGCTCAGTTTCCTGGATGCCTTCTCAGGCTATCACCAGGTGTACCTCTGTCAGCCTGACAGGATCAAGTGTGCATTCATCACCAGCTCAGGCACATACATGTACAAAATGATGCCGTTTGGTCTCAAGAACGAAGGAGCTACTTACCAGGGTCTGGTAGACAAAGTGTTTGAGAACCAGAAGGGCAGGAACCTGGAGGCATATGTGGACGATGCGATAGTGAAGAGTAGGGGTGTAAACGAGCCGAGTTGAGCGCGAGCCTGGGGCTGCTCGGCTCGAGCTCGAAAAGAAAAAGGGGAGTATACGGGCAAAAATTTAAGGTAATATAATAATATGAGTAAATTATGATTTGATTTATGATTTACTTTTTTTTAATGATTAATAGGTATATTTGATTTAGGTAGGAGAAAGGAAACTCTAGCTTTAAAATAATATCGAGCCGCTCGCGAGCTATTCGAGCCGAGCCAGGTCTTGCTCGGCTCAACTCATAAATGATCCGAGCTGAGCTCGAGCCCGAGCCGAGCTCCTACGAGTCGAGCTTTGATCGAGCTTTGACCAAGCCGATCTCGAGCTGCTCGCGAGCTGTCTCGACTCATTTACATTCCTAGTGAAGAGCAAGGGGGACACATAACATCTAAAAGACTTGCAGGAGACCTTCTCCTCCCTGCGTGCCTACCAAATGAAGTTGAACCCTAAAAAATGCACCTTCGGGGTCCGCTCTGAAAAGTTCTTAGGATTTCTGGTCAGCGCCGGAGGAATCGACGCAAACCCCGAAAAAGTGCAGGCCGTTCTGGACCTCCCAGAACCAAAAACAATTAGGGATATCCAGCGTCTAACTGGCAGGATGGCTGCTCTGGCACGGTTCATCGCCAGGTCAGCTGACAAGTCGACTCCTTTATTTAATGTACTAAAAGGAAACAAGCAGTTCAAATGGGAGGCAGAACAGAAGGGAGCCTTCGAACAATTGAAGGAACATCTAAAAAAGTTACCAACCCTGGCGAGACCAGTGGCAGGAGAATAACTCTTTCTCTACATTGCCGTGACAAATTCAACGGTAAGTGCAGTAATCCTAAGGGAAGTAGGCACCCAGCAGCCAATTTACTTCATAAGCTATGCCCTGGGGGCAGCAGAGAAAAACTATCCGGTTGTTGAGAAAGCGGCCTACGCAGTGGTTATAGTAGCCCGAAAACTCAGACCGTATTTTGATGCTCACCCTGTCATCGTGTTGACCGACCAGCCCCTAGAAAAAGTGCTGGAAAAAGTTTGAAAAATCTGGAAGACTGCTGAAATGGGCTATAGAGCTAAGCGGACTGGGTATATCCTACCAATCCAGGACAATGATTAAAGCACAAGCCCTGACAGACTTCCTAGCTGAATGCTCCCACTCAGAGAAAGACGACCCATCTGCCGGGGAATGGACCGTATACACTAATGGATCATCCACAGCCAAGGGCGCGGGAGCAGGGATCGTGTTTACCAGCCCTGAGGGGGCAGACTTTGAGCATGCGCTCAGGTTCACCTTCCCAACGTCAAATAACGAAACTGAGTATGAGGCCGTACTGGCAGGTATCAACCTAGCCAAAGCAGCAGGAGCAGAAAGGCTAATTCTGGCCACAGACTCCCAGCTCATAGCAAATCAGATCAATGGTGAATACGAAGCAAGAGATCAGGCAATGGCCTCGTATCTTGAAAACGTAAAACAGGAACTGTCCGGATTAAAATCTTATGAAGTTAGACAAGTCCCCCGGTCACAAAATAACCAGGCAGATGCCCTGTCTAAACTGGCTAGCTCCAGCCTGCAAGATATAAGGAGATCAGTATGGGTAGATGTAATACAAGAAAAGTCTACAGCACCCTGCCAGTTGATCAATATCATTGATGAAACAGAGTCTGAAAGCTGAATGACTCCTATCATCCAGTTCAAGAAACATGGACTCCTCCCACAAGACCCAGCTCAGAGGAAGAGAATGCCTGCCAAAGCTGCATGGTTCATAATGATTGGTGAGGAATTATACCGCAAGCCATTTTCAGCTCCTTTACTTAAATGCCTGGGGGCAGGGCAAGCCGCGGAAGTACTAGACGATAAACACCCGGGCATCTGCGGTCATCACATATGAGGAAGGGCACTGGCACACAAGGCCCTGAGGGCAGGGTACTATTGGCCAACCCTACTCGCTGACGCCAGGGACCTCACCCGGAAGTGCAAGAAGTGCCAACTTTTTGCCCCAGAAATACACGCCCCGGCCCAAGACCTCAGGCCGATTTTGTCTCCCATCCCCTTCGCCCAATGGTGGATGGACATCCTGGGGCCGTTTAACGTTGCGACGGGAGGCCAAAAGTTCCTTATAGTAGAGATTGATTACTTCACTAAATGGATTGAAGCTGAAGCCGTTCCGAATATAACAGAACCGGCGGTCAGGAAGGTGATCTGGAGAAATATAATAACGAGGTATGGCCTGCCGAAGGTACTGGTCATCGATCATGGAAGGCAGTTCGATAGCGATCCCCTAGGAGCCTGGATGGAAGGCCACGGCATAGCCATCACCTACTCCGCCGTCTGCCACCCGCAGACCAACGGGCAGGCTGAAGCAGCAAACAAACAAATACTGAATGGGCTGAAAAGGATGGTGGACGAGCTGAAAAGGAGATGGGCGGATGAGCTTCCAAGCGTGTTATGGTCAATCAGGACCACCCGGAAGGAGTCCACAGGGCAAACTCCTTTTGGTCTGGTCTACGGAGCCGAGGCCCTGCTACCCATAGAAGCGCGTATCCCCACCCTCCGGTCTCAGCAATTTAACAGGGCCAGCAATGAGGCTGCAATGATTGAGGCTCTTGATCTGGCAAGTGACGTGAAACAAGAGGCCTGCGTCAACATCGCTGCCTATCAGCAAAGGATGAGGAAGGTTTACAACAAGAAGGTGAACATAAGAAACTTCCAGATAGACGACCTGGTCCTAAGAAAAACCCAGGCGGTGGGAAGATTAAAAGAGCATGGCAAATTGAGCGCTAATTGGGAGGGTCCTTAACAGGTCACCTAGGTCATGGGACCAGGCACATATAGGATCGCCAACTCAGAAGGCCAGGAGTTAGCAGCTCACTAGAACGCAGACACCCTGAAAAAGTACTATGTCTAGGTTAAGAGTTTAATTGTTTTCTTTTCCCTAAAGGCGTCGGCGGAGGATGGTCAGAATTAAAATGTCGACGGCTCCGACCAAAATGTCAAGTTCTTGCTTTAAGGAATGAAAAAGATTCTCATATTCATACTCGTTGTCTGTTCAGATTAGCACTTCACACACAAACGAGCTGGGGGCAATAAGGGAATGAAGGGCCCCCCTGTTGCAAAACCCAAGGAAAATGGACTCCCCAACGAAAATCGCTAAGTCCTTCACCTGCCTCTAGGCAGGTAGGGGGCAGGCCCTCTGACTCCAGATCAGGAGTCAGGGTCAGGCCAGGCCCCACGCCCCGAATGAACAGTGACTGAGGCACACTCAACCTTGTATAAAAAACGCTAACTCCCCCACCTGCCTCTGGGCAGGCAAGGGGCAGGCCCTCTGGACTTCGACCAGAAGCCAGGGTCAGGCCGAGCCCCATGCGCCTAACCAACAAGGACTGAGGCACACTCAACCTTGTATAAAAAATGCTAAGCTTCCCACCTGCCTCTGGGCAGGCAGGGAGCAGGCCCTCGGGACTTCGACCAGAAGCCAGGGTCAGGCCGGGCCCCATGCGCCGAACCAACAAGGACTAAGTAACAATCAGCCTTACATAAAAAACGCTAGGTTCCCCACCTGCCTCTGAGCAGGCAGGGGGCAGGCCCTCTGACTCCAGATCGGGAGTCAAAGTCAGCCCTAATCATAAAAGTCAAAAACAATAAAGATAATCAAAATACAGCAAACGGAGAAGTATCCATAAAATTAACAAAGGCTTACAAAGCAAGCGTTAAGAATCTGGGTACGAAAAAAATATAGATTACACAGCCGGCAGCCGGCCACGTCAGGGCCCGACGTGCAAAAAGGTAGTGAAATCAACGAGGAAATAGAGGCGTAGGAGGGTAAGGACAGGGGCCCTCTGAAGACGACTCCCCTGTATATTACGCGGCAGGAGCATTCTGGTCAGGATCAGGAGCCTCCTCAGGCGACTTGTTGGCCTTGGCCTCGTTCTCGGTTGCATAAAGGGTGCTGAAGGCGTCCTCGTCAAAATCAGGAAGCAACTCCCTGATGACCTCCATAATAAACTCAGAAGAAGAAGAGGCTCGTGAAGTAAAGGCCTTCTCCACCTCCGAGTTTGCCTCTTGGATGATTTCCTCCTTCTCTTGGAGCCACTTTTCGCCCTGAGTTTTCAGCTCGCCCTGTGCCGCCTGAAGATTTGAATCATCCTTGGTCAGACAAGCAGTATACTCCCCAAGGCGGCTCTCCAGATCAGCAGCCTTCTTTTTTACCTGCTCCAGCTCGGCAACCTTCTTCCTGGCCTGCCCCAGTTTAGCCTCCAAGTCTGCTGCCTCTTTTACAGCCTTTCCTCCCTGGTCCTTCCAACAGGCGACCCGACCCCTGGCTTCCTCCAGCTCACCTTCACACTTAGACAACTAAAGCTTTAGGTTGCGAATGAGAGCAACATCTCTCTCAACCATCGCTATGTGTTCAGGGAGAGAAGACCCAGGAGTGATGTTCAGCTCCTCATCACTTAGGCGGTTGAGGGCTGCCAGCTCTGCAGAAGCCTGGAAGATCCTGGAGCAGCGATGGATGAGCTGATCAGCCGCCTGATTACAAGAATATGTCAGGGATTTGGCAGTCTGATCCATGGACGAAGAATTGGTATCTGAGAACAAGGCAGAAACGTCCACACTTTCGCCAACTGCAAAGTTGAACTCAGCATTCCCCTCTGTGAATAAGGTCTCTGGAAGGTCAGGGGCAGGGCGCTTTTCATGGGGTGTGCTAGCATCTGCTTCCAAGTCTACCACCTGGTCGGTGTCCACTGGCTCTTTGTTCTTCCTCTTCCTGCCGACCAGGGGACACTCCCCCCAGTCTCCTCAGAGGCAGAAGGTTTCGCCACTCTAGAGGGACGAGTTCCAGGAGAGAAGGCCAGGGTTCAACCCCACTGGGGTCAGATAATCATCGGTTGATATAAGGTCCGCAGGGGGAAGCCAATCAACGGGGCCAAACACACCCTTCCCATCCTTTGCGCAAGCAAATTGTTTGACCAGAGATTCCTCTTTGTCATTCAGCTTAACTTCAATGACCTTCCCACCAACCCAGGGTGATACTCCTGATGGGTTTCCAGGCGGGTGTGGACATGGTTCCTAAAGTGCCGAGGGATCCTCCACCCTTCCGCACTGTGCACGCACAGGAAATTATTCTTCCAGTCTTTCAGGCTATTCATGGTCGGCCAGGCCAAGGAATAACTTTTCTGTCTAAGGAGGGAGAAGTACCCAGGAGCTCCGCCCCCCTCTACAGAGGCAACCATTTGTAGATCAACCATGTACCTAAAGGCTTCTATGGAAGGCTCGTCCCCTAGTAACAGGCAGACCCAGGCATAGGCTACCAGCGACCTGACAGCCACGGCGGTTAGCTGGGCAATAACAACATTCATACGCCTGAAAGCCTCCTAAAAAAAGGGGTGAAGAGGAAAACGCAGGCTATGCAATCGTCAGGAGGGTTGCAGACAGTGTCCTTTTTCTCAGGGATGACAACTGTGTTGCCCTCCCCAAAATTATAGAAATTAGCTATGGCTCCGGCGGCATTCTTCGCCATTATGATCTCCCGCGGCTTAGGCGCAGGGTAAGTTTGCAGGGGAGCCCAATACTTAACCTTGTCCAGGTAATAAATCTTCCCCGGTTTCCTAGGCACGAGGTCGCCGGCGATTGTGAAAGGGTCAATCTCCAACGCCTCGTGGTCGGAGTCAACAACGTCGAACGGGGCAGGGTCGGGGGAGTTAGCGCCCCCACTATCCTCTGAGGGCGACCCCCCGACCACCATAGCTCCCGGCCCGGCAGAGGAGGAGGGAAGGTCAGTATCAACCCTACCCACACCCTCCTCTGACCCTTCGGCAGATGGTTTATCGAAAGATAGAATCCGGGAATGGCGAAGAGTCATGGTGTTTAAAGGAGCAAGAAAAAAGCGAGTAATTGAAAGGCAAGGAAGTCAGAGATCAGGGTTCTAACCTAATTAAGGATCGTCGGAGGAAGACATCAGAAAAGCTCCTCAGTCTAAACGCTCGACGAAAGAGAGGAGTGTATGAAGAAGGTGGGTTTATGAGAGTTCAAAAGTGTAAAAGGGGGGGGGGACAGTGGAGGTAAAGGCACTTTTATAGGAAGGGGAAGATGAGAAGTTCCTCCTGGAAAAGCCGTTTAGTCAGAGGCCCTCCCTATAAGCCCCCCACGTGTCACACTTTTTGAACGTAACAACCCACCACATCCCAAGAGCCTTGAAAACATAAAAAGGACAGCGGAAAATCATTACATTACGTTATCCAAAGCGCAATTAAAAAAAACACAACAACGACACAATAAGTGAAAAGCCCACCAGTTTCCTTCATTAATCAAAAGCCCAAAGGGCCAGAATTACAGAGCAAGGAATGGGAACATAAGAAAAGAAAATAAAGTGATTACAAGCAAAAGGAGCCTGAGGCTTGGCTCAATCAGTCAAGGAGTGCAGGGAAGGCCTAATCTTCGTCAGAGCCTGGGAAAGAATAATCCCTGGGGCTGCTGCAGCCTCCATCGTCGGACCCCCAGT
The DNA here is from genome assembly GCA_958450325.1 of Agrostemma githago. Lineage (NCBI taxonomy): Eukaryota > Viridiplantae > Streptophyta > Magnoliopsida > Caryophyllales > Caryophyllaceae > Agrostemma > Agrostemma githago. Next base: position 66,039,839 of record OY288248.1, on the reverse strand, counting down.
CCCAATTGCCCGAGTCTTTAATCGGATCGTCAGGGCCTTCTTCCTCGCTCCCCTGGGGATCATGGCCATACGAGTAGCCCTGACCATGACTGTCTCCTGAGTCACAGCTGCTCAGATCCCAATCTTCGCCAAACTTGGCCACCTTGGTGCCCTCAGGGTAGCCAGGTTCGCCTCTTGGCTTCTTCGATATAGGGGAAGAGGGGACTGAGTTAGGGCAATCAGGGTCATAATTCTCCGGCTGTAGTCAGGGGAAGCATCGGTGGCACCCCCTGTAGGAGTAGCCCCCTGCCTTAGTACAGTATCGAGGCCTCGGCTTTGCAGAGGGTAGAGATTTTATAAGGCGCCTAGTGGTCCTTGACAGGGAGCCTACCCCAGGAATTTGAAGGGAGCAAAGGTAGGTTCGCCTGCTGCGACGAATGACTGAATGCACCTGCCTAGGGTACTTGAGCCTTCTGCGCCCCCTGTAGCGGAGGGTGTTGACCAAAATCCCTTGTCGAAGAATTATATCCCTTAACCAAGACATCTTGAAAGAAGAAAATGGTGGAAGAGGATGTTGAAGAAGTTTTGCAAAAGAAAATGAAATGAACCCAGATTTTATACACATAAGATGAAGGTTGTGTAGTAAATGATGCCCCAACCGTCCCTACAAAAGAGAGCCAACCATCAATCGAGCACGCGGCTCAAGGGATAACTTTACGAAGAACAATCATGAGAAAAGCTTCCCAACTCTTTGCATGCCCAAGGTCATTTAAGACATTCCCCCTAGGGAACACGCGCGACATTAAATGCAAAAGAAGGATTTAAAAAGTCAACCTCCCACCATCCTGTTCAAAAGTCCTCTGCTGAGGGGGAACCTGCTTCCCCCTGCCGACGAGGGCCAATTGATGGGGGCGGTTGCAGGACCTTGTCAACAGCCCCAAGGAACGACCTTGTAGAGCCATGCTGAGCTCCAAGCAAGGAGTCGGCCCTCCCTGCTCGTCAGGGTCTGGCCACGAACGATGTGATCATAAGAGAAGAAGTTTCCCCTTGTCTGTCGGGCGTCATGGTGTCCTCCTCTGACAGGCTCAGGGGCGGAGGATGGAGCCCTCCTGTCCATGTCTAAGGTAAGGGAGAATGAGTGGACAAGGGG